>CM060954.1:147636649-148031649 GCA_030765055.1 Mantis religiosa
TGGAGCAGGCTGGTGCTTCAACCGAAATGAAACAGTCGAGGCAAACCTTTAAAAAGTGGCGAGAGGCGAATGATCGCTCATTGTTTTGCGGTGCTTAAAGAAAGAAACCCGGAATTGTCTATAAAACCGTTGGGAAAGAAACTGGTGACCTCCTTGGCGTTTTCGCAACTACTGTACGTAGTGTCAGAATGGAACAGCAAACATCCGGAACTCTAAGAACACCGGGAAAATGCGTAAATGCAAATAGCGCGTGGAGAAATACGATGATTTTACGAAAAGTGTTATATGCAGTAAAGTTCATGATTATTTTTTCAGAAATGAATCACGACTCTAAATAAGGGTATGCATGCTGTAAATCCTGACATAGTCTTGCCAAATTTTACACGAAGTACTCTCCATCGGTTGTTGATAGATATTGGAAAATGAAATGTGTAGTGTTTAACGCCCGCTTTTACTACATACGGCACCGCAGGCGATGACACTGATGATACATGAGATGAAGATGGAGCACCGGTGGAATGATATGGCGGGGGAAACCGGAGATAACCCGCCCCAGCGCCGTGTTGTCCACCACAAATCTCACTTTGCGTTCGCCTGGGATCGAACCCGGGCCGCCTTGGTGAGAGCCAAGCAGTCTAACCACTGAGCCACGGCACGGCCGATAGATATTGGATTGAAATTACAAAAGCGAGGGCGGAAATCAGTTATAATGGACAGAGAAAATATTGTGATGTGGAGACGTAAATATCTGCGCCAAATCAAAAGTTTTCGTAGCAATCCGATTAAAGGTAACCATTATGTTAGTGCATGATTCTATTAATATTCCAACTAACAGATTTAATAAATTAATGTGTAACCATATTCTGATCATTGTCTAGAAGTTAGCGCTGCTAGTGTTGCAAAACTTATGCGCGTACATGTAGCGTCTAGCACGTCGAGAGTTGAGTCAGCTCCGCCTTGTTGTTTACAGCAGGATCAAACTAGCGTGAGACAGAGTATAGAACGTTTTGCTTTGGTACCCTGCGCCTGGAACGCGCCCTTGATCAAACCCAAACCTAGGGGTGCGTATTTTAAGTCCATAGCGAACCCTGGTCTAGAAAATCAACTTTTTGGCTGGGGGTGCCGAGATGCTGACCACATCTCCTCGCCGTTTGGTTGCATGATCGCCCACCTCTACCATGCGTACGTGTGCCTCAGGCCGGCAGTCGGGTTGACAGAATCAGGCCCACTTTGGCTTCTTACGCCATTTTTCACCCTTTCAAATGCTTCGTCCTCCAAACCGCGCGAGAACTCAGATGCCAAACTTACCAGAAGATGCGTAAGGCCGCAGGTTTATAAGCGTTAGCATTGAAGTTTCAAATCAATAACAAAGAATAACTCAGAAATCGTTTGTTTAAAAAAATCCAAGATGAAATACATTTATTATGAGTTATACTTAATTTTATAATCAATCTAGCCCACCTTTGTAGCATAGGTGGTAGCGAGCCTGCCTCATGTTTAAAAGGTCCCGAGTTCAGGTCTCGGTCGGGGTCTGTTTACTACAGTTTACTAATTGTACGGAAGTTTTCACAATGAAGATAATTTTTAAGACATTCCTAGAAAATTGAACATACACATTTAATTTTCCATGCAAATATCTTAAAGTTACGGTACTTTAAACCAAAATCGTTTGAGCCATAAATTATTGCACGTACAGGGTAGCTGAATGATGGTGTTTGTTCTAGTTTTCATATTTGAGATGCCCTGCTCTGCCATCTACGTGAGATAGCGTCGGTAAAATATATCATCAAAGCTGGAGCAGACTTCCTGTGTGCGCAGCGCTTTTAACTAAACATATCTCTGTGATCGATTAATTTCCTTCCTACTTCCGCAACCCAAAAGCAACTGACATCTGCACTATGACGCACATAGTAAAACAAGCCCGTAAATGTCATTATTTGATATACCTATCTGTTCCCTTGCTTTGTCCTCCTTTTGATGTAAAATAAGCTCAATCTATACATACCACTTCAGCAACACAGCTTCTCCACTCACCTGTCAACAAACGAGAAAAATACATCAGATGATGGTGATGAAAATAATAATAAAAATAATAATAATAATAATAATAATAATAATAATAATAATAATAACAATAATAATAACAACAACAACAACAACAACAACAACAACAACAATAATAATAATAATAATAATAATAATAATAATAATAATAATAATAATAATAATAATAATAATAATAATAATAATAATAATAATAATAATAATAATAATAATAATAATAATAATAATAATAATAATAATAATAATAATAATAATAATAATAATAATAATAATAATAATAATAATAATAATAATAATAATAATAATAATAATAATAATAATAATAATAATAATAATAATAATAATAATAATAATAATAATAATAATAATAATAATAATAATAATAATAATAATAATAATAATAATGTCATGCTGGCATGTTACTATGGTAGCCCAATCGTTAAGAGTAGTCGGATGCAGATCGGGAGATTTGTGGTTCAAATCCAGGTTATGACATTCAATTTTTCATTCTGACTGTATCTATGCAAACGCAATAGTTATTTGTGATACAGAGTTAAAAGTAAGATGTTATGGTGTGATTCCGAAACGAGGCCGCAGGCCGAGACATACGAACAGAATGAAATTCTTTTAACTCGTGTATCGTAATTTTAGACAGTCCTAAATGTACATAAATATATGTTATTGTTTTACCTTTGCTCATGACATAATATTCATCGGATTTCGATGTTCATTTTTCTTGCGTGCTGACAACATGAATTTTAGCAAACCACAATGGGAGAACGTGGAAATAATAAAACGATGAAAATGACGTAACAAAAATGTAATTTATCAATAGATAAATAGATGGTTTCTTGATTTTTTCAGGTAAGAAATATAGTTTCACTCTCTCTCTCTCTCTGCTGCTTGTAAACCTTCAACAGGTTCAATATAGTTCATATTCCAATGAGGCGCCATTTTATATAAGTATTATTTATCTCATATTCATGGCCTTCTTAAATTGAGGCGATTGTCACAAGACACCAAAGCTTTTGAGTACCGAGGGAAAGATTTTTCTATTTCTAACACAATGGTAAACTACTAAATTGCCCACTTTTACTATCAACTGTCTAAAATATATTTTTTGGAGTTTCAAATATTCATTTTTACTCGTTTGAACTTTAAACAATCTTTTTTACTTTCTAGTCATGTAAATAAAATTGTATTTCAAAGGCATTACCTTCCTACCCGCTCTTAGAACCTTTAAAAGTTCTTCTCTCGCATCCATATTATCCTTAATTAAAGAAATGTTTCAAATTGGACGTAGAGTTTGACAGACATCCTTGAAGAAGTTAGGTTCCTGATGGACTGCAGTACGACGTTGGAAGAGGACATTATCGAGAATGCTGTGTCAGTAAGGGGTACATACATTCGCTTTAAGATCCTACATTCCCTGAATTTTAAGCAAGCAGGCTGCGAATGCACTACCCACAAGTTTACGGAACACCTGTCAAAATTTGCTTTCACTAGCACATTGATTACTGATTCAACTTTTGTTAAAGCTTCCTTACGTGCAAGTTTTCACAAAGATCTCATTTATGTAATTTTATCTTAACGGTCCACCTAACTATATCGCAAAAAGAGGGCATTCACATAATTTTCTCTCCTCACTCTTGCACATATTTCCTTGAACGTATAACGTGGGCCTTACAGCTGGCTTCCATGTGATGACTGATATGAAATTAAAAAGAGGGCATCTCAATTGAGAAAAGTGTAAGGATTTGAAAATTTAAACAAGGAATATTCAGAAATGATCAATTTCGCCCCCCCCCATAAAATATATTTGCATAAATTGTGTATTTTGAAGAGCTCGGGATTTCTCTATGCAGTAAGTTTCGTTTTACCAGTTAAAAGTTAGGTAGCGTGTCTCAGGTTTTGCCTTATCCTGAGATATGATTCAGTAACTCTAAGTTATATGAACTCTTAAGGATATGTATGAATGAAATTTCATAAACATTTTCAAAGTCATCTTTTCCTCTTTTTAGTCTGTAAAATAGAGTAATACTTTCTGAATCCAAAGAATGCTTATATAGCATCCGAAAGCCATTTTTAAATGCTCTAATCTAGTTTGAAAGTTATGTGAATGCTAGTGTTAGATATAAATTCTAATCCTTTATCCTTGTTTTCTCGCTATTGAAAATGTCATCATTTTTCCATCATTTAAGATGCTCCTTGCGTCACAGTTTTAGTATTAGACTAATGGGACTGCTGCATACGTTCATAGGGACACAGTGAATAGAACTTGCCCTGGGTTTTATTGTGAGATACCTTTAAGCACACTTACTTTACTTCAAAACACAAAAACTTCAAATTTTGGACAAAAAAGCCATATTTATAGCTTTTAAAATTCTGGAGCCTGAAGTTATTGAGACAGACAAACCTAGGGCAAATTAAAAAATTGATGTATTGGGAGCCTCTTGTTTAAAATATTAGACCAACATTTAAGTTATTTTGTTGCAAGGGGCTTTCTAGGTGCCGTAATTAAAAACAAATAAATTTGAATAAATTTTACAAATATCAAAGTGAAATTGATGAAACTTGGGCTGTATCATATTTACAGCAAGTTACATCTGTGGCACACATCTTAAAACGCTACCTTAATTCAGGATTTCAAATTTTCAGTCATATGTATCCTTAAGGATCATTTCATCCATTACACTCATCGTCCAATATGACTTAAGTCTAATGACGTAAATTACATATTTTGCCAAAACATGACAACTTTCAAAGGGAACCACTCTCCTTTGTTGCAGCGTTGTAACCATTTACCGACAAAAGGCGACTCCCATAAACAGGGCAAGAAGCAATATAGCCACTCTTCTGGTTCCTTTATTTCCTGTAGATACATGTCCCTAAACCGAAACCTCAAAGTAACAACACCGCCCTTGACAGAGGAGTGGGGAAGAGGTGTCATCTTTTGGAAAAAAAAACTACACAGTTCATTTACCCTGAAAATAACTTAAACATATGATGTACAAATTAATATTAATTACAATATTAATAACGATAGAAACAATACATTTTAGATCTATCACTAACCCCAAAAGGAAAAGCGACTAAAAGCTAGAAGTTTCCACAGAATGTAGAAAGTTCGAGTGGCGGAGAGAACGTGATGTTTTAAGCTAGCTACACCAGAGGCAACGACGGTGATTAGACAGCTCGCTTCTCACCAAGGCACCCGATTTCCATTCCACGATATCTCAAATTCCTTCTATCTCAGGCAAGTAGCTGAAATAACCTGAGAGCTCAAACTTGGCGGCAATTTGATGCACAAACCCTTTCTTTCGTGTACATAAAAAATTCAAATCGTTCCATTATTACACCCGTTTGTTAATGGAAAGTATTTAAAATCGGTGGGTACAAGCAGCAACAATTTCCACTCCGCGCAAAATAAATGGAGCTGTAACGTTACCTACCCTTTTAATTTGGCGAACAGCAGGGTTTTTATTGTGGCTAACTGATTGATAATTAATTCATTTGATTGAAGAGGAGCATTGTTCGGTATTGGCGTTAATTAAAAGTTTGATGCACATTGATTTTTCTCAACCTGACGGACGCGGACATCGACAACTCTGTTTGCACGCCAAGAGATTTTTTGTACAGTCGCAGATGGTATGTGTCCCATGCCAGGACTGACTTCTGGACAGAAAAAAGCAACACCATACTTTCAATTAATGACTGCACTTTGGCGAAAAATATGTACCCCGCCTTCCCTATATTCCACTGAAAAATGTTATAAGAAATACAAGTTTTAAGCACTCCTGGATCTCCAAACAGCACTAGAGCAAAATGTCCAGAGTGAAATTCATAAGTCAGAAATGGAAAGAGAGTTAAAGTCAGTTACCTTGTCTACCTCACGTTCAAGAGGCCCCAAGTTCGAATCTCGGTCAGGGTGATAGAGCTTCTTACGGGTTTTCGATTATCCTAAAAGATATCTGGTAACTCTAAGCTCTATGTATCCTAAACTCATTTGAATATCATTTCATTCATTGTCCTATATCACTTAACGTTGGAGGTTTTCTCTTATTCTGAAATATGAATATCTGCTAACTCTAAGCTCTATGTACCCTGTGCTCATTTCAACATCATTTCATTCATCGTACGATATGACTTAACGTTGAAGGTTTTCCCTTATCCTGAAAGATGAATGTCTGGTAACTCTAAGCTCTATGTACCCTGTACTCATTTGAACATCATTTCATTCATCGCCTGATGTGACTTAACGTTGGAGGTTTTCTCTTATCCTGAAAGATGAATGTGTGGTAACGCTAAGCTCTATGTACCCTGTACTCATTTGAACATCATTTCATTCATCGCCTGATGTGACTTAACGTTGAAGGTTTTCTCTTATCCTGAAAGATGAATGTGTGGTAACTCTAAGCTCTATGTACCCTGTACTCATTTGAACATCACTTCATTCATCTTTCGATATGATTTAACGTTGGAGGTTTTCTCTTATCCTCAACAATGAATGTCTGGTAATTCTATGCTCTATGTACCCTGTACTCATTTGAACATCACTTCATTCATCGTTCGATATGACTTAACGTTGGAGGTTTTCCCTTATCCTCAACAATGAATGCCTGCTAACTCTAAGCTCTATGTACCCTGTACTCATTTGAACATCACTTCATTCATTGTACGATATGACTTAACGTTGGAGGTTTTCCCTTATCCTGAAAGATGAATGTCTGGTAACCCTAAGCTCTTTGTATCCTGTACTCATTTGAACATCATTTCATTCATCGTCCGATATGACTTAACGTTACAGGTTTTCCCTTATCCTGAACGATGAATGTCTGGTAACTCTAAGCTGTATGTACCCTGTACTTACTTGAACATCATTTAATTCATTGTCTGATATGACTTAACGTTGGAGGTTTTCTCTTATCCTGAAAGATGAATGTCTGGTAACTCTAAGCTCTATGTACCCTGTACTCATCTGAACATCATTTCATTCGTTATCCGATATGACAACGTTGGAGGAGCTATCCCTCGTTATTTCCTTTGTATTGTTATTCAAGCGCATACAGAGTAAAATCCAATGACTTTTTATAAGCTAAATTTTGAAATATTATTATCACTTATATTTTGTAATTATCAAACTATTATTATACAAATTAACATTGTGAAACTAATAGTATTTTATTTTACGATGACAACAAATTAAATATATATGGGAATATATGTATAATTAGGTAAGGAATTTGAGATGTTTTAAAGAAAACTACAGAAAACATGTTGAAAATATTTTAAAATAAAATGTGTGTCAGTGTGGTTTAGAAGATGAAATCTTTGGTCCCTTGTTGCCTCATCTGGACTTTGGGGGAAAGAAAACATTTTCTTTAACGACAGCTGCCGCGTGATGCTCTTAAGATTTTGTTGCCCTTATGGGCAATTTGGCAAATTGAGGGGCAAGGATTTTTTTGCTCCCCCCGTACTTCGATTAAGTTATCCCAAGTGGCTTTAAGTTGTCCTTAACTGCCCACTTTGCTCAACACAGGTACGCTACAAAGGGACCACAAATAAAACCTCCCTGAAGTCGCCCGGAAACTTCCCCCGGAGTTTCTGGGATACATGAAGCCGAGATGTGATTAGGGTTAATACCGGAAATATAGTTCAACAGTGTTGATAGAGACCTTGATTAAATCGTTACAGGAGAAGCTGTTAGCTCGGATGCTGACGTCGTGTATCAGCTTTCATCCAATCTTGAGGAGTAAACTTCTGATGTTTGTTTATCACTTGTTTTCTACAAATTAATCACAACAGGAGAATGATGTGCTCCACCACCTGACATGACTTTCTCTCATCATTCTTCTAAAACATTTTACAAGAGCTTATTCCTCTCTCTGCCTTATATTAATCGAGATAAAATCAGTCATAGTGGGCTGCCAGGAATCGAACCCGAGACTTCTTACTGCAGGTACACAGTAGGGGAAAACATATCGTAAACAACATAGTGAGGACAGTAGTGATGTGAAGGTTTTACATCAGGTTTTCGCCCTCGTGTTGGAGAGATGTGTATCTCGCAGTTTAAAACGGAAATACGAAGCAGAAACTTCCGTAGGCATCATTTTCTAGCAAAATCAGCAGAATTAAGTGGTCTCTACTACATCTGGCGGAACCAGTGTTCATTTGCTTTTTTGTTTGTTTGTTTCCGAGCGAATTCATCATGTCAGTGACGTGGATTGACGTGGGAGCGGTACTTCTATTGGGAGTGAGATTAATTCCCCTAGACAGGTAATTATGAAGCATTTCGTAATGAAGATATTCATTTGTTTTGTGCACTTACACGCCATGCTGACATTTTGAAACGAGCATGTACAAACAGCAGGGCATTTTGTAGAATGCCAAGTCAAATTGTTAGACTGGCTCTGTGATGGAAGCAGGTCTGTCCTAGTGATGCCAAGGTCCGCATTCAAGTCCAGGCTTAAAATGGACAGTTGACAAGCAAACTATCACTAAGACATAACTGCATTCGCTTAAGAGTTTGATGACATCACATCTGTCTCTGTGCGGAGTATTGCTCGAAGTACCCGAACATGAGTTCAGAATATGTAGGAACATATAGGCATAATAACACAGTATTGTACGAGAGGGATTGCTTACCTACGACAGGCAGCGATCTACACATGACATACTTCAGTGCAAAGCGAGAAGCGTATCGGAAAACGTCGCAACAAAGGGATGTTTAGCTCAGCTTATCGCACATACCCGGCGAGTCCAGTGTACGTATAGTCTGTTCAGATATAATCACGTCTTCTGGACAGCAATGTGTCATACATCGGCAGGAACGAGAAAACATATCATATAGACACACGCAGCTTCCAATCGCTCTATTTGTTTCGTAACTTACTGTACATCAACCTACTAATACTTCACTCTTCTAATCGACCAGATAAGACTTGATAAGGAACGATCGCAGCGCTGGTCACCTGAAGGTCAATACCTCAACTTTCTGTCGAGTAATACGTATGGAGAGCCGTTCCCCACTCTTGATGCAGAACTGACGAGGGATGTCCAGCACCTTCTTGCAAGTGGTCGCATGCGGCACATTCCAGGCTTCAGTTTTGGGGGTTTGCGAGTTCTACTGGTTTATATACAAAAGACATTATACTATCAAATTTCCAGATACGTAGAGGTGTGAGTACCCTTGTCAGGTTTACTGTAAGTTAGAGAACTCTTGCGGGACGAAATTCTATGACGAAAGAAAAGGAAGAGATGGGAAAATTGAGGAATGGAGACGGATGAAGGGAGGGACGGAAAGGAGGGGAGGAAAAGGGAGGGTGGGGAGAGCGAATGAGGGAGACGGGAGGAATAGAAAGGAGGGGAGAAAAAGGGAGGGTGGGGAGAAGGGTTGAGGGGGAATGGGAGGAAGAGGGGAACAATGGGAAGGGAGGAAGAAGGGCCGGAGGAAGGGAGGGACAATGGGAAGTGTGAAGGAAAGGACGGAGAGAAGAATGGAGGTAGGGACGGAGGTAGGGTCGGATGGAGACGGTTGGGAGAAAGGGCCGAAGGGAGGAAGGCAAGGAGGGCGAGGAGGGAGAAAGAGAGAGGAAGGCATGGAGAGCCGGAGGAAGGAAGCAAAATAGAAATCTGATTTTGCACTTCTGACTTTCTCTGCCCTTGTACAAACTACTCTCTTAAATGGTGAAGAGCAACCGGACGGAGACCAGGAGATCCGTGGTTCAAATACCGGCTATGGCATTGAATTTTTCAATCTTACTCTACCTATCTTAAAGCTCTCACATACGATCCTCCTCTTAAAGTAATTGACTATTGCTTAAGGCAAGGATACAGTGAAAATTCGCCGAAAATGTTGAAAATAATGTAATTTTTTGTTGGCACTTGTTGGTAGCTTAGGATGTGTAATAATAGATGGCATGCTATGTTTATCATCCGCATCATTTTAGATCATCACGTGACAATTTAAAGAGATCCCTAACAATCGTTAAAAGTAACAAATATTAAAATCAATTTTCTGATAAACTTCCCTTTCTAGCACTTTTCAGTATACAAAATGCCTCACGCATCAAAGTTTTTCATTTAGCTTGGTGAAACTTACATAGCATAAGTCCATAATATGTACATAAGAAACTTCACATTCCCCTTTTTTGTTAATGAATTTTCTTCACACTCCAGCACAATGCTGTAATTTTTAGACGGTCATTGCCACATGATCTCCATTCCAGCCTAAACTAAATTTTGAGCTAATCCAGAAATTTATTCTGGAAAATTCATAATTATACATGCCTTCTTCCTAGTTTATTAACTAATCCATCAGCGGTGCACGCTATCTGTAACGCCCGGTTCATCATTCCCTGAGGAGCAACAAGCTACCTTCCTACACTACCCCCACTTAATCTACACCCGTCATTCTGCAACACCCACATCCCGCCACTACGTGGTTAAGCTCTTCCAAGAGCAGGTACACGATTTGACCACCCTTCGGGCTGTTCCAAACAGCCCGCCAGCATGGAGTTCAGTTTTTTGTTAATGCTCGTGTTTTGAAAGTTATGCGGTGTTAAGTAATAAAAACGTTAACAATATCAAAATGTTGAGAGCTAGCTCATGGAAAATATTTTAGAACAAGTGCTACCAGCATAATCCAAACAAATAAGAATGTGGGTCTTCTAAAATTGCTCTGTACTAGCCAAAAACAAAAATTCAACTTAAAAGCTCAAATTTTTTGACGAGTAGAACATCTTAATAGGGAGTAATTTTTACAGTATTTTCACAAAAAATAATTACTAACTAAGAAACTATTTGGTGTAACAGCATGAAAATTTGTACACAAGTTTAAAACGATACTCGTGTCTCGTTTTTAATGATATTTTAATTATGTGACTAAATTTTCATAATGATATGTTTATTATTATACGAGGGCTGTTCAATAAAGGATGATTACAATTTTTTTGACAAAGTACCTTTACTCATCCTCATAATTTTGACGGTCCTTCTTAAAATAGTCTCCCCTGAATACGATGCACTTGTCCCAGCGTTTCTGCCAGTTTTCAAAGACACGCTAGCAACCATTCTTTGAGAGATCCTTCACAATCACCTCCGCAGCCTTCACCACTGCTTCTGATGATGGATAATGCCTCCCACGAAGGCGTTCCTTCAAGTTAGGCAATAGAAGAAAGTCACATGGGACTAAATCCGGACAATAGGGAGGCTGAGGGATGCACTTCACTTTGACTTTTGCAAGATATTCAGCACAACATTGGCAATATGCAGCCACGCATTATCGTGGTGCACCATCCAGCCTGCTTCACGGAAATGTGGTCTTTTGCGCCTGGTATGGACTTTAAATGTTTTCAAGACATCCCTGTAGTATTTTCCAGTTACTGATGTGTGTGCAGGTACAACATGCCGATAAACCATTCCATGAATATCAAAGAATGAGATGACCATAACTTTCCCAGCAGAAGCAACCACTTTTGCGTTTTTGGGGGTTGGTGATGAAGTAGATTTCCACACTGAGCTTTGCTGTTTGCTCTCAGGATCAAAATGATGTAACCAAGTTTCATCAGCAGTGATTACGTTTGAAGAAAATCTGGATCTTCCTCTAACATCAACTTTAACTGCATGCAGACCTGCATGTGAGTGTCCTTTTGTTCGGGAGTCAACAGTCTTGGAAGCCATCGCGCACAAACATGTCTCATGTGTAGTGCTTGTCACCAACGTGTGGGTGGCACCCGATGTAATGTTCAGTATTTCAGAAAGTGATCATAAGGTAATTCGTCAGTACTCTCACACTGGCAGCAGCAGTGTTGATGTTTTGTTCCGTAATAGCAGTAACTGGAGCACCGGCTCCACGTTTTGAAATTGATTGTCTCCCCTCTTTAAACATTTTAAACCACCTTCGAGCTGTGCTGTAGGGAAGAACAGACTCTCCATAGGCCTCCTGTAACATTGTATAGGCCTCAACTGAAGATTTGTTGAGACGAAGGCAGAATTTCAAAGGCGCACGTGTTACCTCCATTGCAGCGGTAGACGATACTGAACATGTCTGAACTTGCCTGTTTCTCACAGGCGGGAACCAGGAGTACCAACAATGAAACTACTACGGCATGTTTGTTTCACATTAAGCTAACAGAATATAATAAAATTGAATTTTAGTGGGAAAAATTATGTCCGTAAAAAAATTATGATCGTTCTTTATTGAAGAGCCCTCGTAGAAGTTGCAATTTTCAGTGTAACCTTGCCTGTATCACACGATTGCCATTGTATCTAATATCTTGCAGACAAACGCAATATTTGTCTGAATTAATACTTTTTATCAGTATAGCAAGTGTATATGAACCATTTATTTATTTATACTGGCCTGAATGATTTTCTGTGGGTTAACCAATGAGAGCAGAATGCCAGTACAATCAGAGAAGGCGTGCAAGACACATTTCTCTGCAATTTAAATCACGAACGCATCTAGAGATTAAATTAGGATGCGCTTAAACAAATTCCAAGGTGGGATTTCGTCCGTGTTCAACATTTTTAAAATGCTAGTGACGCTGTGACAACGCAGCATAAGGGAAATTGGATTTAAATTCTCAGGGTTTTTCCCTGTTCCTTTTATTCCGTTTTAATGTTTGAGCAAGATTCGTCTGGAGCGCTGAGGGATAATATACTGGCAGTAATTTCCTTCTAACCAGGATCCGAAGGAGGGATTGTAACCAGGTAAAGCCGCTTTGCAAGAAGAGACGCCCGCCCAACCCCTTCTGAGGATAAAGTGCTAATTAAAGAATTTATTTTAATGAAAATGTTATTCTTTTTGACAGCGAGAGGTTTCATGCCGGGTTTTGAATCACTTCACAGCTGAATTCTAAAACCCGAATGGGAAAGAGCTCTTTAAATACATTTTATAACAAAACTAATTCCCTTTAAAGCAGAGATGTTTTAACTTCTTAACAGCTGGAACGGATTTAACGTCGCGATTCATGAACCTCGAGCAGTTTCTGGTTCGTTCCTCTACTTAAATAAGAGCATCAGGAATTTATTGTTATTGTTATTATTATTATTATTATTATTATTATTATTATTATTATTATTATTATTATTATTATTATTATTATTATTATTATTATTATTATTATTATTATTATTATTATTATTATTATTATTATTATTATTATTATTATTATTATTATTATTATTATTATTATTATTATTATTATTATTATTATTATTATTATTATTATTATTATCATCATCATCATCATTTTTATTATATATGAAAGTTCTTTTTTGTCTAAATTCTATGCAAACACAATTTCATTTTCTATAGCTATTTACTTTTGCAGATGTTAAAATTAATAACTTCATGTTCCAGTCTTAATTTTTTTATTAGGATTAAAGATTTTCTTTAAGTATTTAATTAAATAACAGAGCTAATAAGGTATTTTAATCGTCTCACTAACGTAGAGAAAATTAAGAATTGTGAATATGTGAATTTATATCTTTTCCTTTTAATTAATTTACCAACATTTTACTTAAAAAAAATTCAAGAGGAATTTTCTCACTTTTCTTTCGCTTTTAAATTTACGTCCTGCAACAATAAGTCTACCTGGCATTCATCTTTCAGGATAAGGGAAAACCTCCAACGTTAAGTCATGACGATGAAGGAAATGATGTTCAAATGAGTACAGGGTACATAGAGCTTAGGGTTACCAGACATTTATCTTTCAGAATAAGGGAAAACCTTCAACGTTAAGTGATATCGGACGATGACTGAAATGATGTCCAAATGAGTACAGGGTACATAGAGCTTAGAGTTACCAGACATTCATCTTTCAGTATAAGGGAAAACCTCGGAAAAAAACGCATTATCCAGATAACTCAACCTGACCAGATTCAAGCTAGGGATCTGTTGAATGTGAGGCAGATAATAAGCCACCTACGTCACAGAGGCGGGCCTTGGTTTAATGTTAAGAATTTTCCTAGTTTATTCAATAACCGGGCTCTTTAATTAGGATTTTTCTTCCATTTCCATTCTTTGGGATCCTTAATTTCTTCAGGTTAAGTAATTCTTCGACGTGGTAATCGCATCTATTTGTTTTCTTCCGCAGCTGTTACATTTATTATTTTCGTAAAGCTACACAAATTTGTTAACTGTAGATATTAGCTATATTCCCGTCCACAAAATGACTGATTAACATTTGAAAGCGCATTGAAGTGCCCAATGATTTAATAATTGCATTTGCGTATAGACTCTTCAACAATACGCAATAATGAAGACCATTGTTAGGTCACTTCTTAACTTCATTTTCGTTTTTGTTTTATTTTCCAAATCGCCTATTTATCCGGAGTGCGCTTAGTCAGAAGTTATATGAAGCATGTGAGAGATTTTCTTTGAGCGGAATCCAATTTTCTCGAAGAAATGGCTCCAATCTGAGAAGACGCAAGCAGAAAGCTGTCTGAGCACGCGATGTTAAAATAAATGATCGAACAGATGAAAAGATTTGTGACCTATTTCTGACGAAAATTTCCCGCCATTCAGTTTTACCTTGAAACAGATGAAGGTTCATTAAGCCGCAGGTACATACTTCTTAACGAAGTAGCGGCACAGTTTCGCAATTTCGTATCTAGATTATGGAAATCTTAGCGGGATAACGAGAATTCTAGCATGGGGCGAGATATATTACGTCAGTATACACTTTCCACTTCAGGAACTCCTTAGCGAGGAGGATGTCTTTCTCTGCTGCAGTCGTTAACGCGTCTCTTTGTGTACATTATTAGCTGATGCTTCTTTGTGTACTGCTGCTCGTACACTTATACTTGTACAAACCTAAATAAATAATGATTAACTCCATATAAGAAAGGAAAAAAGAAGTGGGGGGATTTGACATAAATTGTGCAGATCTTGTGTAGTAGATTTGAATTGTCATATAATTTATGTTTTCAAAGCTGCATATTATTCCCTGTGGTCGCCTCTGTATCGTAGGTGGTAGTGTGTCTGTCTCACGTTCAAAAGGTTCCGAGTTCAAATCTGGAAGGTTTTCTGTGGTTGTATCTCGATCCTGAAAGATGAAGCTCTGATAACTCTTAAGTTAACATTTGAGCATCACTTCACTCACCATCCGATATTAACTTTGGAGGACGCAAATTAAAAAAAAAAAAAAAATCGTTTGATCATGCAGCCATTATATAGCAACAATAAAGAATGTAAACAACGAAAAAAAAAAAAGCGTGCGCTAAAAATGAATACTTCTTCTTCTTTGACTTCCCTAATTGTATCACTATCGTGATGTTAGCGGATTCTTATTCTGCTATCCCTTAAGGTTGAGCCTCAGGAACCGAAGCTTTGGATCCGATAGAGAACCAGGATAGGTGATCAGCCCAATTTCTGCTCTGAAGGTGAAGGAAGTGTATAATATATATGAGGGCGAAATGAATGATAGGAAAGATGATGATGGAGCAATTGATGGAATGCTAACGAGGGAAACCGGAGGACCCGGAGAAAATCCGCCCCAGCTCCATTTGACCACCACAAATCTCACTTTGGGATCACCTGGGATTAAAAATGAATACAAAAATAAACATATACTTTTTTCTTTTTGTAATTTACGTCCTCCAACGTCCTCCTTCATCATATCGGACGATGAATGAAGTTGGTGAAATGATGCTCAAATGACTGTGGGGTCCATGGAGCTTAGAGCTGTTTGACATTCGTCTTCAAGGATAAGGGAAACCCCCGGGAAAACCTTATCCAGGTAATTCACCCTAACCGAGATTCGAACTCGGGACCTCTTGAATGTGAGGCAGACACGCTACCATCTACGCTACCGAGGTGGGCGGGTATGTGTGTATACATACACACATACATATATACATACATACACACGCACACAAATATGTGTAGATACGTAAAATAAAGAGCGAAGTTAGATTTTCCTTGGCAGTAAAGTGATATATGACCACGTATGATCCACGTCAATACCACAGATTGATAAACAATTTGTAATTCTTTTCTGGTGTAAACTTCCATACGATCACATAACTCGATTCTAGCAATCCGTGAGTTTAGTTTTAATATCTCCGGTACAGGTAGCTATCCGCTCGACGTATAACAACAATCCCGTCTTAGCTAAATGTCTTATAGTTCCGTATTTCTGTAACTGCCCTTTGCGGCTGTGATCTCGTATGTCAATTGTTAAATGTTAATCGTATTATAGGAGCTCCAAATGGAGATCGATGATATATTTATCTCGTCCCAGTCTTTGTATCTATCTGTCTTCCGGACACAGTTAGTTACTGACAGTAACAAAAGGCGTTTGCATATTTCCTTGTAATACAAAATAAACTGCAGACACAATATCGTAAACACAACGCCCTTTTAGTTTAATAATCGTCCGCCAGGAGAGATGTTTAGGTGGAGAAGAAATGCCGGCAAACACTAACCTCATCCTGCTGTCTAGAGATGGCACTACCTGTAATATTTTATCGCCAGGAACAATATTTATAATTATTCACAAAGTTTTATAAGCAATTATAACTAATTTTGGCAAATATAGCATGGATTTATTTGTGTTTTAGAGGATAAAAGCAATAATAAGCTATAATTTACTCTTTGCTAATAACAAAGTAACAAATTATTGTATGTGGTAATGGCAGTCTTCTAAAATAAATATATGTATGAGCACTTTAGATAAATGTGGTATTGTTGGTGTTTCAATGTTATCCATGGCAATCAGAATACCTTTGTTGAAACAACTATAATGAATCCATTGTTGAAAATGCTTGTTTTCCTATTTGAGAAATGTTACAAAAATCAAACGTGGCTGGCCCCGTAGCTCAGTCGGTAGAGCACCTGCCTGCCGTGCTAGGAGTCCCGGGTTCGATTCCCAGTGGTGGGGTTGGGAAGTATGAATGAGAGTGTGAATGTGTGAGTGATCTAATGATAACGAGGTAACACCTTCAGTATGTTCCAAGGGAGAACGGCCGCCGATATGACCATAGCAGTTAAAGGCGGGGTATAAATGGAACAAGGAAAAAAAAAAAAAATCAAACGTGTTGCATCTTCTCTCATGTTGCACTGATTTATGAAAGTCAAGAATAAGGAGCAACAGTAGTCCACTCGCAATTTTTTATCAATCCCGATATCTTCTGTCTTTGGTTTTTTGATGAAATCATTGCCTTGTTCAGCTCTGAGGGATCCAAAATTATCAAGATAATAGTTTAGATGAAAGCAAAAGAAGTGAAGCTTTAAACTCATATTTCTTCTAGAAGCTGACGACTTTAGTGGCATGTTTCTCGTCACTTTTTCGTATCGCTGATTTTTTAAATTTCCAAGAAGCTTATCGACGACTACCTCTTTCAAAGGATACCAAAGTTGCAGTTTTCTATCGTTTATGGTATCTAAATTGATCTATCATTAGCTATCTTATCGACGGCTATTAAATATACCCTATTTTATCTTAGCTTCAGAAATCACTCAAAATTTATTGGTCACGTACTTGAAACACAAAGAATTCTTGTCCAGTGTTTCATGAACTGTTTTTGAATACCTAATTTTACATGCAAAAGAGTTAATATCTTTTTTGGATGAACTAGACTAGCATGAATTACGTCTTTCTCTCCTGACGTTAAATGGTTTCTGCTACACAATTCTCTCACTGACCAGTGTTTAACCCTGATCGCTTACAATAACCAGGAGGAAGCTCAGAAATGGTATATAGCCTGAAGATGAAAAATATGTTACATTATTATTTATCTTCTGCAGCAAAATATACACACACCGGAGCCATCTTTAGTTTATATGTATATGTAAACAAAGCAGTAAAATGTATTACTCAGCAGAAAACTGATTGGAGGGAATAGTCGCGCCATTTTATCAACCACGTGTGGAGCATGTGCGCTGTCAACGAACTTGAAAAGTTTTGCTTTGCCGTTTTCAATGTTTTAGTAGCTTATGCGGTAGTAAAGTCTGCTTTTTTAACGTGTGTGCAGTTCCCACTCAAAGGGACCTCAAAGGACCTGATCTTTCCGCCCAATAATGACCGTCATAACTCTATCTCCACACTTGAGAAATGGAACACTGACGTTGGGGACCAATAGCAACACCGCTTTTCTGAAAATGACAGTTGCATGTCTACTCCGCGTGGAGTCTCAGTTGCCAAAGTTCCAACTTCCAGTTGTTCTGTTTAATTAGGTGCAAGACGGTGATGTTAAAATGTTGCAACCTTGTAGAGGGGACCGTCAGGAGGAGGGTCCATGTTGTAAAACGTTTATGAGGGTTCCTCAAAGAAAGCGGCCGCCGTGCACTTGCGTTGAGTAGACAGACTTTACTAATACGTTAACATTAAATGCAAAGTTGCGTCTACTGTGTACGTAATATATTTTTCCTTTTGTACGTTAAAAAGGGACCGAAACCTTATAACAGTTACTCAAGTATTTGATTTCATTACATAACCTCACCTCATTTATAAATTAAAAATTAAGCCACGGGTCTTTCTGCGGAATAACAGTGCTAAATAACGGCGTGTAGCCACTTTGGCAATGACTACAGAGTTTTACTGAAAAAAAAATGCATAACTAATTGGAATCTTGACACGGACAAATTGCTTAAATGATTTCCACATCCCAACTATTCTTTGATAATTCCTTCGCCACAACAATATATCTTCATGCGCAACAATTATATTTGTTATGTTTTTGTTCACAAATTCAAAATTGAATGGTGTAGTAGCTCGTTTTTCAAAGCTCGGCTAAATGGGATTATTGTTTACTGCTTGAAGCACTCTTGTAATTGCGGTGACTCGTTTCTTTCAAATAAGCTATGAATGTTGCGACGAATAACACTTTTAACAAATTCATCACATCAATTTTCCACTACTGGCTTCATTCCTTTTCGATATTTTTACTTCCAGCGGCATTAATATACTTGGGGCTAAAACACTGGTTAAATCTGCTGACAAATTGACTACGTAATCATTTGCTAAGGATGCATACTTTTCACACAACTTTCAAAACACGTTCAACGTAATTTGCTTTTCGCAGATTTTTAAAAGTTTCCCTCCATGATGTTTTACATATTGCACGGAAGCGGCCATGTTTAACTGATTGTCTTCCCACTTTCTTCAGTGTGAACTTTGATTAATACAAGGGGCGCCAGAAATTAAGTTCTATTTCAATTTATCTCCGCAGCAGCGCTGCGGTCGCAGTTACGCACGTGTGCCGTAGACACTCTGTATCAAGGAGAAGAAACGTGCGCCATTGTGAGATCGCTGTCAGGAACTTACGCTTTGTTGTGCTTGTTTACAATGTCGGTGTTGCTTGAAAACCCTGCCGCTTGTGAAATCAGATCTGCGATTCGTTTCCTGAATGCTAGGAAAGTGAAACCAATTGAAATTTATCGGCAAATTTGCGATGTCATAAGATGTTGTATTTCTTCATGACAACGCACGACTACACACTGCAAATGCGACGAAAAACATCCTACAGAGATTTGGCTGGAACGTGTTTGACCACCCCCCGTACAGCCCTGACCTCGCTCCTAGCGACTTTCATCTGTTTTTGCATCTCAAATCTTTCCTTGGCGGTCAACACTTCAACAATGACGAAGAGCGGAAAGAAAATGTTTCCAACTGGTTGAAGACACAGGCGGCTAACTTTTATGAAGAAGGTATACAAAAACTTGTGTCTCGCTATGACAAATGCCTGCAAAATTTCGGCAGCTATGTGGAAATGTAGTTTGAGAGTTGTAGAATTTTGTGCAATAAATAATTTTTCTGTATCTGTACACAAATTAATTTGATTATCAAACAGAACTTACTTTCTGGACGTACCTCGTATATACAAATTACGCTTACATTTACCAGATAAAATTCTAATTAATGTTTGACTGTGGTATTTGTGATGTTGTTTATGTATATAAAGTGATCCATATAAACCTGAACCATTTCAATACACCATAACTTTTCAACCAATAACAGGACACACGTACAACTTTGGGAGAATATAATACACAATTGGGAGATTAAATTACACTATTTACATCTCAGAGAAAATGCTGGAAGTGTCCTCCACCAGCATCTATACATGTTTGTTCTCGTCTCACCATATTCTCTGAAGTTTTACGGAGAGTATCCTCGCTAATATTACTTATTTCGGTTCGAATGGATTCCTTGAGAACATCAATTGTCCGTAGCTATTCCTGTACACTCTATTTTAGATACCCCCACAAGAAAAGATCCGGTGTGGTTAGATCAGGGGATCTGGAGGGCCACATTCCTTTAGAGATTGTTTGATTATCAAAGAAACTGGTTACAAGTTTCATGGTGTCATTAGATGTATGGCACGTTACTCCATGTTGCTGGAAATAACCTCTCAATTCGATATCATCTCAGTAGTCCTTAAAATTAATATGCAAACTGTACTTTTCATCCGTAGATAGTGTCAAGACTAAACAGGCAATGATGTATACCTACACGCGCTTCTATCTACATTGCCACATAAACTTAGGACGGCTCCGGAAAAGGCATGGTCCAATATATCAAAATATCAAATTTCATAAAACGGTACGTGTTACTAAAAACTGCTATAATTTTCGAAATTAGCGTGCTTGCTTCCATATGAGAAGCCTGTCTTCATCAAAACCGGGAAAGTGTCGTAGCACAGTGTAGTTCGTTGAGGGTAGGGGAAATATGTGAGTGTAATGAATCTCAACGTATTCTGGAGTACTTCTCTACCTTCAATGTATAAATGATAGAGAAATTTAGCGTTTCCTACGACGTCATTTTCGTTCTAGCTGCAGCTGGTACTGAAAACAGGTAAAACCTCTGGTGAATGAAACACACATAGTTGTGGCTACACGCTTTCTCACAACGTAAACCTTTTGATACCTGATGAGTGTGGACAGAGGAATGAGGCCAACCGTTATTTGTGGGACAAATCAGTGGCGTGCATTTGTCCTTACGTAATTCCATGTCTGATATGTTTTTGTCACTTAAGCAATAAGGGGAAAGCTACCTATGTCAACCACTCAATTACTTTCATATAAAACCTTAACAAACGGAAGACATAAACCTAATTGCAGTATAGAATATATATTTAGTGTGGAGATTTACTGGTTTTCGTAGTAGGAGAATAAATTTCAAAGACAACACGTAACGAACTTTCCTAAACGCGCACGTCTCTATTTACACTCCAACTGCTACTTAAATTTTCTTTAATTTTATTTTTTAATTAAGTTTAGTCATATCAGACGATGAATGAAATGATGTAGAAATGAGTGCAGAGTCCATAGAGCTTAGAGTTACCATTCAACTTGGAGGATAAGGAAGAACCCTCCATTGTTGCCATATCGGACGATGAATGTACTGATATTCAAAGGAGTACAGGGTACATAGAGCTTAGAGTTACCAGACATTCATCTTTCAGTATAAGAGGAAACGTCCAACGTTAAGTCATATCGGACGATGAATGAAATGATGTTCAAATTAGTACAGGGTACATAGAGCTTAGAGTTACCAGACATTCATCTTTCAGGATAAGAGGAAACCTCCAACGTTAAGACATATCGGACGATGGATGAAATTATGTTCAAATTAGTACAGGGTACATAGAGCTTAGAGTTACCAGACATTCATCTTTCAGTATAAGAGGAAACGTCCAACGTTAAGTCATATCGGACGATGAATGAAATGATGTTCAAATGAGTACACGGTATATAGAGCTTAGAGTTACCAGACATTCATCTTTCAGGATAAGAGGAAACCTCCAACGTTAAGACATATCGGACGATGGATGAAATTATGTTCAAATGAGTACAGGGTACATAGAGCTTAGAGTTACCAGACATTCATCTTTCAGGATAAGAGGAAACCTCCAACGTTAAGTTATATCGGACGATGGATGAAATGATGTTCAAATGAGTACAGGGTACAGAGAGCTTTGATTTATCAGACATAAATCTTTCAGGATAAGGGAAAATCTCCAACATTGTCATATCGGACGATGAATGAAATGATGTTGAAATGAGTACAGGGTATATAGAGCTTAGAGTTACCAGACATTCATCTTTCAGGATAAGAGAAAACCTTCAACGTTAAGACATATCGGATGATGGATGAAATGATGTTCAAATGAGTACAGGGTACATAGAGCTTAGAGTTACCAGACATTCATCTTTCAGGATAAGAGAAAACCTCCAACGTTAAGACATATCGGATGATGGATGAAATGATGTTCAAATGAGTACAGGGTACATAGAGCTTTGATTTATCAGACATTCATCTTTCAGAATAAAGTAAAACCGGGAAAACCCTTATGCATATAACTCACCCTGACAGAGATTCCAACACAAAACCTCTTGAACGTGTGGCAGACAGGCTACCAACTACGCTACAGGTGTTTTTGAATATGGGTATTGCAATTCTAGATTTTTTGTTTGCATTTTTTGAAGAACGAAAAGAAGTAACGCAAATTTGTATTACCTTAATCGTCTCTATTTTTAAAACATCACATGAGACCTAAATGTGAAGGGATGGAGATTGAGAGATACAGGGAAAAATTAATAAATAACAAGTGGAGAGAGAAAAGAGAAAGTTAGATCTGAATTTTGCTGTGTAATGAAACCAAATTTTATATATTTGCAATTTGGAAACTTCTGCAAACCATGTCTCTATAAATCCCAAAGAAAATTATAAAATAAAGGGAATAAATACGTTACATTTCAAATTTCCTTACAATCACACCCAAACTGAATTGCAAGGGAATTTTTATGAGAAGAAAAGTGAAGGTTTGAGAAATAAATGAAGCACAGTTTAAAAGTGTTGCAGATACACGATTAAACGAAACAACATACTGCATATTTGGTTCCAAAACCCGAGAAGCTGACAGCAACAGAGGATGAAGTCCTAAAGCATCACGAGAAGAGTTGCGAGCCGGAAATATTTCAACCGGACGGAGATCTTGGACACGCAGAGCCGGGGGCTAGACCCCCCAGATCCCAAGTGGCACACAAAGACCGAAACGAAAACGAACCGACGACGAGTTTGTTTTATCGCGAACAATAGAAAACGAATAAAAAAAAAAATCCCTACATCGAGATTGCAATATTCCTGGCCTCCGTCTACCCTTTCACGAGCCATATCGATATCCTAGTGGTGGTAATTTGATGGGTTCCATTGAGCGCACGGCCATTAAGATCCACTGCGAACACGGGGGCAATTGCGGAAGAATACAAAAGCACTGTGTTTTTTTGTAGAGGGCGTATTGTACAAATCGCCCCGTTGTTGTTATGAGGGTGTGAATGGCGATGGGGGTAACTTTCTCGACTGATTACCGCCGCCAGGGGTTCCCGACTTCGGGGGAAGTAATGATGAATAGTCCGAGGGCCCTTTTCCTGTAAACCATCCCCCTTTTATCACCACATTACTAGTATCATGAATTGCCCCATACATATGGTAGGGGAGTAACAAGATGTTTCAAAGCCACTACCGGACAGATAAAATGGCCATTTGCTAAACAAAAAAAGTTTAGAAAATTGTAGCATACACCTATTGGCTATCTTACAAATGTTGAATGTTTCCTATTGCAAAATTTCTAAAATCCTAAATTTCAAGTTGAATCTAGGTCAGGGCGAACCTGTCTAGATGACGTCTTTTCCAAGTTTTTCCCTCATCTTGAAAAAAAATCTCTGATTACTATAAGCTCTATGTACCCTGTACTAATTTGAACATAATTCCATTCATCGTCCGATAAGACTTGTTGAAAGTTTTCCCTTATCCTGTCTGGTAACTCTAAGCTCTGTTTACCCTGGACTCATTTGAACATCATTTATGCCTTTCAGGATAAGGGAGACCCCAGGATAAACCTTATTAGATAACTCATCTTGACCAAGATTCGAACTACATACCGCTTGGAGGCAGACACGCTACCACCTCGGTGTCAGCATTGTCATGGGATATTCACTATAGGTGTTCCGCATTGCTCTCTCTGTCTGAACACAAATTACGCTTATTAGCTTTGCGTACGAATATTCATGTAACACAATTTGTGTATTTGTGCTAGTAGGGATAATTTTTTCCTCGTCGGAGACGTTGGCAGCGCTTGTAGGCGTTTCAAAAGAGCATCGGTCACGGTTCCCTCTTAAAAGCAAAACACGGAGTCCATGCTAATGATTCCGCATAGAGTTTTGGCAACGCCGAAGCTTGGCCAGGCCAAACTTTATCTATGGGCGTGGAGAATGCAAATAAAGGGATGGACAGTGCTACCAATCGACAGCCTTCAGAAACGGTTTTAAGCGTGTGTGCCTCTCCTAAATAATGCAACACTGTATATCGATTCTTTCTGTCTTGTAGCACAGCGTTCTCGTTAGCCTTGTTAAAAATTTAATGTTGTTGTCGGTATCACATTCTGGGAATAGTAACAATGAATTACTTAGTTTTAAATACTACATGTTGAGCGTGTTTTGTTTTAAATTGGTACACAAGTACAAAGAGGTTTGCAAAAATGTATACTCACAGGAGGATTCTAAGCTACATTTTGAAATAAATTAATATAAATGGAAACAATGGCTCTAAGGATTTTGAGCCGAACGCCAGACATCTCTAATCCCTCGCACTAACGGCAGGTTGCTAAAGTTGCTCCAGAAACGTCGTCACTTACTCAGTCCACGAGACTACTTTGCCAGACCGTCACACTCACGAAGACTAAAACAATCATTAGCCTCTGTTGTGATACCAACATTCCAAAACATTTGAGAATATCGAAACATCCAGATGATTCCATTTCCCTGGCAATAGCAGCTATCTTGTTTGCGCTGGAATTTCGCGCGACTTATCTTGTTTACGTTTCCGACTACCCGAGTTTTCAAATAATGCAAGGAGAGCCTCCATTGTCCATGTTGCTGTATAAGAACATTGAAGCCCGTCTAGTTAATTGGCTGTGCCAATATGATCTAAGGTGGCTGTTAATCGGATTTGGCCCCTGAGTAGATAGACCACACGCACCTAACAGTGGCTCGTCAGCCATATTCTTGCGGTCACCGATGTGGTCGTCTGATTTCCCGTGAGAATATTAAAATGTTCTCCGTCTCTCTCGCTTCCACATAATCTCTATCCTTTTTTTACTTTTTTGTTTGATGCCATACGTCGGTCCTCCCACCACACGTGCAGGCACACACAAACGCGCTAGCCAGCCATACTGAGTACTTGAAGCACTTGATGCTGGTCTTACTCTTTGAAAAACGTTTAGGCAATGTTACTCTTGGCTTCTGCATATTTATTTCTTCTTTCTTTTTTATTATTTAACATTTACTACTATGTGCTCCACCCAAAATTAACCAGAAATGTTTTTTTTTTTCTTCTTCAGATTACCTGATTCAAAACATGGTATTTATAGAAAAAAGGATTGCGTTTCTGAACGGTTAACTCAAAACCAATAACTTGGCTAAATATTATACCTCGGGGATGTCACACAAAGATTGTTAAACAATAAAACATAATTCTCTGATCTCGAACTATTCCTTACATGGAAAACGTATGCAACTTTTCCCCCATCAAAAATGGCTGTAACGATTTCTCACAAAACCACCACGTCTTTAAGACGTTTTCATCCAAAATGAAATTAATGTACTTAGAACCCCTCTACATTGTAGAAGACTTCTGCATAACAGATAAACATAAAGAAAAATTGTAGATGTTACTAAATATATAATTTGTCAAATAAAATCATTTTCTACATTTCGTCTGACTTTTTATGTGCTTGTACGTTTCTTAAAAAGAAGTCACTGGTATTTTACGCCCAGATCATGCAAAGACATCGGTATTTAAAAGCAATCACACAGTCACCAGCTCTTAAAATATTTATTATTCGCTATATTGCTCAGCTGTCGTGGTACCTAAAGGGAAATAACTAGAAAATTCCTGCAAGTGACTCTCTTAATTAACATAAGACAGTCGCTTAAAACTCGTTAGAAGGACAACTATTTTCTTGCACCAGAAACTCAATAATTTGCGCACCCACTATAACTCAATGGCGTCAGACATCGCGAATTTGACTAACTGCCGGAATAAATGCTTTAATATCGACTAAAGCGCGAGATTATAAAGATAGCACGATAAAACTTTGGACAGGTGAAGTCACACTGAAAAATTAAATGTCATAACCGGGATTTGAACACGGAACTGTCTCCGTCCGGTTGCACTAGCCATTGAGCTACCACGACCAACGTGCCAGTACGACATTAATTCTCCAATTGACTCGAATTATCCCGGTAAAGCACTAAGAATTCTCATACACATATGAGACAACTCGTTAATGGCGACTTACAACACGTAAGTGCCTCAAGTCTCGGCTTTATAGTTCAACCACTACTGGTTCAAATCCCAGCTATGCCACTGAATATTTCTGACTCCACCTGTCCGAAATTTGGCCTACACAGGCTGGAGTGGAAGAACAATTTAATTTCCACAAATAATAAAACTTATCAGACGCTTGAGCCAAATTTAAAGCACTAGTTGATTTGTTACACAAATATTATGTAAAATTCATTAAAAAATAAAGGATATTTAGCGGTGTGTTGACGTAAAATTCAAGATACACATATATCGAGATTTAACTGTATTGGAACACCACAGTGAAGCGAAATAATTAATCGTACGAAAGTGAAGCAGATGTGTAATAAATACGACTCATCTAAAAATTAATAATCAAGATACACAGTTTATTAATCACGCAAATAATTTAATCACGTGGTACTTTTGTCTAATTGTAGTCAAGTTCTAGGAAATTAAAAGAAACAAAAATTATTGCACGCCGGGAAATTTTATTTTCATTTGGAATGTTTTGTTGAAAATAAATAGCATCGAATAGCTGAAAAAGTATAAATTATCAAATGTTTGCCCTTCTCTCCCATTTTTATTGAAGGATTTTTACAGTGGATACTCCAATTCCTCTTCGAAGTTGTAAATTTGGTGAAATGTGATAAAACAGAAGTGAATGACACCTTTCAATCGGATTAAGGCTCACAAAACTCCACAGTACGCACACGAGATCACCATGAATTTTTTACACAAATACAACGGTTACTACTCTCACTGGTGGAATTGGGGAATCCATAGATCCATGTGATAGTCAAATCTTTTTGCTATGCGATGGTTGCTATGGTTGCGATGGTTGCGACTGGTTGCTATGCGATGTCATAAAAATTCCATTCCATTTCGCCTGTCAGAAGCAAAGAAAAGAATGACTTCTCGTTTAAGAAAAGCACAAATATCGTAAAATTATCGTATTTCACATGGTGTTCTCATGTATATATCGTTCATCATGAGAAAGCCTTAAATATAGGACATTTGAGTAAAAATACTTATACATTTAAGTTTAAATACAAGGAATGGTTCCGAATGGGGGAATTTTCTCAAATGTTTTGGAGCCCCCTCTTTAGAAAATATTAAATTTAAATACCGACTTGTATTTGTTTTTTATTTATGCGTTCCGAGACTCTCGCGGACTTCATTGCCAAAATGGTCCTCTTTGGCAGTGATTCAGGATGGGCAGATTCATGTGTACGTTTTATTTACGTCCTCCAACGTAATTTCGGGCGTTCAGTTCAGGGTACATAAAACTTAGAGTTATCAGACATCTGCCTTTCAGGAAAAGTGAGAAACCCGAAAAAACGTTATTCAGATAACTCTGACCTCACCGAGATTCGAACCTGGTACCATCGAACGTGAGACAGACACACTACCACCTACCCTACAGAGGCGAGCATTCAAAGGTGCGATTAGGCAGGGTTGCAGCTTCAAGTCCTGCCTTGGGCATGGCTTGTTCACGTGTATTGTGCATATATGTAAACATACAGGAAAACAAAACAGTAAAACAATGCAAAAGTAAAAATAATGAAAACACAGTAAAAGAAATGTATACCTATAGCTATATAAATATTGTGGCAACCCTGTATGGGTTGTCAGACCTGGCGACTGGCTTAACTTTGTTCGTTGGCTGCGCTGGGGAGGGGGGATGGCATATCCTCTTCCCCCAGACGACCGGCCGCCACCAGCGTGAGAGGATGTGTTTGTAGCAACCCTCCGGAACACGAACCTCATTGAATGTAAGTTGTCTGGGATTATTAAACCTCTTTTTAAAATGCATTTGTGAGTTTTCCTTCGCTGGACCTTCCACCTTTCACCACCATGCAGGTAAGCTAGTTATCAGTAAAATAACATGTCCACCCTACCGCGTGGTGTAACTAGTGTTTGTTGAGATAGTTTAGCTCTACCGCTACGGATTCCCCCCAAAGCTAATAAATATTAAATCTATTCTAATGTAGGGTGTGACATATTGGTGGAGACGCGGGTAAGATCTCAAATTTTTTTTTTCTCCTTGCTTTAGTCCGGTTTTTATGAAAAAAATTTGAATGTATACGGTGGTGAAAGATGGAGGAAACATGGCCGACCGCGTGGTGTTCAATTAGTTAGAAATTCTAATCTGGTCATCGTCTCGTAATCCTTTAACTTTTGGTCTGTTTTTTATTTGATTTCTTCAATAGTAAACTTATTTCATAATATTGTGCTAAAATTTTTTTTTATAACTACATGGAAATTGATAATGGACACCACGTGGTCACGTGTTGATTTTCAAGGGACGCTGTGTGAGTTTTGGCAGTAAAATTCAAAGTAAATAGTTTCTTTTTGGTGTTTTTGTGAAGGATGCACTTCATTTTTGTGTTCATTCCAGTTGGTAATTCTGCTTATTTTATTCTGGTGTCCAGTGTTACTTAAAAGTAAGTCAAAATGCCTAAGAAAACGCGGCAATCATCCAATGTGCCAGTTACAATGGATTCACATGATGTAATAGCTTCGACTTCTGCTTTAGCTAATCAAAGTGCACATGTACCTAGTAATTTAGAAGTATCCATGGCACCTAATGTTAATCAGACTCAGACAATGCAAGTTTCTCGGCCTTTTATTGATCCACCCTGTTTTGACAGGATAGCACTGATATCTCCTTCAGAATTTTTGAGAAAATTTAACTTAGTTTCTACAGCAAATGGTTGGTCAGATGTACAAAAGTTGAAGTTTTTCCCATGTTACTTGCGAGACACAGCAGCACTGTGGTACCGAACTTTTTGCCATAGACACCCTGAGCATGATTGGCATTTTCTAACTCAACAGTTTTTGGCAGCTTTTCAAATGTCCAATCAAGATGAATTGTTGGAAATTAAACTTAGGCAGAGGGTACAATTAGAAAATGAACCTGTATTAGATTACATTTATGATGTATTATCCTTGTGTGACCAAGTTAACGCTGCAATGACACAAATGGAGCAGGTAAAAAACTTAGTGAAAGGATTGAAACCTCAGTATGTGCAAGCTTTGCTCCCATTAAATCCACAAACAGTTGAGGAGGTTTTACAAATTATTAAAAGCGTTGATAAAGCTAATTTTTATGTGCAACATAGACAACATTTAGTACAAGCACAAACATCAACTTACACTTCTCCACCTGTGTCATCTGCACCTGTTTTATCACGGTGTGAAAGTGTAAATCACTCTGAACCAGTTATTAATGTTGTTTCCACATTGAGTGAACAGGTCACTAAACTTGCTACCCAAATGCAACAACTTCAGTCTCAATTCGCTGCTGCTGCATCTACTGTGCAGCCACCTCCACTTAAGCCTCCAAGATATCATGAAAGGAGACAACAGGCACCTATTGTGTGTTACAATTGCAACAAGCGTGGTCATATGGCACGTAATTGCTGGACTTCACCATCTGCTTCAAAAAACTCGAGAGGCCCAGCCTCCAACGACATAACCTAGAGGTACCCAAAGTAAGTTCACCTGTGTCTAATGTTGTTTCTCTTCCAGGTCAAATTTTGCAAATTTTGGGGTCCATTGGGGAGTCAAAACTTCCAATTTTGTTGGATACAGGAAGTGCAGTTAGCATTGTGAATGCAGCTCATATCAATGACATTTCTAAAATGAAACCTGTCGAGATTTTGCTTAAAACAGCTGGTAACAAGTTATTAGATGCGCCTTATCAAACAAATTTGAAATTTCAAATTAATGACTTTGTTTTTCAGGAAGATGTGTTAGTGGTAAAAGACTTGGCACATAATCTCATTTTGGGTAATGACTTTCTAACTTCACATAAAGTTACCATTGATTATTCTTGTGCAGAAGTTAAGATTCAAACTCATGAGGGAGAAATGGTACACATTCCTTTTGAAACAACATGTGGTGGTCCCTTTACAGATATTGCTGTGATTCCATTGAACGATGAGGTACAGATAGTTAATAAAGTTTCTGTTGTAAAAGATGTTAAATTGCCACCGCTTACTACTTGTTTTGTGGCAGTGCAGCCTTCAGCTGATATTACAAATGAGGTTATGTTCGAGCCTTCTACCAGTATTATGCATAAGAAGAATATTTCTATTCCACCTGTAGTTTGCAAATCTTCAAAGGACTTTGTGATACCAGTACATAATAATTCAGCTGTTCCTCAAACACTTTTTGCTAAAACTGTATTAGCTAATGCTCATGAAGTTGCATTTGTTCAAAGTAACTCAGTTTCACCTAAGGATGTTACTCCATTGAACGCTCCAAAGTTTGAATTTAATGTTAATACCAACTTAACTGAAGCTCAAAAGTCAGATCTTCATAATCTGTTGTTAAAATATGAACATGTTTTTGCCACTTCATTGCAAGATTTAGGCTCAACTAATGTAGCGGAATTTAAAATAGAGGTAAAGGATGAAAAACCTATTAAGCAACGACCCTATAGGGTAGCTCATAAGCAGAAAGAGATTATTTCCCAACAAGTAGAGGAAATGAAAAATGCTGGTATTATTAGAGATTCTCAGTCACCTTGGTCATCACCTGTGGTGTTGGTAAAGAAAAAAGATGGCTCTATGCGGTTTTGTGTAGATTATCGTCAACTGAATAAGGTTACAGTAAACTCAGCCTTTCCCTTGCCTCTTATTGATGACCTCCTTAGTTACCTTGGAGAAGCTAAATGGTTTGCTTCCTTAGATTTGTTGTCAGCATACTTTCAAATTCCTTTAGAGGAGAATAGTAAAAAGTATACCTCATTTGTTACTCATGAAGGGCAGTATGAATTTGAACGTTTGTCTTTTGGGCTTGCTGATGCACCAAGATTTTTCAGTTTTGTTGCTGAGAAATTGTTAGGAGACTTGAAATTTAAGAAAGCTTTAGCATATTTGGACGATATTGTTGTTTTTGCCAAAACTTTTGAACAATTATTAGAAAACTTAGAAGCTGTTTTTCAACGTTTGGAAATGCATAATTTTAAACTGAAACCTGGGAAATGTTTCTTCGCTATGGAAAAGATAAAGTTATTGGGTTTTGAAGTATCTAAAGATGGAATTTCCCCAGATTCTGAGAAAGTTACAGTGATCAAAGAACTACCACGCCCAAAGAATGTTAGAGACGTGAGAAAAGTTTTGGGTTTGTTCAATTTCTACAGGAAATTTATTAAGAATTACTCTTACATTGCCCATCCATTGATTCAGCTGACCAAGAAAAGTCAAAGTTTTATTTGGGGCCCGGATCAGCAAACAGCATTCCAGCAGTTAAAGAACTCTCTTGTTTCTGCTCCTGTGTTGGCTCATTATAATCCTGGAGCCTATACAGAATTACACACTGATGCTAGTGGTCTAGGAATAGGATGTGTTTTACTACAGAAAGTAAATGATAATCTTAGACCTATTGCATATGCTTCTAGAACTTTGTCAAAATGTGAAAGAAATTACAGTGTACCAGAGTTAGAGCTTTTGGCAATCGTTTTTGGTTTAACACATTTCAGGACTTTTGTGTATGGCTATAAAGTGCATGTTATTTCAGACCATCACTCCCTTTGTTATCTGAACAATTTAAAGGATTTGACAGGCCGATTGGCTCGATGGAGTCTAAAGTTACAGGAATTTGATTATGATATATGTTATAAATCTGGTAAGAAACATAATGACGCAGATGTTTTGTCAAGGTTCCCTGTGTTACAGCCTGAAGAGCATCAAATTGAACAACTTGATGAGCTAATTACCTGTTTGCTATCACCAGTTGAGGTTGCTCAGAAACAAAATGATGATCCAGTTCTGACTCCAATTATTAATGCCCTTAAGGATCCTGAATCTGCTCCTGCTAAGGTTCAACGTCAAGCTTCTACCTATATTTTGAAAAGTGATGTCTTGTACAGGAAAAATTCGAGTTCTACTGGTCCCTTGCATTTACTAGTCATTCCTGAGGTGTTAAAGCATGAAATTTTGTCCTCATGTCATGATGATCCACTATCTGGTCATTTAGGTTTTTCTAAAACTTTTAGTAAGATTAATTCAAGATACTACTGGATAGGTATGAAAAAAGATATTGAGCATTTTGTGAAAACTTGTCCAAGTTGTCAGTCTAGGAAGGCACCTAAGAATCAAAAACCTGCTGGTCTTTTGCAGCCTATTCCAGTTAACTTTATTGGAGAACGTTGGGGAATAGATTTGTTAGGCCCTTTGCCTCGTTCTACGTCGGGTCATAAGTATATCATAGTTGCTACAGAATATGCTTCTAGGTGGGTTGAAGCTGCCCCTCTCTCTTTGGCTACCATTCCCCAGGTTACTAAGTTCATCTTACATCAGATTATTTGCAGGCATGGGGCCCCTGCCATGTTACTGTCTGATCGTGGTAGTGTCTTTCTGAGTGAAGTAACCCAGGAACTCTTGAAAGCTTTGTCAGTTTCCCCTCATTTTACTAGTTCATACCACCCTGCATGCAACGGCCTTACTGAACGATTTAACCAGACTTTACTAAATTGTCTTAGTCATTTTGTGGATTCAAATCAGCGCAATTGGTCTAATGTTTTACCATATGTGATTTTTTCATACAATTCTTCTGTTCAGGAAACTACAAAATTTTCACCATTCTATTTGATATATGGTCGTGAACCTTCCTTACCAAATCAGGTGCAACTTCAGGCCACTTCAAATGATTTATTTGTTCGGCAAACTTTGGAAGAGATTCAGAAAGCTCGTGAAGTAGCCATCCATAATATTAATCAGCAACAGATTAAACAGAAAGAAAGATATGATGCTAAGCATAGAGATACTCATTTTGCAGTAGGTCAGCTTGTTAAGATTTTTACTCCAATTAGGAAAAAGGGAAAATGTACCAAATTGCTTCATAGATATTTTGGGCCTTTTGAAATTGTTCGACAAATTACTCCTGTTACTTATGTGGTTCGTCGACCAAATGCTCCTAGAGTTAAGGAACAATCAGTACATGTTTCTAGGATATTCCCATATTTTGATCCTGTGGGACCATATAGACTGTAAATGCATTTTGCTTTTCTTTTGTGTCACATTAAATGTAAAAAAGGTTGTATGTAAAGTATATTGTCCCTTGATTTCTGAGTGTGAATTTTGAGATTTAGTGTATAGTGTGCTAAGCTATTTTGTTTTGGAATATGATGTATATTATTGGCAAATGGCAATACTTGGATAGATGTTTGATGAATTAGATGTCAAAAGTTGAACATACAATTGTTATTATTGAAAGTCACAATTAATTGATATTAAAAGTATATGTTCCCTAATAACTGTTTTGAGTTGAATAACCTCATTTTATGATAAATTTTGCAATGATTAGAAAATTGAAATTTTGTTTATTAATTTTAAGTTTACATTCTGGAATAGTGCTGTGCTACCTCGATAAGAAGGATGAATGAAATTATGTGTGATTATGTGAAAGATGTAGAGGTAAAGTTTATCTGGTTAATGGGGTTGCTGTAATGTGCCCGTTAATCCAGTGTTTTAGGCTCGATAAATGGCTGAAATGTGCTTATCGATGCAAGTAATTAAGTGTATTTTTTGAGTTTTGTTTAGCATTGGTGCTGAAATGTGCATGCTAAGATGATGAGGAAAACCTGAATCACAGAGAGGTTTGTGAATGACTGTTATGAAGCTGAGACCTGGGGATGTTCTGTTTGTCATCCTCGCCATAGTTACCAGGTATTTGTGAGATAGCACATTACTAGTACAGATGTTTACTTTGTCTCTTTATTGCAGGATGCTAATAGTTTGAACATTTTGATAAAATTGTTTTGGATTAAGAGTGATATATATTTTGGAGTTGTGTGATTACCAGCATGCTTTAATGGTTTATTGAATTCTAAGTTTTATGTTGAAAAGCAAAAGTACCCTTCAATGTATACAAAAGTTTTTAGAATAGGCTAAGACATGATACTATATTTTCTCTTTTGTGTATCTAGGATGTGAAATTTTGAGGCCCCAGAACTTAATTTTTCTTTCAGTTTTGTTCTATGTATTGTGTTGTAGAACGATTTTTTTTTTTTTTTTTTTTTGGTGTAGTAATGTGACAGTAGTTTTGTTGGCATGCAAAATGTTGATGTTGGTAGATTGTAAGTAGTTTTGTTGATTTGAAAGGTAGTAGTACTGATGATATTAAGTAGTGCGCGCACATAATAAATATGATTGAAATTATAATGGTAAAACAAAGAGAAAAACTGAGCTCATTTTTGTTTAAGTGTACACGTCAGTTTTGTTAAAAAGTTTATGGCCACGTGTAATATTTTGGGGTACCCCTCTAATTGTAAGTTTTGGTATTTTGAAAATTTGTAATATTTTTATTCAATGTTTTGGAAGGTCAAATTATTTTGTGCTGTGTGTATTGTATTATTTCTACCCTAAGGGGTTTTTGTAAAGTTTTGATTGTGACATTCCTACGTTTTATGTATTCTTTTGTGAAGATTATTTTGTGAAGATTATTTGATTTATCTTGTCAAAATTTGTAAGCTCTATATATTGCCGAGTGATGGAAATTATCTTAGTTTTATCATGTATCTTGCTACCCAGATGGGGTGCACCTAAATTTTTTTTTATTATTTATTATTGTTCAGAAGCGAAGTTTGTTTTAATGATGTAGTTGTCTTCTGTAATTGACGTGCACTTATATTTTTGGAAATAATGTTGTAGTATGATGATACGTATCAAGTCAGCCCTATTTATCTGCGTTCCTGCTGCACCACACTGTTCCTACCGAACTGTTTGCACCATGGGAGTGCTAAACCTGCCACACTGCCTTGTGTCATCGGGCTCTGGTCCGCCCTTTATGACCACTGTTCGTCAGAGCTTTGGCAGCTATTAGTGCTGTCACTTCGTACCTGTGTTGGGGGCAGAAGAACTATTAATGCCCCACATTGTTATTCAGTGTAGAGCAAGTACAATTGTGCTCAATTCAGTGGTCTTTATTCATCAGTGACTGCAGTGCAAGCTTCAAGTTTTTTTATTACATTTGTGAGACCAGTGGGAATGGAATGTACTGTTCAGGCAGGTTGTGAAACTTTTTTTTGCTTGGTGCAGTAGTGGTGAAAAGTGCTGAACTTCATTTATTTTTCTTTTAGGGCTTTTTAATTAAAGTTATAGACAGACACTGGAGTAAAGAAACGAATGTGTAACGTCAAGAGACAAGCTTTATGTGTATAATACTGTTTGTGATGTTTGTATGCTAATTTTTTTTGTTCCATCACTCGAGCGAGTTTCTTTTCATTTGTTATTAATTGTTCTGTTGACCCTGGGTCAACAGCTTGTGGTCCGGGGGGAGGTGTGGCAACCCTGTATGGGTTGTCAGACCTGGCGACTGGCTTAACTTTGTTCGTTGGCTGCGCTGGGGAGGGGGGATGGCATATCCTCTTCCCCCAGACGACCGGCCGCCACCAGCGTGAGAGGATGTGTTTGTAGCAACCCTCCGGAACACGAACCTCATTGAATGTAAGTTGTCTGGGATTATTAAACCTCTTTTTAAAATGCATTTGTGAGTTTTCCTTCGCTGGACCTTCCACCTTTCACCACCATGCAGGTAAGCTAGTTATCAGTAAAATAACATGTCCACCCTACCGCGTGGTGTAACTAGTGTTTGTTGAGATAGTTTAGCTCTACCGCTACGGATTCCCCCCAAAGCTAATAAATATTAAATCTATTCTAATGTAGGGTGTGACAATATATAGTATGTATAATTGAAAAACAAAACAAAACTTTATGGAATTTGGTTCTATATCTGTTACTCTGGAGGTTAGGGTGTTCTTTTTTTTTGGCACATACAATGTCTAACCAGATGCATATACCTTAATGAGATATCATTATGAGTTCAAATCTCGGTTATGGTAAGGCACCAGAATAAGGATAATTCTCAACTAAACACTCTTTCTCGTTTGTTTCCCTAGAAGGTGAAAGTTGTAGATGGTACAATTAATAAATATTTGGGTGCATAAGAACCATGACTTGTTATTAGTTACGTGAGAGTGACCTCAAAGATTTCCCACTCTGCTTTACCCCTCGCAACAACCTGTCCTTGCTTGTGTGTAAACATCCTGAATATAAGTATGGTGTGTTAAATAGCCAGATCAACAGCTTCTCGCCGTTAGACGTGTTTATTTCTGTTCCATTAAGGCAACACTCACTGACCTCTTAAGTCCATAATGTGCCGTCAGTAACTCCGGGCAATATTCACCTCACAGATGAATTAATCTCTGCTTGCTTAGAGACAGGAAATTACTCGTGTAACTTGAGAATCTAAGGTCAGGGATCAGTCAGAGAGATCCCAAGGGAGAGAATGTGCAACGCAATTAGCCGTGGCATCGGCTTTAAGAATAATAAACAACCGCATTTTTTGAGCCGTTCCAAACAAAACACGCTCGCAAAGTGGTTTAATACCTGAAGGCATTACTAAACAATACAGCTTTTCATTTAGCTACCTTGTAGCTGCAAGATTTATTATCGTGGCCTCGTGAATAGGGAAAAGTTAACACAAAAGCGTGCGGTGTAATTATTGTTTAATAGACGGTGCCATGCCAATGATGCCCGAAGAAAAATTACCTGCAGGCAAAATTGGAGAATACCCTATGTTGATGGAGAAGATTACAACCCCTTCTGATGCATTGTTGTTGTGATTTATGCACCTAGCGAGTAATTTTTTAAATTATGTAATTAATTATTGGGTGCCATAGAAAGTTTATTAATAATCCCAGAGCGATCCTTCAATAAGGAAAGTATAAGCACAACTTCTTGTAGGTAAAATGGGAAAAGAAAATGATAGTCAAATATTTTAGCAATTAACTGCTATGTGATGGCTTTGAAATTATGTAGTCTTTATAAATATATGTACCCAAACCTAAAAGGGCGAAAGGGAATTTAGCAATCACGGAGTAAAAATTACTGCATTGAAGTTATCATTCAAACTTGACACGCACCCTCGAATTCACTGAGAGAAAAATATAGTTCATCACTGCATTTAATTAATGTCCTCCAACGTTAAGTCATATCGGACGATGAATGAAATGATGTTCAAATGAGTACAGGATACATAGAGCTTAGAGTTACTAGACATTCCTCTTTCAGGATAAGACAAAGCCTTATCCAGGCAACTCATCCTGGGGATACTCGGGACCTCTTGAACGTGAGGCAGACATGCTACCACCTTAGGCTACAGAGGCGATCCTTCACTATAACCAAAACCGTCTAGCAGAAGAGTTTACACAATTATCCACAACCAAACTATCTTTCTATAAAGTTAAATGTACGCATGAAGTTCGCTTTGGACTCCTTTTTGAAATCCGTTGTAATGTTTAACTTATCATTGAATGAACGTGATTGAAAGGGTTTAATAGAAGTACCTACCGTCACCACACTTTCAGAATCACCTATAATTTCAACACTCAACGACAAAATTCATGAAGAAACACTTTAAATACACTGACACGTGATGCATGTATCTGAGAGGTTGCTCTTATCACGTCTTGAGAACACCTCAGTCACTCGCCTAAGCTGTTAGAAGAACTAAACCCTCCAAACCACATCATCTGCCATTCAGCCTAGTAAATATCCATGATTTTGTCATTTAGTTCGCGGGTTATTGTTAGTATAAATTGTACTATTTCAATTATAGTTGAATACACGGGTGTAGTAACTCTTCATGACATATCACCTTCAACGGTTTAGGCCTCAAGAGAAGTTCTACAATTCTTGATCTTCTGTAGTACGTTCGGCCTCCTCTCTATTTTCAACAACTAAAGCTTCAACGCCCTTTTTCAGCAAGGGATGTCAGCTGAACAATGACACTACTGTTCTTTTGTTTAGTTACATTATCATTATTAGCACATACAACTGTTCTATATATATTATGCCGCCGCTTCTGTCGTCATTTGTTTTGGATAACAGTAATTATTTAGTTGGTGCATACTTGCTGTAACCCAATATTAAGCATTTTTATTAATATATCCACACAGTTTTTCATATACCGTTGCTGTAAAACAATAGATTTCCGATAAATATGCATGTGACACCCCAGAAGCTCGGAATTTTAAAAAATTAAATAACAAAACATGACAATTCTGTGAGGGTAGAGCACGTATCGAATTATGAACGAACCGACATTGATTCCTGCTTCAGACTAAATCAGCTTAACGACTCGACCTTGTAGGGATTCCCAAATGTCCGGGACAACAAACTCCGGTGCTGCGCAGTGCTCCTTGCATTCGCCCCCGGAAATCTTGTTTGTTTGGGTCGTCGGCTACTACCCCGAGGGGGCAAATCCCAAAATAGTCCTGGTCGTTCATTTTCCTTGTTTACATTTGCGGAAGCACAAAGGCAGTCCATAATACGATGACAACCCACAAGTGGCAAGCATTTTATTTGTAACGTCAAAACAATGGACTGTATCTAATAAACAATAAATGGCGGCGCTTTGAACAGTGCAGTTTTATCGTTAAAATGAATGGTTTTAATAGCGTGTCGTTAACCACGTAAGATAAACTCAGGGAATAGCTCTGCTTCCTATACGCTTGTTTTATTAAACTTTCAATCAGTTTAACCGAAACTGAAATTATATGTTTGTTCTATATAGTTGTATATTTTTATTTACGTCCTCCAACGTTAAGTCATATCGTACGATGAATGAAATGACGTTCAAATGAACCCAAGGTGCATAGAGCTTAGAGTTACCTAACATTCAACTTTCAGGATAAGGGAAAACCTCCAACGTTAAGTCATATCTGACGATAAGACTCTTCCGACCATGGGATTTGAAGCCAGTACTTCCCGATTACAGGTCTGAGGCATCTCGCACCATAAAACGTTGATATATTATTGCCATAACGATCGTCTAGTTGGGAGGGGGCTGCTCAAATTAAACTGATCGATATAAGAGTAGGTCTGATAGCATCAGTAATCGCGAGAAGTGACGTCCATCAGGTGGTACAACAATGCTTACAACAAAGCAAACACTGGTCTCAACAAAAAGGCGGCATTTGTCCGGTGGTCTTTGGACTGACACACGCCACCAGTAATTTGTGAGCAAATAAACATTGAAAATGGTCTCTTTTCTTCTTCCATTGTGACAAGTCGTTTCTCCAGAGCAGATATCCCTGACAATGTAAATGTCTTTAACAAATTGAGTCTAGACAAAATTCCCACATTTATTCTGTGTACTTGGCGGATCCTATAAAAAAGAACTAGTTTAGATCTGGTTTTCTTTACCACCAGGTAGCGCCTGTTACAGGTATTCGGAACTCGTGGGTTCCTAACCCATGGTTCACTAGGTGACTGCTAGAAAGTTTCATAATATTGCCTCAAATTTCTTCTCCCTCTCCCTCCATTTCACCCCCACTGTTATTCCACTTAACGCTTCATCCACTTCTTGGGCAGGCATCAGGAGGGATGCATAGTGAACATTTTGCTCTATGCAAAACTTCGGAAGGTAATCCTGGATATATCTCGGTATCTCGCGTGCTATAGCACTTTTTTGTATATTTCACACGTCCTGCAACGTTAAGTCATCTTCGACCATGAATGTTCATCCGATGACGAGCGCATGGTCTATAGAGCTTACAGTTAACAGACTTTCATCTTTCAGGATAAGGTAAAAGGCCGTAAAAACCTTACCCACATAACTCATCCTGACCGAGACTCGAACTCGCGATCTTTTGAACCTGAAGCAAATAGCCTACCACCTACACTACAGAGCAGAGTGGCGATTAGGTAGGACACTAATGAATGAAATTCTGCTCAAATGAGTCCACGGTACATAGAGCTTAGATTTAAGGGACATTTATTTGTCAGGATAAGGGAATACCTCCAACGTTAAGTCATATCAGACGATGAATGAAATGACGTTTAAATGAGTATAGGGTAAGTACAGCTTAGAGTTACCAGACATTCATCTTTCAACATAAGGGAAAACCTCCAACGTTGTCATATTGGACGATGAATGAAATAATGTTTAAATGAGTACAGGGTACATAGAGCTTAGAGTTACCAGACATTCATCTTTTAGAATAAGGGAAAACCTCCAACGCTGTCATATTGGACGATTACATAGAGCTCAGAGTTACCAGACATTCATCTTTCTGGATAAGAGAAAACCTCCAACGTTAAGTCATATCGGACGATGAATGAAATGATGTTCAAATGAGTACAGGGTACATAGAGCTTAAAGTTGTCGACGTTCATATTTCAGGATAAGCGAACCCTCAGAATAAAGATCTTATCCAGATAACTCACCCTGGCCACAATTCGATCTCGGGACCTCTTAAACGTGAGGCAGACACGCTACAGAGGCGTTCTGCTGCAGGTAGGTGATATAATACTCGTGACCACGACCAGCGTGGAGACGTTCTGGCGTTCTGTTAATGTAGAATCCCCAAACACTTTCCTGAGTACTGTTTCACAGTTTGCCACCAGCACACCTAAGCATCACTTTTGTTTTGTTTAAATTGACTAAAGAATTTCTTTCTCGCAGTTTCACCTGTATAGCTGTGTAAAGTAATTATTCATTAAGTCGCGTTGTATATGATAAAAGCTAAGCGATAAATTGCGAAACATCAGCCGTTGAATATTTAAGTGAGCCGTCATAACTGTATTTCATCGTCGTTGGCTTCTACGGCGAAAGATAACGAAAGGACAGACAGAAGATGGGCCGAGGCGAACATCTAGGCCTGCTTTATTATTCACAAGATAAAACTGCATCGCGGACCCCGTAATTTTGTTATCACCTTTTACTGCGAATAAATTACGTTGCCCTGTCCTTTATATATTTCTGTTGCAAATAGGCATTATGCGTATTAACATGCAAATTGACGGCGTCATTTTCTTCTCCTTTAACATTTTCATGTTATTATGTGCTTCCAAAAATATAGGGGAAGAGTTTTATAGTGGCATTAACCTCTTTTGTGAGGCGAGGATGGAGGGAGAGGCAGAGAGACTTTCAGCATAAGGGAAAACTCCGGTAAAAACCTTATCCAAATAATTCAGCCTGACCAGATTGGAACTCGGGACCTCTTGAGCGTATATTTTCTCTGAGGTGAATACACAGTCGATTGTCATTTATGTGTATTCGAAGAAAACAATAAACATCCTGAAAAGCCATCAAAATTAAAATTCACAAGGATTTTCTAGAAAGTATAGCAATCTTTTAAAGTACCTAAAATATTTCAACCTAGGTTCAGTTTATTTTAAAATTATATAATTGGAATTTAACTATCCTTTTTTTTTTTTTTTTTTTTTTTTTTTTTTTTGTAACTTACGTGCTACAACTTTAAGTCATACCGGACAATGAATAGAATAGGTGAAATGATGCTCAAATCAGCCCAGGGTCCACAGAGCTTAGAGTGACCCAACATTCGTCATTCAGGATAAGGGAAGACCCGGGAAATAAACCTTATCCAGGTAACTCCCCCTGACCGAGATTCAAACTCGGAACGTCTTGAACGTGAGGCAGACACGCTACCACCACCCTACCGAGGCGGACTTATAGCACAAGGTTTGAGTAGGTAGAGTGGACTAAACAGTTCAATACCTTAGCCGAGATTTGAACCACGGATCTCCTGGCCTCTAATTAATATCTTAATAGTGAACAGTGATATGCGATCTGGTGGTTCACCGGCAAAAATAACGAGTCGGTTGGAGAATTTACGTAATATCGTGCTGGCACGTTGCAATTGTAGTTCAGTGGTTACAACAACCGGACGTAGACCGGGAGATCCGTAGTTCAAATTCCGGCTAAGGTATTTAATTTTTTAGTCCTACTGTACCTTTCTAATTACAAAATTATTTATATGGAAAATTCCGAAAATGTGATAATTATGCAATATAACATTAAAATATCGAAATATATGTCAAACAAAATACATTTAGTTTCACCAGGCTGATTTACGTCGTCCAATGTTAAGTCATATCGGTCGATGAATGAAATGATACTCTAATGAGTCTAGGATCCATAGAACTTAAAGTTACCAGACATTCATCTTTCAGGAAACGAGAAAACGAACGATGAATGACTCATATCGAACGATGAATGAAATGACGCTCAAATGAGTACAGGGTTCATAGAGCTTAGGAATTACCAGACATTCATCTTTCAGTATACCTAAGGGAAAACCTCCAATGTTAAATCATATCGGACAATGAGTGAAATGACGCTCAAATGAGTACAGGGCCCATAGAGCTTAGGAATTGTCAGACATTCATCTTTCAGTATACCAACTTTAAGTCATATCGGACAACGAATGAAATGATTCTCAAATGGGTCTAGCGTCCATAGACGCGACCTGTCACCCATCTTTCAGCAGGAAAACTAGAGAAAATCTTCAGCCAGGTAATTCACCCTGACGAGATTCGAACTCATGTCTCCTTGAGCGCGAGACTGGCAAGGTACCTCCTAAGCTACTGGAGCGGGCATCAGACTGATATGAAATGTGTTTATATCATAGAAATCCGGCGCTACCCGGGATACTGTGTACATTCTGGGGTGGAGAATACAATATGTAAACCACAACACAAAAGAGTCGACCGCGTGACCACGCAATATCGCCGACGCGATGGCCGCCGTCAGTGCTACCAAAAGAAAACCTGTATACCTATACACAGCAACATTTTAAAAATACATCTGACGGAACAAAAGGGCAGCGCCAAACTTGGAAATATTTCATACACATTCACAACAAAACAAGTGACTTCCAAAGCGCGCTTTCTTGTTTAGGGGGAGGTAGAACCATACCCCCATCAATCTTTCAGTCTCCCTTTTCAAACCGTACTGACAGAAAACTTGGAACAAAACGCATTCAAAAGTGTGTTTGTTTCTTTCCTTTCACGCTGTGGACAACTTCACTTGTTTGTTTTGACAAGTGTTTGCCAAATTACGGGGCAGGCCCCAAACTTTCCCCAGGTTTCTTTCACAACTTCTCTTCAATTCCCCTGTTAGAACTATCAACGTCGCGTGAACTTGTGAAAAAGTAGTTAAGACTTTTCACTCAGGACTCCTTTTGTGTGATGTACACTTGTTGATACAGTGTATTCACTCACTCTGAATAAAAACTGTTCTTTCATTGTCTTCGCCTCACGGAATACTAACATTGCATTACACTGATTATTACTTCTTGCCAGAAATACGCCTTTCGACTCTTTTAACAAAAAAGTACCCTTTTGTTTAAAAAAGTAAGACTATCCATTTGTAGAAAATTATATATAAAAAATCTAATGCAATAAAAAAGAACAACTGGAAAATTGGTTGTTGGCTGTCTCTTACAGTTTACCAGTTATACAACATTTATTGAGAATAATGATTTAAGTCTTTTTAGAAAAAATTGAAAGTTACATATTTCATGTGTCAAGAAAATAACCTAAGATTAAGATATTTTACCCAAAATTTATAAGAATATTTCTGGGAAAGTCAAAAAGCTGATATACCTTACATGCTGTATAGTTTAGGTTTGAGGGATTTTGTCAAACATTTTCGCATCATATCATTTTTGAGTTATGATCAGAAACAAAATTAATCGTTGGCGTAACAGCCACAAAACACAGGACCAAACCGGCCGACCAGACTGCCGATCTCACGCCTACATATGCAAGGTAGAGGTGGACGATCATCCAACCCATGCAGAGAGATTTGTTCAGCATCATGCACTCCTAGCCAAGAAGTTGGCTTTCTTGAGGAATCGCTGCCTATCGTAGCTCCTCAATTCTCTCACGATGCTGAGTTGGCAACAGTCCTGTACTTCAGACCGACGACAAGAAGGCAAGCTAGAGGAATGTGTAGCGTAATGACTTTTTCTATGCCAACGGTGTTTATGCTCGGCTTCCGCGTATGATAAGGATGGAAGGTTCGTTTAAAATACACAACTGCTGTCACATAACTTACCCATACATAACACCTATCACTGCATTTACTGCAACAAACATTAGATCTGACAGCATGGGTGACTTATATGTACTCTCATACACTCATTTCGTAGTAAACAGATCCGTTTACGGAGCAATAAACAGTTCAAGCTCTTCTGCCCTTCAATCCGCTCTAGCGTTCTTGCCGTGGGCATACAGTACCCGGGTCCTAACATTCTCATCCCACAAGGGTGACATCCAACTCGGGCGCATTCCGTGGCAGGGAACCAAAGCACAATGCTGTAGCCCATAACGCCACTAAGCTCAGTTTCTTGCAGGATCGAATGTGTAGTGTTTAACGCCCGCTTTTACTACATGCGGCAGCGCAGGCGGTGACACTGATGATACATGAGATGAAGATGGAGCACCGGTGGAATGAGATGGCGGGGCAAACCGGAGATCCCGGAGAAAAGCCGCCCCAGCGCCGTGTTGTCCGTAATTCTCATTCTGCGGTCACCTGGAATCCAACCCTTGGTGAGTGGCAAGCGGTCTAACCTTGCAGAAACGATGAGAACAAAGGAATACAGTAAACTTAAAGCGATAGTCAAATATTTTAATACTGGTCGTTTTGAAATTCCATTCTGTTTCCATGGCCAAGAGAGAGAAAAATGAATAGCGATTTAGCAAGTCAGAAAGTCATAAGGAATATTTCTTAAGCTGTTATCTTGACATACTTGTATCTGTTACTGTTACCAATTATGGTAAAGAAACTCAGAATGAAGACAACTTTAGATGCATTTCCCAGATAATGGTATACATTTCATTTGTCATAATATACCTATCTGAAACAAATGCTATTTTAATCGAAATTGAGTTATTTTTTAAAATCGAAGTGTTTATAAAGTGTATTTTTATATTAAAGAATATTGTTGAAAGACGCTGAGCACACACGAATTTTTTTTTAAATATACATCGGTGAAATTTCAGTGCCCAATTTTTAGGTGTAATACAATATGGTAGGAAAAGTAAACAGGGCTTAGAAAGTCAAATAAATGTAAAACATACTGAAATATGTAGGACCTGAAAGAGATGAAAATTGCTTGTCACACGCTCGAGGCCTGTTTAGTTTGATTAACGTAAGACGGAGCAGATCGGAATATTGAGGCGGCTAGGCAGGAACCCTTGCACAGGATTAAAAGGAATTAGGACGTGCTTAGAAGCGGACTGTTCTGTTATCCTCGGAAATCCTTGGTCAAATTTCCCGTCGCGCTCAGATACGATGTACAGAAATATCTGTCCGTGCCTAAGCCGCAAAATAAAGGTCTCTCAACAGAGAAAACCAAAGCCGCCTTTGATTAACTTTCCCCTCTCAAGCAAATGACCACAAAGCAAAAGAGACCTGGCTGATTGAGAGCGCCAGGCTAACGTCCAACTAATTAAAACAAATGAATCACGTATCTAAGAAATTCTACCGTCCCTCACAGGAAACGCAATATTACGATTTTCTAGGCTAAATTTACTTGTGTACATAACTGGTTTTTGATGTCTTCTCACAATGAAAACTATAGCTCTTAACAGCCCGCCAGAGAGGGAGCTGAAGGGTCAAGTGGGTTAAACAACCATAAAAAAATCGACTGAAAAAATAATATATTGTAAAACTCGTTTGCAAAGGAGATACAAAACATATACGCTACACTCAAATAGTTTTTCCACCCACTCTCGTACATGCTTAATCACTTATTTTTTCCTTTACTCAGGTTAATAAAGAATTGCAGAAATTTTACCATATATTTATTTGTAAATGCAATGGAAACATAACTCTACATGCTGCTGAAACAGGAGCTAACCTCTATACAAGCAAATTAAAATAAATAATATTTAATCTTAATTTCGGTAAGGGTTCAGGCGTGGATATGTAACCTAATCTCCTATGAAGAGTAACGCGTGTTATTTTATTCAAAATCGTTTTCATTTTTGACAAAAACTAAAAGCACTTTACGGAGAGGATAATTTGGAGTGAAAATCATCTAATGGCAGCTCTGAAAGATACTGAACTGAATTGAAATACGATTAGTACTGGTAAAATATCAATACATTAAACTGTTCTAAACACATGGGAGGAGAGAAAGAGAGAAACAGATATACTGTAACGAAAAACTCTTAGGTCAGACTGGTAGAGGGAAGTTCGGTTGTTGTATTACAAAGGGTATAAAAGAAAAGCGAATGAATAACAGTCTTCCATTAATTTCTCTTTCTTGCTCCCTTAGCATATGCTCACAGCAAGAGTCTGAGAGAGATTATATGTAGTATGTTTGCTCTACAAAGAAATAAATTTCCACATTGTGGGGAAAATATTCAATTAATTTTAACACATGGCCGAAGAAAAGCATGAAATGGAACCACAAAGAAGAGTAAAAGGAAGAAGAAGAGGAAGGAGGAAAGCTGGGAACAATACATCCAGAATAAAGAAAGTCAGAATCTGCTGACTGGAATGAAAGAGGCTTGTGATGCTTGAGAAGGGCTAAATCCTTAGGGGAAATACAAATAAAAATAAAAAGAAGAAATAATTTTTAGTTTAAAGTGCTAAACAAATCAACAACGTTAATACTGTCATGTCGTCGATCGCGCCAGTCTGCTGTAAGAACGTAACATGACTGACGTCACGTAGCAAGAAGCAAGTTGCCGTGAGAAATAAACACGTGCCAAGCACAGCTCACATCAGTGAGTCATATAATTACCATGCAAAAAGATCTTTGGCGACTGCAATTCCAGAGGCTTCCAACTCTAGAAAGATTTACCGCGCTCGGCAGTATACAAAAGCCGATGCAAGGCTGAGGTTCGATGCCAGTCCGATTAAAGCTGTACCTCTTTCGAGCGCTTGTGGTCCCGTTGACGCTATACACTAGCTAGATCTGGGGCATGGCCGCAGAGCGCTGGCTGCTATGGCTTCAACGTGTTCAGAATAGAGGACTACGGTCCATCTAATGTCCAGCAACGCAAAGAAGGTCCCTGAAAGGAATGTCTCCCTTACACAGAGGGATAAGGACAGCGAATGTGTCTGACAGGGAACGCATGCTACACAAGGAGCAGAACCGTTAAATAAAACATACGCCCTATTCACTCTGTACACTAAAACCAAGAAGTTTCATTCACAAAAGTAGAAGCCGTCAGAATGTTTTTGAATGGTCTGTAACTGTACTGACATGAGAGGGTATGGGAACCTTCTGCAATCCCCCTGCGTCTCAGGGCCCGGAGACTTTCTCTTCTGTGGTTTACTGTATTAGGTTGGCCCCTCCTTTCCAGTAAGGTTGCTTCACAAAGCTTGACTCCTTCATACGAGGAGGATGAAATTAGGCGCCGCACAACAAACTTTTGCGCTACATTACCTCAACACTGAACCGCCCTGGTTGGTCTATTTGTAATTATTGTGACTTTGTGGGTTCGTGAAATTAAAAGTCCAAATGCACTAACTCAAAATGTTCTTTATTTCCACCGACTTACAGTTGAACACTTGCCAATTACACAGAATTACGTAATGCACACAATTACGATTCACCAGTTCGTCCGTTACAGTTCCACTTTGCTCTCGCAATTACGTACACTCCTCCGATGCACATACACAGTCTTCTCGTCCGTACACTAGCACGGCGCTCCTACGCTGCTCGCCAAGAACTGACTTTCCTCCAGACCGACGCGTTGCTTATATAGGACCAACTGGCCAATCTAGAAGGTTTCGGATTAGATGAAAAATCCTGTATGTTCGAGAACTCAAGGGGAGGGGAAAGAGACGGCACAGTGATGTTTTTCGAACCACCCCTCCTTACCGCTATAAGACAAATGGTTGGGCGTGGCCGAACGCCTACCGTCTGGCCCCAGCGCCGGCCGGCTCCACAGGAAGTCCCGACGTTCGGGTGACATTATGATCCAACTCGACGTCAAATTCGACGTTTTCGGGTGCTCCGCATGGGATGCGGGTATCCGTGGAGCTAATCCATCAACAGAAGAAAGCTGGGCTCCAAAATAATCCAACAAAGTGTTGAATTGTCTCAGAATTCTCTCACAACCAATAGGAAACTAAATTAAATAAACCACGCCCATCAAGGTGCATCAAGGATGTATTCCTTCAGAAGAGCGAAATGGCTGCCTCATAAACTTCTTCCTACATAAAACGAAAAAGCCATCCTTAACCATCCCAATAAGTCATTTCTGCGGTTAAACCCATTTTCTGATGGGCACGCGGCAAAAATCTTCGGGCTGTGTATATCCTGTCAGTATTCGGACAAACGCACAGTAGTCAGAGTCAGTCAGCGGTGAGCTGTACAGTCAGAGCAGTGTGATGCTTCGAGCTGAGTTTGGTACATTCTAAGCTCTGTGGTAAGGAGTCGGCAGGCCGTGGGAAGTAGTTCATGTTTCAGTAAGCGCGGCTCCGTGTGAGGAATCGCCGAGCTGTGATATTGCCAGTGAAGTAGTTTGGAATTGTGTTGTGTAGCTCCGTGTAAGAGGAGGGCCTGCGTGTAGGTTAGCACAAGAAGGGTAAGACCTACAGAGACTTAGAGAAACATTACAGAGATGTTTCGAAGTATTGTATTTGTGTCAAAGAAAGGCTGATTGTACGTTAGTATTTTTAGTAAAAAAAAAAAAAATCAGTTTCAAGCTGAACTTTTTGTCTTGTGTCACAATATTAAGAAACTGTGTTTATTTATACAAAAAGTAAATTATATTAAGAGAAGAAAATTGAAACCAACGCCATTGCCTCGTACATTTAATTAGATATTTTAATCGAAATTCCAAATGCAGCAACTTGGTACAAAGCACGTTACTCTGTAAAGTGGCTGTAGAAACTTGGCTGCTAAGTTCTTAAAGCCAGTAGTATTTTCATTAAATCTAAATTGGGTCTGTCTCCATGCTAAGAAAGCAACATACAACTGTTTTCGACGTGAACCACTCGTGCTGGTGGGGCCATAATTTCTACTGTAATAGCTTCACGCGTTGAATAATGGGAAAAGTTTTTTGATTAATGAATTTTCTCTCCATTACCACTGCTACTTAGACACACGCGAGTTTCAAAACCGCGTAGAGATGTTCTGTCCTAGTTAACAAATGAAAATAGTTCCCATTTTCCGCGCATAATTGCGCTCAAGATTAGTCGTTTGTTTTTATTGCTCTTGAGGGTTAAATACAAGAGAAGGTGTACACAGCCCTTATGATCTGATGATAAGGTCGACCTTACAACTACATCCACAATAAGAGATAAGCAGTAAAAGAGAAGAGGGAACAGAAGAAGGGGAAAACGAGAGTAAAGTAGAATACAAGGAAACACCCATCCAAGTAATGTCCACGAGCAATGCTGCAAAGTAGCGTTGGTGGCAGCGTGTCTGCCTTACATTCAAGAGGTACCGAGTTCGAATCTCGGCCCGGGTGACTTACCCGGATAAAGCTTTTCTCAAAGGTTTTCTTTTATCCTGAAAATATGAATGCCGAGTAGCTCTCTTCTCGATAAACCTGGGGTCATTTGAGTTAAGTCATATCGGACGGTGAATGAAGTGGGTGAAATGATGTTCAAATGTGTCCAGGGTCCATGGAGCTTAGAGCTACCCTACATTCCTCCTTAAGGCCAAGGGAAAACCCCGAGAAAAACCTGACCGACATTCGAACTCGAGACCTCTTGAATGTAAGGCAGACACGCTACCATCTACGCTGCCGAGGTGGGCCATTTGAGCATTATTTCACCCACCAATATGACTTTACGTTAGGCGAACTGAATTAGAACACATTTCCTTTGTAAAGTCCCAGTTTATCATTTACTGTAAATTTCTTGGGCAATAATTTCATTAGAAATCCTGTCTACCTTAATATCTCGTAATTTTATTGCTTAGACGTGATTAAATTTTCCTCAGAGCGCCCACCTCTGTGGCGCATGTGGTAGTGTGTCTGCCTCATGTTCAACAGGTGTCGAGTTCAAATCTCGGTCAGGGTGAGTAATCTGGAGAAAGGTTTTTCAGCCTTACCATGAAAGATCAAAGTCTGATAACTCGACATCTATGGAACTTGGACTCATTTCAGTAGATATTCCATTCATCCGATATGACAATGTTTTAGGACGAAAATTTAAAAAAAAAAAAAAAAAAAAAAAACGAACAACAAACAACGAAACGATAACAGGGGCGTGCAGAGGAGAGAAAGAGAAGCAAATAGAAGCGTAGAAATGGATGAAGGAGGAAGGGGGGAAAATAACAGAAAAGAGAGGAGAGTTGAAGAGATTAGAGTGTACAAGGAGAAATAATTATTTAATTATGAAAAAAAAAGGCTGCGTTTTGAAAGCAAAAAGGAAGCAGTTGTTTATACAAATCCTGCCTATTTACTTTCACGGTTATATTACATTCTTGAGAGTTTCAAAATGTCAACGTATTTTGACTTCGTGGGTTGGTAGAATAAAAAGTCCTGTTTGTAGAAATTCAAAACACTATTGTAGTAAAAAGACGCTTTGTACAACCCTGGCAGCATCAACATTAGTAACATTAACAAACAGCAGTCTTCCAGGTCGTATCGTGGCTTAGCTGCACGAAATCAAACAAGAGAATTTCCTGCGGTACGGTTAAAATGCCAACACACTCACAATTACTGCACAACTCAACTAGCAACTGACTGATTCACCCCGCTCTAACGGGGTTTTTATATCTCCAGTCACTGTTCTAGAATGCAGTAGAAATCCCGAGAAAGATCACGGCAGCAAAAGAAAGTCGGAACTATCCAGATATCACTGTCTCTCGGCAAGCGTTCAGCGCTGCGCGCCACTATCTGTCTCTTCCCGTAGGGGAGGGGATCCATCCCCTTCAGCTGCCGTGGTGCGGGCGCTGCGGACCCCTAGGACTCGTGGTACCTCTGACGTTACTAGAGAAACCTCGGTCCCAACATTCGAGCCCCTCCCTGAATGGGAATTGTTCGGATTGGGTCGGACTCGAGGACGCAGTGGTTTCCGATACCTGTGGGAGATCGGGCACGTGCCCGGACGGGGTTGAGGGAAGCCATATATTCCCGTGTACTAGCCCACATAGCTAGTAGAAGGTGTGCGAAATCACCAGGCGGGCCTATCGAGGTCGAGGTTGATCCGTAGCCTTCCCTTTTGGAGTTGGCGCGCGTAAATGGCGTATCCACTTCCATCCCGTCTTGAGTCCATAGGACCAGATGGGGGTCTTATTATTGTCTAGGTCTTGCCCTATGGAAAGCCCCACGGAGGCGCCGGGCGTCCTTCGGGTAACTCCCTGGTCGTCAGAGGGGGGGGGGGGGACTCAGTCTTCACTTTGTGTGGACTGCCCTGGTACATACCCCCGAGTTTATATGTATTATATATCTTTCTTTCCTGCCCACGCGTGACCAGCACTGGCATGTCGCAGCTCCAACGAAACAATGCAATCGGTGACAATATTTATCATTTTTTTAAAAACAAAGCATATCTTTCATGCGTTTTGTTTTGCGAACAAAGAACCGCCGAACTGTTGATCGAAAACTTATAAAATAAATTTATAAAATAGTAAAATTGTGGTGCGAACAACTAAATATCAACTGAGTTCAAGGTATCTTCTACAAATAATTCCTATGCAAAGCTATCATCCAAAATTGGTAAATCTTTAGCAATCTTTATACGAGGGCTATCCAGAAAGTAGATTACGTTTTCGTCTGTTTCCGCTAGGGGCGGGGCTAGCGCGGCCATCTTGGGGTCAGAGCGTTGCGCAGCTCAGTCGGCATCTGGTCGTGCTAGTGAGAGGTTCGTGCTGTGCTCCGTTCAGATACTGTGACGGTTTGAAATGTCTGCGTTAATTGAAAATCCCGCGAGCTGCGAGGTGCGTGCAGTAATAAGGTTTCTGACTGCAAAAAACTGTAAACCGATAGAAATCTATCGGCAGCTTTGTGAAGTGTATGGGGACAACATTATCACTGAAGGTGGAGTGCGTCAGTGGGTCATCAGATTTAAAAATGGCCGAACCAATGTTCACGACGAAGATCGAAGTGGGAGACCCAGCATAGTGACTGCCGAACTTGTCGAAAAAGTCGATGCTAAAGTCCGTGAAAATCGAAGGTTCACAATAACGGAACTTTCTTTGAGTTTTCCACAAATTTCGCGAAGTTTGTTGCACGAAATCATCAGCGAAAAGCTTGGTTACCACAAGTTTTGTGCAAGATGGATTCCAAAAATCTTGACAAAGGACCACAAAAATCAGCGAATGGCTGCAGCGTTGAACTTTTTGGACGTTTACCATAAGAATGGTGACCCTTTACTCGATCGCATCGTTACTGGTGACGAAACATGGGTGAAACACGTGAACTGTGAAACGAAATTGCAATCAATGCAGTGGGGGCACACAAGTTCTCCCCAAAAACCCAAGAAATGCATGCAAACAATGTCGGCAAGGAAGATGATGGCGACTGTTTTTTGGGACAGAAAAGGTGTGATTTTGGTGGACTTCCTGGAAAGAGGCACTACAATAAACTCTCAAAGGTATTGCCAAACTCTCCAAAAACTCAGAAGAGCCATTCAAAACAAGCGCAGAGGAATGTTGAGCTCTAAGATCTTGTTGATTCACGACAACGCCCGGCCCCACACGGCAAATGTCACTCGTGAAGTTCTTGAATCTTTTAAGTGGGAGTTGTTTCCTCATCCGCCGTACAGTCCCGACCTGGCACCGAGCGACTTCCACCTATTCCTAGCAATGAAGAAGTGGCTGGCTATGCAGCGTTTTGATGACGACGCACAGCTGCAAGAAGAGGTAACGAAGTGGTTGAAGGCGCAGGCGGCCGAATTTTTCGACGAAGGAATTTCCAAGCTCGTACATCGCTACGATAAATGCCTTAATTTGAATGGTGACTATGTCGAAAAGTAGTATTTGAGTGTGGCTTTCATCTGTATATAATAAAATTTGTTTCCTATACTTTGTTTACTTTTTATTCCAAAACGTAATCTACTTTCTGGATAGCCCTCGTATATAAATTACACAATTCCGTTCTGGTTTCAATTTTTTTAAACTGTCTTCAAACTTTCATACATTAAACTCCAGTCATGAATACACATGGACAGGCCACTGCTAATCAGCGCTCGTTTACACTGAATGTATTAAAGATCATAGAAAATATACATTCAATTTCAAAGTTGAAAATGTATACACAATAATATGATCACCCCTCAGGGATGTAAAATTATTCGCGTGAAATCATCAGATAATTTAAATAAAAACAAATTTAAATAACCGTATAAAATTACATTCGATTGTTATAAAAACATAACAAATAAAAGCACACATATAGCACGATTTTCCAGCCATTTGATTACTTGGGTAAATATGATTGGTCATTTGGAATTGTATGTTTTTGTTTTAAAGTAAACTTACCTTTTATAAACCAGAGAATATTTTAATTGACTGGAAAAAGTTATTTCTGTAATATAAACCTCACGTTGCACGACCAGTATTTATTTTGATACCTATTGTAAAAAAAAAAAAAAAAAAAAAAAAAAAAAAAATATATATATATATATATTATTGTGTGTTATTGGTTTAAATTTTTCTCCCTCCCTTTCCAGGCTGGTTAAGGAAAGATGACTGAATTTTAAAGGCATCACATGGCAACCAACTCCGCTTACAGCTTACGTATTCCATTATTCTCCTTAAAACTACAAAGAAATATATAATAAAACTACTTTTGCAAATGTTTATCTCGAAAAGCATTAATTAGAACAATGGGCAATTGTAAGCATGCCCGCCTCTGTAGCGTGTCTGACTCAGTTCAAGGGGTACCGAGTTCGAATCTCGATCAGGGTGAGTTATTTGGACAAGGTTTTCCTCGGGCTTTTCCCTTATCCTACAAGATGAATGTCTAGTAACTCTAAACTCTAAGTACCCTGTTCTCATTTGAACATCATTTCATTCATCATCCGAAATGACGTAATGTTGGAGGCCGTTTATATATAATTTCAGTTTTCGTTTACGGTTACACAAGATCATACCGCAGCACGATCTACCGATGTAAGGGTACAATAACAAAGAGACGGGGAGTTTGCAGAGAAATGTGGAAATAAACCAAACATGTGCAACGAAATGTAGAGCACAACGAATAAACAAATTGCCCATTAGTTTTTACGCTCTAAATGTTTGTTTGCAATATCAGCGCTCAGGGACCCAAAATTATTCAGCGTAGAGGAAATGTTCAACTTGGTCCTTTTGTCAAATTAATTAAACGCCCGCGTTAATGAACTAGGGTGTTTGGATTAAATTTTAATTGGAAATGCGTCAATATTGCTACGATTTCTATCCACATGCATGCAGATTCCCATTTGGACCACGCTTTCGCAGCGCGATACGCCATTTAATACAGATACGCACGCACTATGATCAAAAAGTTTCCGGGATACTTTTGGGAAGGAATGGCTCGCCTCTATTCACTTGTTCATGATGGCACTCGCATAACAGTTTCATCAACTTAGTCATTGTTGTGGCCTGGCAGCTGACTACTTTGTTCGTCGCATTTCAGAATATGTGGGAACAACAACGTGCAAATATCAAATGTTGTGTTTTGTGACACAAATGTCCTTTGGAGACATAAAGATTGCTTCAAGACGCGTATGGTGAAGAGAAATGAAAACATCTAGAATCTATTCGGCCTTAAAGTGCGTACGGAGGTGAACATTAGCAAAATTTTAGAGCGAGCGAAACAATGAAGCGTGAATGGAAACAAGTGTTAATTACGCGCACCGTTTCTTTTTAAAAATGCCCCCTATTATAAATAAAGTATTTGCTTTAGTAAGTTCTTACTCCCAAAATTATATTGCATAACTTTTCTTTAGCAGTTTCTTTAATTAGTTGATTTAATAAAATGGGCCGAGTGCTTTTGGAGCCCTACATTGCTGCAGTGAAACAAACGACGGTTGCAATAAGAGACGCATAACAGTTGACGGTAGAGAACGTCAATGCAACTGCAATGTTTATGTGGTTCCTATTTTAAGTCCAGGAGTGACTATAGGTCAGGGCCTGGCACACACACACACACACACACACACACACACACACACACACACACACACACACACACACACACACACACACACATATATATATATATATAATACTCCTAGTTATACTCGCCCTATCTGAGATTAGATCCCAGGATCTCAACACCAAAGGTATATCGGTCGCTCGATAGTAATGATCTAGATTGAGGACGACTTCATCATCAATTGGCTTCAGTTTAGATTAGTGCAAACTTTGAGAGGGATGTTTCGACATGAAGTGATTAATAGTTGCCTTGTGAGATAAATTAAACTGCCACTTGGGGTGGTCGGTCATGGGGTTAATATGCATAATCCCATCAAGGTGAAGGCTTGGGACGTGTAAAGCCTGGCTGAAGCGCTTATCGTCCCAGCAATTGATTGAGACGTGACACTGCGACAATAATAATCATTACTAATGGTGTTTGTACATAACCTGCAGGCCACACGCAATACACATTGATTCGGAAGCCTTGTTCCTCTTTCGGTGATTTTTTTTTTCAAGCAATCTATCACCGAACATAGTAGCTACCGGACTTGCTTCATCCTAATTCTGATACCTGTATGGGATATTCTTCTTTTAAACAATAAGATATCAGTAGACCAGAACTGATCACTAACAATCTGTGAAAGATGTCACGACTGACTGATCACCATCCACGTTAACTCATTGTTTAATATAATTTTCGTCCTCCAACGTTAAGTCACATCGGTCGATGAATGTAAATGATGTTAAAATGAGTACAGAGTACATAGAGTTTAGAGTTTCTCAACATTCATCTTTTACGATAAGAGAAAGCCTCCAAGTTAAATCACATGGAACGATGAGTGCAATGTTCAAATGAGTACAGGGTACATAGAGGTTAGAGTTACCAGACATTCATCTTTCAGGATAAGGGAAAACCTCCAACGTTATGTCATAACGGACGATGAATGAAATGATGTTCAAATGAGTGCAGGGTACATAGAGCTTAAAGTTACCGGACTTTCAGGATAAGGGAAAAACTCCAACGTTAAGTCATCTCGGACGATGAATGAAATGATGTTCAAATGAGTACAAGGTACATAGAGCTTAAAGTTACCGGACATTCATCTTTCAGGATAAGGGAAAACTTCCAACGTTAAGTCATATCGGACGATGAATGAAATGATGTTCAAATGAGTACAAGGTACATATAGCTTAGAGTTACCCAGCATTTATCTTTCAGGAGGTGGGAAAACCCCGAAAAACCATATCCAGATCGCTCACCTGGACCGAGATTCACTCGGGATCTCTTGAACGCAAAGCAGACAAACCACCCATCCACCTACTCTTTTTGACTTGTTATCCTGAAATGTTCATTTGTCAACTAATATGAAACAATTAAAACGACATGCATAAGTCGCTAAAATACTCTGGTAATATTAAATAAAGCTTAACTAAGAAAAAAGAACCTGAAAAACCTTCAGTTTCTTGTACTTTTCTGGAATGTTTTCATTTCAACATCTGGTACATTATGGAGTGTCTTTCTTAAAACAATAAAACAAACACGAAATCAATAACTTACCAACAAAAAATAAATAAAAAATTTAGGAAGCAATAATATAATTCCGTCATTCCAAGTTCTGATCCCTTTTAGAGATATCTTTCCTTGAAACAATTAGATACATATAACCGAAAATGTATCACAAAAGCATAATTGCACTTTTTCCGAATTCTGATACTTTCTTTAGATGCTCTCCTTTTAAACAATAAGCTAGCTAACAATGCACAAACAAAAATATGGAAAGAGTGTGTAACGAAAGTATGTGAGAGTAGAGTATATTTTGCCTCCCCCCTCCCCATTTCGTGCTGGCTGATGATGAACTCTGTATCCAGCATATTCAAAGTTGATCCTAAAATCCTAGGTGAAGCCTTCTACCTGATGCAGCTAAACTTTACATGGTTTCCTTGCCTGGAGCTTGCACGCTACTTGATGGAAACGTGAACAAAAGATAGGCGTGTTCCGCTACCAGCAAACTACAACACTGCTTTAGTATACTCACAAAATAAAATAACTTCTCTTTCTCTGAGAGCTTAGACCTCATCCATATTGGTATGTGCGTGGACTTCCAAACCAAGTTCGTAACGGCGTGACATAAAATCTTTACTGTGTATGTCTTGTGTTTACAGTTGTGCACTAGAATTAGCGGTAATTCTCAATCCTGACAGCATGCTTTCCGCACGGGTGTGTTGTGTCCGTTGTCATGACAACAGGAATGGCCATTACACAACTGAGCAAGTTGTCAGTGTCAATTCACCTACAGCTATAGTAACAGTTACCACAACATGCATTTATAAAATTGTATATGCGCGAATATAATCAGCATATTTATTTTCTTGTCTGTATTTCCGAACTACTTTCCTTTGTCTCGCTAAAACGAAGGCAAGCCGCCCCAAAAAAGCAGGACAAATGACAAATAAAGACATTGTTTTGTTGTGTCTTGTCATGTTATCGTGCTAGGGCTTAATCGTAGGGTGCCACGGAAACAAATGACTATGTATGCGTAATTACTTAGTGCTAGCCATGCAAAGCATTCTATCGAACAAACACAATGGAAGAGGTCCCTGCTTTTAATTCCATTACCGACACACACACAGGACCGTTCATTATGAATGCAAATACATATTTTTGTTGTGTTTCTGTACGTGAGCTTTGTACTCAGTCACAAAACAATAAGGACACGTCTCGTGCTCACGCATACGTTGAGGAACTGATTGTCAAAAACATTACCTCACACACGCTTCATTACATTATTGAGCGCCATCTAGTTGGTAAATCACTGACTGATCGCAAAATGCCGTGTATAAATTGTACACTTTGTTCTACTATATTCTGTCCAGGTGGCACCAGTGCTGCCAGTAGCGCAAAAAAAAAACAAGAAATTAATAACTAGAAAAGGGGTCTATATATACATTTGCATATATTTTATTTATGTATATCATAGCTTTTAAAATGGTACTGAAAAAAGTTTAATTGCTTATAATCTAAACATCATATTTCGTTTTAGTTATACAAAGGAGTAAGAAGGTGATGACAACGAAGCGGAGAAGAATGTGGGAAGAGAAAAAGAGGGACGAAAAAGACAGAACAGCAAAGGAGTATAAGAATCTCAGATTTCAGAGAAGAAATTGCAATGTCACCATTCACAACATGATACAAGACCACCGTAAATTACTTTTTTAGTCAGTTGACAGTAAAAGTTGGCCTTTTAGTGGTTCAGGACTGTTTTAAAACTAGAGAATTCTTTCGCCCAGTGCTAAAAAGCTTCTAATTCGTCGATAATGCCAATTCTGGTTCTTTGTGACAAATGCCTCAATCAAGAAGGCCATACACTTGACAGTAAGTCTAGTAATACGTGTATAACAAAGAGGGTCAACACTGTCAACTATTTTAAAACCAAACAATGCTCCTATCGTATATCATGTAACGAGTTTTTCAGTTTCCACTTCCTCCGCCCAAGAATTAACTATTTCCAATTGTAATAATGAACAGTCAACATTTCAGTTTTATTAAAAGGTAAACAAGTTTGGAAAAAGCTGTAAATTATTGGTTAAATTGTTGTTTCCACTGTCTCCCTTATGCAGAATGTTGTGGTTTTCTAAAAATATGTTGTCAATACTGATGATAGGTAAGACAAATGAACATCCCAACCCGATGAATATCATGGCCATGTGAAAGGTAAAACAATACAATACCATACAATACAATGTGTGTGTGTTTGTTTGTTTGTTTGTTCAGAAATGTACAAAAATAGAGTATGATGTGCGGGTTAAAATGATTTTATTTTGTTTGTAAGTCTTAGCGTACATCTTACTTTTAACCATTGTATCGTAAATAACCATTAAAGAACATTTAGTAATGAGAGAAAGTTAAAATCCTTGACAAACAAATCATTTTTAGATAAAAATATAAATATATTTTCGTATATTTTTCACTCACTTTTTGTCCATGTGAACGATATGTTTTGCTGAAATGTTATCAACTTCTCAAAACAAAGTTCAACCACTGCGGTTAGTGCAGTTCCGTCAGTAAATGCCATTACAGAAGGCCTTGGCAAACTAAAGTCACACCTGGTTAGAGTAGGTAACAACTTTTCATCTCGGTAATATTGATTTCCTTGTTAGAACTGACCTTTTCCCAACTAATAGCATTTTTCCAAGGTCTCCTAGAGTAATTAAAAGACCTACAGACTCGTTTTTCAATAGAATTTCCTTATTTTGTTTCTAAAACTCTGTTTAAAAAATGAACGCTTTCTCTGCGCAAAAGCATACAGAGTTACTTGAACTATACAGGGTGTTAAATGAAAAACAGATAGCAGCAATATAAGTCAAATAAACTCGTTTTTTCTATTTCACTGTATGCATAATAGGAATAGGGAAATAAAGTGGGCTTCGATAATAGTTACACCTTTAAAGAGCAGATCGCTGGTTGTAAAATGACATTCTGCTTGCATCACCACGGGAAAGCAAAAATAAAAATGACCACTTCCGTTTGGAAAAAATATGACAGGATAACCGAAACATATAACTTTTTCTTCCCAGTAGTTTATGATGTGAAGCTGCAGATAAAGTAATAAGGGTTTATCATTGCCTGTGATGAATTTCTCATCAAATCTGCACCTAAAATCTCTACAGTGTATAGAGCTTAACAGTTTCGTATCATCTCTCAATTAAAATGTGTGCCATTCAGGCTTCAAACAAAGCAATTTTAATTCGGAAAGGGGTTCCTCAATTCAACATTTCCAGTAGTGGTAATTTTCCTGAACATTTTTCCCGAGTACTTCCCATAAAAAAAAAGAGGAAGGAAGGAAAATGGTCCACACAAAAGTTTCAAGCACTAATGAAACACCGCTCCATTTTTTTAAGAGGACCTAACTCAAGTCAAATATTTACATGCGCCGCGCATACAATCCTATCCCGATCCTCTCTCCGGCTTCCTTTCCCGACTTTTAAACGTACAAATTTTTTTTGCTGATAATTTGTCCGTCTTTTTTGTCCCTGCCAATTCCTCTCAATTTCTCCTGGAGCACTCCGGGAATTACATTCCCTTAAGCCTCCACACTGTGGTATATTCCGAGATGTAATTACATGCTCACGATGTGCAGAATTTCAACTGAAAGTATAATAGTTCCTCACAAAAAAGAGCCAACTATTTTCCTTTCGCTAAGACAAGCACAAAGCTACCGAGGTATTAAAATGCAACTTCAACACTAGAAAAAGAGAGGGTTGATGTAGGAGAAGATAGAGGTGTGGACCGGATATAGGAGACACGAAAGAGCATGATTCACATAGTTTACAGGTTGGGTGGCAACTCATAGGCCTTTTTATCCGGCTTAATGTTCCTTCATACGCTTTTAATTTACACGGGACCATCCGCTTTACTTCCCTTACGAAGGAGGCCATGCTAAGGATTTTTACGCCCTTTCACCTTCCATCTGGTTTGAGTTATAAGATAAGAATTGAGAAGGTAGTGGAAATTATAATTATTACTTTTCATTTTTTGTTTCCCACACTAGCCGTGTAGGACAACGTTTAAAAACGCAATGTCAAAGCTGAGATTTGAACCATGGAAGATCCGCATTTATGTCTCTAACTTTCCAAATGCATAAACTATTTGAAACTTCAAAACATAAAAAGGAATATTTCAGATATTGTAAACGGCACAAAAAAGTATAATAAAATATGTACCAGGAAAAGACATTCATCTTGTCTAGAAAGTTTGCTTTTATCTCTTTATAGGCTAATAGTACAATAGAAATACATTTTAACTATCATCCAAATATTTTAAAAGTTAACTACTTTAATCAGAATTTGCCATTAGCAAATCAGAATTAACGAAACCTTACAGAGGGTGATTGTGGGAAAATTTTCCTGTCACATCCTCACAAATCTACCCTTCACCTGGCACTTAAAGAAATTGTAATTATTGCAAAAATAACTCCAATAACCTTTATTACATTGATGTTTAAAATCATTTCATAACAAGAATTTCCTGGGGATATTCCCTGAAAACTGCTCAAAATGTAGATCTCGTAAAAGCACACACTTTATGTGAAATGCATTTTTTCGTAGAACTAGCAACTTCTGAGATATTATTTATTAGTATTAATTTTCAAATACTTACACGTCATTCCCTATTTCGTATTCTGGTCATGCAAAGAAATAGTACTTAAAAGTTATCATAAAGCGATAAACTCATAAAAATTTGACAATCGCTTATGCCTGTCACATTCTACTCTTCCCATTGTTGACCCATGGGGTTTATTCCCGGGTCGCCCAGTGAATGCTGGGTAGTTTAATTACATCTCTTGAATTTCCCGTCTCTCTACTTCATCTCCATTATTTCACATCATCTCTCATCTTTTGGTCTCTTTCAGAGTAGAAGTGTCGGCGCGAGTCTCGGCGCAGTATGGCAGGATGATATACTCTTGGTAAAACTTTTTCCTCCGGCAGGACGGTCTCCGGTCTCCGAACCATGTCTGGTGGGGCCGATTCTGGACCACAGTAGGACGGAATGCCGGCTGTGTTGGCCTTCCAGTACACATTTTTTTAAAAATGTCCCACTTAAGAAATAATTACTAGAGCTTATGGTTATAAAAGTAAGTTAATTTCCATTTTGCAAACAAGTACTACTACCTTTATATCTGTAAACTTTGAATCCACAAAAAAAGTGTTAATATATAATTGATAGTCCTAAAATAGTACAAAAGGGAGGTCATAGTCGCTACATGGGCTAGTGCCACTTTGTACACCGTGGCCAAGTGTTGAGGAAGTGCAAATTATCAAACCTGCCAAACTATGATAGTCACAATTTGTTGAGCATTAGCTCGGAACGTGACCCTGTAGCCCCGGACCTCCCCGCTGCGTTTCAGGTTTCAGGTTTTCATTTTCAGTTTCATGGCCTGGTGCCCGTACAAGGGGCCCGGCTTAGAGGCTAAAATTTTCATTGAGGTTATATTTTAAGAATTAAATGCTTATTGTCTACGTGGGTATATATAAAACCTATACGGTGACCTTTCTTAGCCAACCGAGAGCAGTTTTATTATGTTAGTGTCTTACAGTGTCCTTTTTTATGTACAGTATTTACAAGCGCTTATTTTGCAAGTTTATTTACACACACAGACACACACAGACACACACACACGCGCACACGCACGCACACTTCACTATTTACACTGCTCCGTGCGGCAGCGTGCTGCTGTCTCCTGGGCTGCTTTGGCGGCGGCCTCTGCATATGGGGAAAGGTCTGTAACGGTAGCATTAGAATATTTTTATGCGTGCATGCTTACGGTGTTTTGCTTCACCTTTCCCAATATTGTTAATTTTTGGATTGCTATGTTCCCGCTGCGTTACTACGTTGGCCGTCCTTATATATTACATGCAGAGGACAATTGCATCCGCGAGAGCTTAGACAGCTATTCATTCAGCTCCTATATATTAATGCAACCCCCCGAAGATAAAGTTATTAATTTTAAAAATCTGGATAACAGCGTTATTCTATAACATTGCCTTTATAAATAATTACAGACTAAATATTTTAAAAATATCGTCAATAGCTCAAAACTGAAATTCCATTTAATACCAAAGTCGGTATTTAAGTTGAGCATCCTTCAAGAATGCTACAACAATGTTTTCAAGAAAATTCTCCCCTTCTAAAATAAGCTTCATGTAGAACACTGATTGAAAAGTTTGATTCTGGCAAAAATGGTACCGAATTAGATTAAAATGGCCTATATTGCGTATTTTGTTAAGTAGGGATGATTAGAACTCCCCAAAAAATTATGTTACTGATTTGAAACTTTCAAAGCTTGCATTTTTCCGAAACTTATTTATTTCTATTTTTATATCTAGAACATGTCAAGAAAAGTGAAATTCTTCACAACGTGACCAGCTTACAAAACATCTGACTGTGTCTTAAGTCTACTGTGTATTGTTATTTACTTTTGGTTATTAGGAGACGTGTGATAAGGTAATCTGCAAATGCGTATCTGAATTTAGATAAAGGCGTTGAAAAGTTTTAATCACAAAAAATAGATCACCAATTGGCAGACAATTATGTGAGTATATATGTATCTACATAAATATTTTATCCAACACCATAACAAGAAACAATTTTATCTCCAAAAGAGTCAACAAAGCAGACCAAGCAGAATAATGAAGTTAAATTAACCAGACAAAAACATATTATTCCTCAGGAAAGCCTACTCTAATGTCTTTGACTATCGATTACTCGTACATGGTTTAGACCGTTGTTCAATTTTTTTTTTTTTTTTTTTTTTTTTTTTTTTTTTTTGTTAGCTGAAAAACAAGAAACGATCGTACGACAGCTACAATGTAGGTATCGACTGGTTCTCATATAAATGCTAGGAGAACCTCAACTCTCTCGGAGCGACGTAAGAATCCAAAAGGACTGGAAGGTAATCCGGTACATTCAGCTCCAGATTAACAGCTTCCTGAAATAGCTACGTTGAGGTTCGAACGCCGAGAGAATACAGTTAACTTCCCCCCCCCCCCCCCCTCCAAAATAAGTTGTAACGCGGCGCTAATCTCTTCCGGTTCACATCTCTGCAACGCGATATGAAATAAATCCTCAAGTCAAGTCATTTCTCCCAAATTGTTTATCCACCTACTTGTTCAAACAAATTTGGTCTGCCCCGGCGTTCATATGGAATGCTTTTGTTTCGACCTAACCGCTGCTTAGCCAAACACACCTTCTTCTAACGAATGTACCGTGATATGCAAACGATGTTAATGCTAATGTTCTCTCTCACAAGGGCAATAACGTGCATGTATATGTAATAACAGCAGGCAATTAAGTGCGTGTTATCATAGCATTCACCAAAAATATCTGCTCTGCTGTGTTTAGCTTGTCCATTAAATTATACGCCGTCAAACTTCGGCGATATTTTATGACGGACAACGCAAATCAAGATGGTTACGATAGAAGTACTCCAAACGACGTAAAATATCAGTGGCATATACTCAATGAGTGCAATGCATGTACTGTGGCATAATAAAATGAATAATATTTATCTAAATTAAAATTGCAGCATTTAAATGACTTTCTCTTTGTAATTTACGACCACCAACGTTAAGTCATATCGGACGATCAATGAAATTGGTGAAATGATGCTCAAATGAATGCGGGGTCCATGGAGCTTAGAGTTACCCGACATTCGTCTTGAGGGATAAGGGAAAACCTCTAACGTTAAGCCATATCGGACGACGAATGAAATGATGTTCAAATGAGTACAGGGTACATAGAGCTTAGAGTTCCCAGAGATACATCTTTCAGGATAAGGAAAAACCTCCAACGTTAAGTCATATCGGACGACGAATGAAATGATGTTCAAATGAGTACAGGGTACTCATAGAGTACAGGGTATGAGTACAGGGTACAGCTTAGAGTTACCAGACATTCACCTTTCAGGATAAGAGAAAATCTCTAACGTTAAGTCATATCGGACGATGAATGAAATTATGTTCAAATGAGTACAGGATACATAGAGCTTAGAGTTGCCAGACATTCACCTTTCAATATAAGAGAAAATCTAAAAAAAAAAAAAAAAAAAAAAAAAGCACACGCACACACTTATCCAAATAACTCACCCTGACTGAGATTCGAACTCGGGACCTCTTGTACGTGAGACAGGCACACTACCACCTACGCACAGAGGCGGGCATTCGTATCTATAAGGAAATATGTAATGAAATGATTTTTACAAAAGTTTTTCTCAATTAACCTGCTACAGAAACAGCGATTTCACAGAACAGTTTGTTTAAGTATAGCAGAGAATATAATGAAAATTTAGCACAGCAGGTTTAGTTTCTGTACACATCTTAACCGATTGTTAAATGTCGTTGAGGTGTGCGGTTAACTATCGGGCGTGACCAAAGCAACAGTATCAGTCATTCGTTTGTTTTTCTTGTCACACTGTATTGGTTCTCTCGAGCGTCAACTGTTTGTAAGCTACATAGATTTCCACATGGAGGCAGCGCCTGAATTATTGAAATGCTTTGATGGTTGTCAACAAAGAAACCTGACAAAACCACTGTCGCCAAGGTCCAGATATTAAAAGCAAATACTTCCGTGAAGCGTGAATAAAACTGAAAAGAATTTCTCCACGTTAATTAACTTCATTCTTAGAAACGGAAGGTTCTCTCTTTCAAATTTATTCTCGGCTTCCTTTGTGATCGATGCCCATTCAGCTCTATCCAGAGCTTTAATTCTCATCTCTTTAGACCTCCAGCTTAATTAATTTTATACACAGCCGGTGATATTAAACACAGCTAATGGCCGCACGCTACTCAGATTTTTAAAGCAAATGTTATGTACAAAATATTTTCATTAAATTCTTCCTCCATTCCGGAAACCCAATTTGGAGGCAGAGAGAGAGAGAGAGAGAGAGAGAGAGAGAGAGAGAGAGAGAGTGAGAGAGAGAGAGTGAGAGAGAGAGAGAGAGAGAGAGAGAGAGAGAGAGAGAGAGAGAGAGAGAGAGAGAGAGAGAACGCAAGAGCAACTTTTTCTCAGGAAGCACGTTTCTTATTTACCAGGAAACGTTTGTTGTAAAAATTTAAAACTAGAACCTTCTCCAAGTTTGAACTGCTTATATCTCATACTGCTAACGACATCTCCGTGTACCCTCGGTGTATTCATTTGGATAAAAACAGCCCATTTTCTAAGAAATTTGTATACAGGGGACGTCAAAACAAATATTACTTCTGAAATTTTTATATCGAATTTTCGGGTGGAATACAATATTTTCCCTAGATACTGAATGTAGCAGAGATACTAGTAAACGAAAAGTTGCTTCCTATTTCAGAGAAGTATTAGAAAATTCAAACAAATAACAAACACCTGTGAAATGGTTTGAAAAAAATATTTTATATGCGTTTAAATTATGTTTTATGGAGATAATTTTTGTGTCGTTAGATTTTGTATATATCCTATGAGGACATTCTTGCAAAATTCAATATACAGGGCGTCCCACTTAAAACATCAATTCGACTAGTCAGATTTGGTATTGCAGATCTTTCAATCTGTGTATCAATGGTAGCCATGGAGGTGTGACACTGAGTAATAAATGACAGCAAACCGCCAATTCTGTGGACTGTTCAGCAGAAGCTTTGTGTGAAAACAGGCTCGACATCTGCCGTGCTAAAATGGCTGTCGTGTTGACATCTATTGAAATCGTAGCTCCTTAGCTAAAAGTTCGTTCTCTGTATGTTACGTATTTTACTGATATATAAACATTTTAGTGATGTTCTCCCTTCTATAGCTTAGGTGGTAGCGTGTCTGCCTTAGTTAAAGAGGTCCCGAGTTCTAATGTCGAGTTATCTGGATTAGGTTGTTTTTTTCTTCGGAGTTTTGCCTTATCATGAAAGGTGAATGTCAGGTAACACTAAGCTCTATGGACCCTGAAATTATTTGAGCATAATTTATTCAATATCGCAAGGCGCTTTAAGTAAAACACCCTGTATACATATTTCCACTGGAATGAACATATTTCAAACACATAAAGCACTTTGTTGACAGAGTTTACTTTTTATTCTGATTACTGCGTTGAATTGCGCCTTACTCTTGCGGATATTAGAACAGTGCGATTTGATCGATGTAACCAGTCAAGTTTAGAGTTATTAATAATGATAAGATACGTGGCTAGGGAAATGCAGAGACATTAATCAAAGTCTAGAGGAAGTTTGTGCGAGAGAAATGTTGCAGAGTTGTGGCCAAGAGCGCTCTGGATGTGTGTATATCCCTGGATGTTGGTTACCGAGGGTATTACATTAACCTAGGTGGCTATCCGCGACTTTCAATTATCTACCTGTCTCCCTAACTTCATTTATATTTTACCCAACAAATGACTGCTTAGTTTTAGCCATATATTATCAAAAGAAATGAAGTTAACTACGAAATTAATAAACTAAAGTATCCTCAAAGGTCACTGTGCTGTAAAAATGGTTGCAATCATATGAAATTGTATTTAAAATGCAACGGAAAAAGTTTTGAATTCCCCTGAATTACATTTTTTAAAGAAAAAGAACAATATACATGAACAAGATACAGTTTGCACGGAGGTTTATAATTTATTTATTTAATTCTCTCAAAAACTGTGATATTTTCATTAAAATAAAAATAAATCTTTTGCGCTGTAAATATCTTGACTTTACCACTAACTTTTGTACAAATCGAAGTACTTGTACTCCATACAAAAAACGAAGGAGGTGGGGTAAAGTAACAAGGTGACGTCACCAGCTCATAAGAAAAGACATAGGGCATCACTATTTGGAAAGAAGTCTTACTACATAGCATAACTATTTCCACTTTTGCGGAGAGGGCGCAAAAGGAGAAGCTGTTAGTTTCTCCGAATATATGCAAAAAGAGAAGCTGTTAGTTTCTCCGAATATAAGCAAAGGAATATGGTATTGCATAAAAATTTATAATAGATTATACCTATTTACCAGAGAAGAGGATTCTTTACAGTCCGGTTGTACCTACTCACCTGTAAACAAAATAAAAACACAGTTACTCGTGTTATAATTTCCTTTTATTATTTGGAGAGATCTAAGTAATGTATATATATATATATATATATATGTGTGTGTATCTATATATAATTTTTAAACAGTTGATGCAAAATTGAGACTTTTAGTAGAAAATTCTTTCCCCCAGTGCTCAAAAGCTTTCAACACGCCGGTAGTGCCATCTTTGGTTTATTGTGATAATCGCCTCATTCAAGAAGGCCATGGATCTGAGTTAAATAATACATACACAAAATGTCGAGTTATTTGAATGTAAATATGGACTATCTACTGAGCCTGTTGAAATTTTACAAGCAGCAGAGAGAGTGAAATTATAATTCTTGCCTAAAAATTAAAACAAACAAAAAACACGAAATTGAATACAAGTTCCTGTACCTGTAAAGAACAAACAAAATAATTACATTGAAAATCTGTATGGGGATCTAAAACAATATACTCATTGATAAAGCTGTGTTAAACAAGAACCCGATACCAGGAAATACTACAAACTTATAACATTTCTGATACGTATATCTGAAGGTTACCAGCCTCCTTTATGTCAAATGTTGAGGCGTTATAAAAGTCATCTTGCCAACACACAAGACAAATGACACCCGATGTACTATATCATGACCATAAGAAAGGTAAAACATAACAATATATTTATACAGGTATAATCTATACTATGTATATTCAGGACTGTCCAAAAATATTGTATGATGCGCGAGCTAAAAGTATTTTTGTTCCTAAGTCTCAATCTATGCCTCGTTTCGGAATCACACCTACTAACATAAAAAGAAAAAGTTTTCCTTGTCTTACAAGAACTATTTCCTTACTTTCGTAATTTGTAAACCAAATGTAAACATTTATTTTCCATGGTGAATCCCGGTAAACAAGACTTCCGTAATTATTATAATTCCTCTCGTAATGTTCTGTTCTTGTGGATGCCGGATGTAAACGTGAACAATACCCGCAGGCAGGCCCTGACCGTTAGTGGTTGCAGCTGCGTGGTTAAAACGGACGAAACCGTCGTCATGGCAATCAAACGGTCTAAGGGGGGTTCCTTTACATATCTGCCAAATGCGGTATAGGTTCAAGCTACACTATCAAATACTCCTCTTGACATTTTTCAGCACAAGAATTAACATATCTCTGCGAAATTTAAAATTTCCGCATTCCTTTAGATCCCTGTACTACCTTTTCTAATTATGGAACCAAATTTCAATATTTGTCTTTAATTTACGTCCTCCAACGTTAAGTCATATCGAACGATGAATGAAATGATGTTGAAATGAGTACAGCGTACATAGAGCTTAGAGTTAACAGACATTCATCTTTCAGGATAGGGGAAAACCTCCAACGTTAAGTCATATCGGACGATGAATGAAATGATGTTCAAATGAGTACAGCGTACATAGAGCTTAGAGTTAACAGACATTCATCTTTCAGGATAAGGGAAAACCTTGAACGTTAAGTATATCATACGATGAATGAAATGATGTTCAAATGAGTACAGGACACATAGAGCTGAGAGTTACCAGACATTCATCTTTCAGGATAAGGGAAATCTTGGAGAAAAAAAAAAACAATATCCAAATAACTTGTCCTGACCAAGATTCGTACTCGGAACCTCAGCGTGAGACACACACGCTAACACCACTCTACAGAGGCAGCTAAGTTTCAGTCTTGTGATTTCAACTCAAAAATTTTCCTTCCAAGGAATTGCTATGACTTTACCTACACGCTCTTTTCCAACTTAATATTTTAATTCAATTTTATGTATATGGAGATACATAGACATGCCTGCTTTCATACAGTAGGCAAGCGTCAGTGGAAAGTTTTACGAGCTGGTGCCATGTGATGGTTTTAAAATGTAATTCTCTTTGCATGACCAGGAGTAAAAATGAATAGTGACTTTTTATTTGAGGAAAATACAAGTATTGGAAAGCTAAAGAAATATCTCGGAAACGGTGAACTCTACGAGAAAAAAGTTTGAGATAAATGGCCTGCTTTAACCAGATTTACACTTTTTGTGGAGTAAGGGTAATTTAATTAAAATTGTCTTTCATTTTGGAGAACATCAAAATTTTCGAATCATTAAGGGCAGATGGGAAGGGCCTACTTTTCTTTAATATTCGGGTACGGAGGACGAAATTTGGTATTTAAACCACTTCGTTTTTGAGTAACTTTGTTCATTGAGTTTTGGGGTTCAGGTTGTCTCAAAAAAGATTTCCCGCAAAACCACAGTATCGAATTTGTTGGCTAGAATATAACATGTCTCATTGCTGTAACCAAGTCGTAAAGAAGCAAGTTTTTTTTTTAATTTGCATGATACATTGCCAATCCATTAAAATTCAGAACAAGGAATTTCCGAAAATGTATATAAAGTTACAGCCGTAATATATTCAGCTGAGCAATGCGAACGCACCTAAAAGAGCCACACATTCTAACATCCTAGGATGGGATAATTACCTTAAGAACTGGTCTTGCCTTCCAGCCTAACCCTGGGCCTTGTAGTGCGTGACTGTAGGGGATGGAAAAATTGTTCTAAGATTCACCTCTCCCCTTCTCCCTGGGGCAACGGCTTTTTTCACTCCCCATCTTAAAGGTAAAAAGGAGAAAAAATCTCTCCGGACTAGAGTAAACACCTTTTATTATCTCTCGTGCTGCCATCTATACATGCTTTAAGAATGATTATGTGATGGATCTACGCTACGAAATGTACATGAAGATAGTATTGGACTGTTTTGTTTGGTACTGTGTAATACAAACACTTTGTCGTTGCGATGAAGTGAAACATCTGAAAACTACATAGATAAGAATGAAGCGCCTAAAAATCAGATGAGTAAGCATAAGCTGTTTAGAAAGACTAAGAAGAGGAGGGACACAGCTGCAACTAATGAATAACAGAGAAATTGGCTAAACACTGGGTGAGAGGAAATTACGAATTCAAATTCCCAAACTGCAACAAAAACCACTCCAAGATGTAATCTACAGACCTGACACATAAGTTTCTATACTGTGGTTTCATTAGTTTGTACCACGGGACCACAGACAGAATTTAAGAAAGGAAGTACGTCAATGTTTCACTTCGACAGCGTTTTGTCATTGAATTCCTTATTAAAAAAGAAAAACCTGGCATTAAACTTCGCCTCAGCCTTCTATGTGCATTTGTAGATGCTCGGCTGATTGCGCTGAAAGTTAGATTTAAATCCTGCATAAATTAAATCATAAGCAGGAGTTAAATAAAGGGAAGTAAAGACGGTAAGATTTAAATGGTAGAAATAAACTGCAAAATGTTTGTCATTATCCACGCACGAGTCAAAATCTAACGCACAGAACTATTTCCGGGGCGTAGACTGTGCTGTAGAGTAGAGGGGACTCGTTAAGCCTACAAGAAAGGGAAGGAGAAGAAGAAGAAATTGTTCCCGTGCTCATCCTGAAGGAGCATAATGCCATAGAAATCGGTTTACCAGGCCCTCCGGCGCGTTTCGTTTAATTCGGCTGCTCTCGGCGGATTACGCCCGTTCCTTCATGCATGTCTTTATACCGCGCGCGATTCCTCATCTGCGAGAGAGAAATGGTTTTTCTTTCAGAACTTGCTGCCCGACACGGGACAACATATTCTCTGCATTAAGTAAACTTTAACTTTCGGTAAAGGGGGAACAGAGATAAGTCGATTTTAGAGGTCTTTAATTCCTCAACTATGAGAGAAAGAAGGAAAAAATTGAGTTAGTTTTCGCTATCCCAACTCCAACCTTTCCGTCGTTGCGTGTGGAAGTTTGTTTTTGGGTTGCGTGTGAGCGCGAACAAAAGAAGGGTTAAACAGATGCGCCTCTAACTTTTCGACATTGTTCTCAACTTAACCTGGTATATTCCTTTCTTTTCCTCTAAGTGTTGAACCACTTCTTGTTTTGAAAGCTAGGTTATGTTCCAACTGAAGTGCTTTATTATCTCTTTCGCGTTCTAAATCTTACCTGTTTCCAACTAATAACAAAGATTCGAATTTATAACATTTATATCACTATGAATAAATTAGATTAAAGAAAATGGTTTTGTTTAATGACATTCTCAATTATTAGAATCATGTAACACCATCGAAGTTTCACCCCGCAATAGTTATTTTATATCATGCCAGTAAATCTACTAACATGGGACTATCCAGAAAATTTGAATAACTGTAGAAAGAAACTTCAATTCTGTTACACTAATACATATTTCGTATATTCTGCGTCGTTTCAGAAAACATTAATAAACTGTTTCTGTATTTGAACATGAAAACAAAGGAAAGATGAAATAAAACACAAACGTTTGTAAAGAGAACAAGAAATGAAATATTTATTGTCCAAAATTTATTATACATGAACATTATTATTAAAATATTGATACAAATTACTTTTTACAAAGCTGGTAGTAAATGTGGCCGTTTTAGTACTTCAGGTTGTGTCAAAAGTAGAAAATTCTTATGCTCAGTGCTCAGAAGCTTTTAACACGGCGGTAATGCCATCTTTGGTTTGTTGCAACAATTGCCTCATTCAAGAAGTCCGCGAGTTAAATAATACTTGTATAAAATGGCGGGTCATCTGTGGCCGTATTCATAGTTATCAACTTCATCTAGACTATTTTTCGACTAACTTGGCCTGGACCAAAGACGGTCTAACGTTTTGGTATTCACAGACGATAGAAAAACCTCGGACCAAGTAAAGTCGTGGATCAGCAAGGAGCAAATGTTACACGACGTAGAACGGTTCTTCTGCGCATGCGTGAGTCCCATAGAGTGTTAAACCACGGTTGCTGCTGTTGTTTGAGGTTCGGTAACAAAGTTTTGTACTGGGTGGGCTGTGAATGTGGATAATATGAAGAAGCGTGGTAACAATTGGTCAGAGGAAGACCAATGTTTTCTCTAGTCCAAAAAAGAATGAACATTATAGAACATAAATCCGTGTTGACGAATATAAATGTGAGACAGGGGGAGGTATGGAGGGAAATTTATAACGAGTTTGTTGATAATGCTGTTTACTGAGGCAGGTCAGCAGTGTTGTCTTGATATCCTCCTCTTGCATAATACCAAGTGCTGTTAGGGTGTGGGTGTCAATTGAGATACTCAGGCCTCAGTTATCGTCCCTGACGTACAGGTTAGGACAAAGCATTTCTATCAGATTTCTGGCGTTTATTTTACTAAACTTGTACCTGCTTTTGAAGTTTAGGTCGTCATATTTCACAATAATTTCTATTCTTCCTAGATAAGTATTCCTTCATTGTATTATTTCACGAATTCTACGCTCCATAGCTGCATTCATCATTTCATTGTCGTTCATGCTGCAAAGATAGTCCGCCTGTTATCTACCCCTTGGAGGTGGACCAAAATTTGAACCGGATCAACTTGTTTGGTTCCCGGACTATTACTAATCTCGGTTTATGAATAAGAAAATCGATGGTCCACCGTTAGTCCACCGGAAGTAGTAAGTTGTTCCAGACCAGTCTGACCATGAATACAGCCCTTGAATGTGAATATGGACTATACTGAACCTGTAAAAACTTCACAAGCAGCAGAGAGGGTGAAATTAGAGTTGTTACACAAAAAATTAAGAAACAAAAGTTCCTGGACTGCTAAAGAATATACGAAATAATTATAATACAAATTTTTTGTTAGCGTTCTTTGAAGAAAAATCTAAAATATAGGCATCTAAAACAAACTATTACATGATCTCAAGGCTACAAATCTCCCTTATGTAGAATGTTGTGTTTTCTAAAAGTCATGTTGTCAACACTGATACTACGCAAGGTAAATGAAGATCGCAACCAGATGTCTCATGTCCATGAGAAAGGTAAAACAATAATATATATTTATATATAATCCATAATATATCTATAAATGTTCAGGACTGTCTAAAAATAGACACATGCCTTGTTTTGACTGAGCATGTAGCTGATTGTCTTCTGACATGCCACCTTGTCTCGCGGGACACTACTTAACCAAAACCGGGAGGAATCTGTCCCAGGAGGTAGCGACACTTGAAGGAATAGCTATAAAGTCGTCGCAGACCATTAAGTTTTCATGGGGAGCTAACTTACTGCATATGGAAGAAGCAGTCCCAGGGGGGCTTCGCGTCTATACGTGTTAACAGAAAATGAGATCCCGCATGCATGTTTTATATCAGAAAATGTAATCGGCTGCTTTCTTCCACACAAGCTCCACGCGAAACACGAACTGCCGTGCCTCCGACTTCGCATGCAGCGTGACTAATAAGTTTTCGTTAACGTTAATTAACTAAATGTAATTACAGAGGGGTTTAGGCCTCCGTCAAAAACTAACAAAGTGAAAGGAGGGGAATAAATATTAGGTCAGTGTTTTACCTACCTACTGCCGAGATTTATAATTTTATGTAAATCAAGAAGCGAAACTCGCGCAATGGCGTCAAACGCGGATATTCTATTTCCGCTCTCTTACCCTATACGGCTTCCTCTACCTATCAACGAGCGAGATGCTCCACGATGACGTGAGGACTTTTTCGTGGTGTTCACTGACCGGCAGGCAGCTGGCCACTGAAGTATTTTTTCAACCGCTATGTATTAGCTTTTATGGCGTATCGCGATGCCGAAAATTGCATAGGCACAGAGCGTCCTACGTTATCATCCTAACTCCCTCCTCCCCATTCCCTCTCTCCGAACTCTCCGACAGAACCCCCCCCCCCTTAGGGGAGAGAATCCGTCCCCTTCAGCTGCCGTGATGCGGGCGCTGCGGACTCCTAGCACTCGTGGTACCTCTGACGTTACTAGAGGAACCTCGGGCCGAATATTCGAGCCCCTCCCTGATTGGGTGTTGTTCGGATTGGGTTGGACTCGATGGGGAAGTGGTTCCCGATACCCATGGGAGATCGGGTACGTCTCAGGACGGGGTTGAGGGAAGCCATATATTCCCGCGTACTAGCCTGCATAACTAGTAGAAGGTGTGCTAGATCACCAGGCGGCTCCACCGAGGTCATATCGTTAGCCTTCCCATTTTGGAGTTGGCGCGCGTAAGTGGCGTATCCACTTCCATCCCGTCTTGAGTCCACAGGACCAGATGTTATTTAATTGGGTTTAAGAGCTCTCAACTACAAGGTCATCAGCGCCCTGGAAATCCAATTGGGTTAAAATCGATCTAAAACGCTAAAACTGTCAGTTAAATAAAAACAAGATGAAAACCCGTACAACGGTACCTCAAAGACTAAAATAAAGCTTAAGAAGATAAAAAGATTAAAATTCCAAATTAATGGGTCCTATATTCTAAAATGTAGATTTAAAATGAAATCTAAAACCTTGGTCACCGCTTGCTCGTCGTCCGTCAGGGTCTCCGCCATGCTGGCCGGCAACTGGAGAGACCTGCGGAGACGTGCTAACCTAAAACATTCTAAAAGTACGTGGCGGACCGTCAGAAATGAACAGCACAGCGGGCAAACAGGTTCTGGGGTTCTATTTAATAAAAAAACTATGACTAAATAGCAGTGACCAATACGCAGCCGAGCAATATCACCTCCTCCCGCCGAAATAATCGACAGGAGGTAGCCCAGTGAATCAGAAACTCCTTCACGGTCCTTAGCTTGTTGCCACGCAGAGCCGACCACTCATCGCAACAGCACGAGAGCGCCGCCCTACGGACAACAAGCCTAAAGTCTTCCGCGGTGGCCAAGGGGAAGGTAGCACCAGGTGCTGTGGCGGCCACCTTAGCCGCCGAATCCACCCTTTCATTACCCTGCAAGCCAACGTGACCAGGAACCCATGCACACACCACGCTTACGCCAGAGACGTGTAAGAACGTGGAGGGCGTCCTGGATACGCTGTACAAGGGGATGGTGAGTGTACAGCTCACGAAGGCTCCGAAGGGCACTAAGGGAATCACTCAAAATTAGGGAATTACCCAACTTTCGGCGGCGAAAATGTAAAATGGCTCGGTAGATTGCTTAGAGCTCTGCGGTGTAGATGGATGTGGTGCCATGGAGACCGAATGTAAAGGGGTCGGCTCCATGGACGTACGCACACCCAACACTTATAGAGCTTTTGGACCCGTACAGGACCAGGAGGGGTGCTTGTTAGTCTCTAGGTCTTTCCCTATGGAAATTCCCACGGAGGCGCCGGGCGCCCCTTTGGGACAGCTCGGTTACTCCCTGGCCGTCAGAGGGGGGGGGGCGGTCAGTCTTCACTCTGTGAGGATCTGCCCTGGTAGATACCCTCGAGTTTGTATCTCGACAGAACCATTGTAGATATACCTGCAATTAGTGCTGTACTCATCCCCAAAGCAGCCCACCTCTGCCGCATAGAGGGTAGCGTGTCTGTCTCACGTTCAAGAGGTGGGAATATTGATCAGGTTGAGTTATCTGGATAAGGTTTTTTTCCGATTTTTCCTTATCCGAAAGATAAATGCCAGGTAACTTTAAGCTCTATGGATCTCGGCTCATTTGAACATCATTTCATTCATCGTCCAATATAACTTAAAGTTGGAGGACGTAAATTTAAAAAGAAATCCAAAATCGACCAGAAAATGGAACTAAACGAATTGCTAAACATACAAACATATTAGGAAACAAAAGAATTAAATACAATCCTATAGAAATACTGCACATAACAAAACCTGGCACATAAATGTAAGTTTTGGCTCAATTCTTTCAATTACAGAAAACTTATTCAGAACAAAGTAGATTTTACAGACAATTCGGCGAATGATTTCTGGCATGGACATATCTTACACATTTGGTGATTGAAATTGTCATGAATACTTAAATGTTTTACATTTTATGGCAGCAAAATACGAGCGCACCTGAATGTAAGCGTTAGTGCTTGATTCGTGGCAGCTGATGCTGCTACATCAACGTGATAACATACCAAAGACGGCAATGTCTTAAAGCTTTCTGAAAAGCCAGGCGACAAGAAATTTAATTCGGTTAAGCAGGTAAGTGGTACAAAGTGCTTGAGTAACGTCACTTAGGCAACGTCACCCACTCGAGATGCATCTGCTTCTTCATCACGTGAAGCTTCTTCATCTTCTCTCCACACATCAGCATTTGCGTCTCGAAAATATCTCTGCACTGTCATTTTTGCTTTGTAACCGTTACACTGGTTTCAACAATGGAGCAAGCTGATCGAGGAGTCAGCACCGGGTGGACGGAAGAGTAAACACATAAGCATCCAAGCTCACCGAGCGTAAACATGAAAACTTTATTGCCAGATAACCGGATTCTTCTGGAAGTTTCTTCATTCTCAAACGTTCTGGAACTCTCAAAACATGTATTTCCAACGAAATCTCACGAAATAGTAATAATGTAAAAATAACTACAAGCTTACAGTTAAATGAAAATCTCGTATGTTACTCAGTGTAATTATTTCTAGAAAGGAGCTTTATCATGTTTGTGCTTTTTAAAGAACTTGTCAGAGGCAGAAAATGCTCGCTCGGGGCATTGTCCCTTTTGCAGGTGTTTGTGACTTTTGTGACATAAATTTTTGCCTCTGTGGCAGTACTTGACTGCGAGATTATAACACCATTTTCCGTAACAAAAACACGCCGCCTTGTGTGTACACCGGAAGTCCGCGGGGCTGCAGCTAGGTATCAGTTGTTATAACTTGCTCCTCCCCCGTGCTCGGTAAACACTACATTGTCTTCAGTGCGGGGATATCCGATTTGCCTGCTAATGTTTACATTTTCCAGTTTTCTGAACCGTTACGCTTCCAGACATTTATTTGCCCTAGGGTACGGTATTCAAACGTTAGTGTTTAGCGGTGGAAAGGTGAGGCAACCGCAATTTCTGGTAAATGGCAGCTTAATGTTGCAGCTGGAGGTGAGAGAGGGGCAAAAACATGGACTGTAGCCCGGGAGTTCGCGTCGATACACTCCTGCAAGGTGAGCAAAATGTCTCTACAGTTCACATTCTTTTATTTAAATATGAGAAAGGAAAACTGAGTCAGAAGGGTGTGTCTGGAAGTTTCAGGGTTCGAGTTTCATCGACGACACATTTTGACTTTATTTTTTCGTAGTTTTCCCTGGCAAGCAGGTGAGCGCTGGGTTGATTTCTCATTTACTACACACTTCCTTCTATGATATCGCTGTCAGTCTGCTTTTTTCTTAAGTATCAGGTGTTTTTTTTTTTTTTTAAGTTTTTATATTAACCTCCTCCAGTGTGAGAGGTATGCTTGTTGGGAGAGTTCAAGGCGTGGATTTAACTGCAAGGGATTTCTTATGAAGGTTTCCTGGTTTCTTCCCAGCTCAGGGTTGTAAGGCTCTTTGATCTCAAAAGTGCCTTCCCTTCTGGTATGTAAGTTCGCACGCACACGCATTGCCCTACGCAGCGTTTCTATGCTTAACTTTACATTACGCGCATCTCATCCCTTTCCTTGCTTTCAACATTTCAATATACTGCTTCAATCGTTAAGTGATATTCGAGGATGAATGAAATGATGTTCAAATGAGTACAGGGTACATAGAGCTTTGAATTACCAGGCATTCATCTTTTAGGACAAGGGAAAACCTCCAACGGTAAGTCATATAGGACGATGAATGAAATGATATTCAAATGAGTACAGGGTACATAGAGCTTTGAGTTACCAGGCATTCATCTTTTGGGATAAGGGAAAACCTCTAACGTTAAGTCATATGGGACGATGAATGAAATGATATACAAATGAGTGCAGGATACGTAGAGCTTACAGTTACCAGACATTCATCTTTCAGGATAAGGGAAAACCTCCAACGTTAAGTCATATGGGACGATGAATGAAATGATATTCAAATGAGTACAGGGTACATAGAGCTTAGACATACCAGAAATTCATCTTTCAGGATAAGGGAAAACCCCGGAATTAACTTTATCCAGATAACTCGCCCTGACAGATTTGAGATCGGGAGTGAAGTTTCAGGTGTGCTTCTGTGTACACAACTGCGAAAGATCTATATTTGGCGGTGCTAGGTCCACCCTGCGAGCCTTGTTACACATCATTGAGAATGTTCAAAATGGAAAGGTTAGAAACCCCGAAGAGCAGCGCCTGCGGTCACCAAAACTGGCCGCTCTTAATATTCTAAATGTCCTCCTCTTGGAGGTTTAGTAGAGGCTTCCGATCCTGAATTCGTATGTTCACATGGAAGTGAGAATGAAGAGGAAGAAAGTAGGCACGTAAGAACGTGACAGCTGAAAAAAGAACCGAAGGAGAAGTTGTGCCGAACTTTTTGGCGTGACAGATGGAAACGGGACGTTAAGGGTGGCTGGCAGACTCGGAGATTCGAGAAATCGCGTTATTTATTCATGTACCAAAGTCGATGTAATGGAATTACCGAGGTCCACGGCGAAGAACCATGATTGTTTAGCGCGACGTGCACCTTGTGAGTTATTGCTTATAAAACCCAGCTTCTTCTGTCGGAAATGTCCAAAACCAGGTTTTATGTCGAGATGACGTAACTGCATAAAAACAGACGAGTGCGTAGCTGTCAATGCTTCTGCTCTTGAATAAAAATTCTCTATCTTTTACTGCTTTAGATTACAGAAGCATGCCCATGTCACAACTAGAATGCTTGAGGTTTTGTATTAATAAACCAATGTTGCATTCATATTAGCTTCTCTATCCATCAAAAATTAATATTAAAAATATTACAGAGGCAAGCAATAACGAATGAATCAACATTCTCCGTAAAACAAAGGTATTAAAAAAACTAAACATCCAATATAAATTAACACGTAATTAAAAAAACAACGTAAGTAGGTATTATAAATATTTAATTATAAAATACCTTAAACTTCTATTTAAATTTTAAAATAAGAAATAATTTCGAACTAATCAGACGTATCGTATCATACGATAATTTCATTTTAAGTTCTAGCTAGCCTGCCTCGGTAGCGTAGATGGTAGCGTGTCTGCTTCAAGCTCAAGAGGTCCAGAGTTCGAATCTCAGTCAAGGTCAATTACCTGGATAACGTTTTTCCGGGATTTTCCCTTATCCTGATAGACGAGTGTCAGGTAACTCTAAGCTCAATGGATCCCGGACTCCTTTGAGCATCATTTCACCCATTCCATTCACCGTCCGATATGACTTAAAAGGTTAAAGGACGTAAATTACAAAACAAAAACAAAACAAAAATTAAGTATTCAACTGTTTCCATTGTAATTTCCAGACGCTTATTCAGCAACGCTCATTTGTTTTTGCAAAGAACTATTAAGATGCTTTCTAAAAATAAAACGTAATAATTGTGATTCAATCTCTATGCATAGCTTTCAAAGACCACAATAATTAATCCCAAAGTGCTGTAAAAGATATAAAAACAACGCCTCTAAATTACCACTCAACTTCCCGTGGAATTACGGAGCTTACTTTTCCGGAAATTATCAAATGACTAACGTATTAAAACAGCAGAAAACCAAATTTCCCCAAATATTTTCCCTTGGTATATCATTTTCATAGCAAAACGAGTGCTTTTATCAGAAGCCGGAAGGCGTTTAAAATTCGTAATTTCCTGTGAGCTTAAACGCTTGTCGTGAATGCAAATTTTGATTCAATTTGCACGTTTTTTTCGTTCGGTCAACGCTTCGAGAGGGTGTGTTTGATCTAAAGAAAATTATTTCCATATAAACGACCCGCGGCTGTTATCTAAATGTTGTAACTGCTTGTTATTCATTTACATGTGTAATTAATACATCGCAGGTCGCCATGGTTACGTTACTTTCTCACTGTATCCTGGAATTATAAATTCCAATGCTCAAAAACAAGCCAAGGCAGGAAACAAAAAATGCAAGTCGCACTTACATGAACTTCTCTACTCAACAGCACATATGAAGGATTACAAAGCAAACCCAGACCTTGTTACTTTGATCTGAAGCTCAGTAAATGCATAATATGATGTGATATGGGTAAAATAACACGACGTGGGTTGTAAACTCTGTCCTTTGGGAAACAAAAGGTCAGAGCAATCCTAATCTGGCCCAAAGGTGTGTACATCGACGTACAAAATGCCATTCACATTCCGTTGATGCAGCTCTGGGTATTCTTTTCGCAGTGACGTGGGTTTTAGTGTCAGAAATACATTGCTTATTATACAACTGTTCGTTAAATTCATTTGGTAGAGACCAGTACCAGCGTAACTGGAAATAGTTTCACGAATCAGCTAAGATGTACACAAAATCTTACCGCACAAAAAAGTAAATCTCGTTAAAGCACCAAAAACAACATTGTTGAGGTAACCTTATGTTAAATACTTTGGTTTGTGGCCGTACAAAGAGAACCAAAGAGTGACCAGCCAACATCCACTATCACTTAAACTCTACTGCATTCCATATTCCCTTGTACCTACAAGAAAATTAGCAATAAGATAATGTTGATCTCGATTTAGATGAAGCAAATAGAGGAAAAAGTGTTTGTAAGAACAGTTTACAGAAGAGTACCGTAAGTCATGTGAAAGCAACTCATCAGATTTTATTTTTAGTTTTTAATTTTTTAATTTTATATATTTCTTTACCTACTGTGGGTATATGATAAACTAAACATTTTTTTAGACAGCTGATAGTAAAAGTGGTCCGTTTACTACGAGGGCTGTTCAATAAAGAATGATCAAGTTTTTTGCGGTCATAATTTTTCGCACTTAAGTTCAATCTTATTATATTCTCTTAGGTTAATGTGAAACAAACATGCCGTAGTATTTTTATTGTTGATACTCCTGGTTTCCACCTGTGAGAACCAGTTAAGTTCAGACATATACAGTATCGCCTACCACTGCAATGGAAGTAATATGCAGTTAAAGTTGATGTTAGAGGAAGATCCGGAGTTTCTTTCAAACGTAATCACTGCTGATGAAACTTGGCTACATCATTTTGATCCTGAGAGCAAACATCATGGAATGGTTTATCAGCATGTTGTACCTGCACACACATCAGTAACCGGGCAATACTACAGGGATGTCCTGAAAATATTGCAAGTCCAAATCAGGCACAAAAGACAACATTTCCGTGAAGTAGGCTGGATGCTGCATCACGATAATGCGCGGCTGCATATTGCCAATGTTGTTGCTGAATATCTTGCAAAAATCAACGTGAAATACATCCCTCACCCTCCCTATAGTCCGGATTTAGCCCCATGTGACCTTTTTCTATTCCCTAAGTTGAGGAAACGACTTCGTTGGAGGCATTATCCATCATCAGAAGCAGTGGTGAAGGCTGCGGTGGCGATTTTGAAGGATCTCTCAAAAATGGTTCCCAGCATGTCTTTATAGACTGGCAGGCACGCTGGGACAAGTGCATCTCATTCAGGGGAGACTATTTTGAGAAGAGCCATCAAAATTATAAGGATGAGTAAAGGTACGTTGGCAAAAAAAAAAAAAAAAAAAAAAAACAAAAAAAAAATCGTGATCATTCTTTATTGAACAGCCCTCGTAGTTCAGGACTGTATTAAAAGAATAAATTTCTTTCGGCTAGTGCTCAAAAGCTTTTAACACGCCAGAAATGCCAACTTTGGTTTGCTGTAATAATCGCCTCATTCAAAAAGGCTATGTTTTCCGTTTTCTCAAAAGACGACTTTGATAAAATTTGTAATATGTTAATTAATTAAATGTTCGTTAGGTTATGTTCATCGTTTTATTCTTTCCAATGCCTGCCTTATGTTGAATTTGTGCTTTTCTAAAATTTATGTTGTCAACACCTAAGATAAATGAACATCGCAACCCAATGAATGGCATGATCATGAGAAAGGTAAAACTCTAGCATATATTTATATGCAATCTATAGTATATTCATTAATATTCAATTGAGAACTCTCTAATAATAGTGTATGATGTACGGGTTAAAAGGATTTTATTTTGTTCGTAGGTCTTGGCCTGCGGCCTCGTTCCGGAATCACACCTACTCACAAAATTGCAGCTGTTTTTATATTTTTACATATTTTTATTGGGTTTTATTAGAAATCTCACTCAATGATAGGGAATTATTTTAATTCAAGAACAAATTCCCTCACGTAAGCCGGTAACCGAACTGGGAACCACATTTTAAAAGTTTAAATTTGTTTCAATAGAGATAAAATGACGTATCCAAGAAGGCATGGCCGGCTATAATATAAACAAAAGCGAAACGCGGCTGGCTCATTTCTAAGTACTGCACAAGTAATCCTTGCCAACATAACGAAGTTGGCATGTAGGTGCACCAGAAGGAAAACAGAACAATTTGTAATGCTGATGGGGGATGGAACAATGCATGTTAACACGGCACACAAGAGGGATGCGAATTACCAAAACTGTAAAGAATAACAGCACTCGAGAGTGGTAGCAAATAAATTTACTTAATTACCGGGTCCGCTTTGGTTGTCATGTTTACAACACTCGCTCGGTTGTCGTCGGCTATTGAAAACAAGGCATGTCAAAAAACTGTCTTTCTTGGTTTTGCTGTCACAACTTGTTTACCCCAACGTGGACACAGGAAAAGTGCAACACCCAACTTTCCAACTTTGCCAATTTTAAGCTTTGTTTTGTGGCAAAGTTCATTCATATTCATAATAAAAATCCTAATGGCTCTAACGATTTTGGTGTATTTACCATATATTTAATATATCTTCATTGCAAATAAAATGTATATCCTGAATTTTCTAGAAATAAACTCTGAATTTCTCTTCATTTTGGATGACCCTTGCATGACTGGTTAACCTAAGAGATACATAAAATCTTACTATACAAAAAATATAACTTAGGTTAAATGCCTTTTCTGTGTCTGCAATTAACAATTTCTGAGATATTCCTTGTTATCGGTTTCCAAATACACAGAATTTTCAGCTTACTTATTTCGATAAAAAATCAAATCCACATCTTGTATTTGTGGAAATCATCTTCAAGGTGTTGATTGCCCATTTTTCTGTTTTGAAAGATACGAACTTGAATTATTGCTTCAATCCTTATGTTACACTTTTTCATAAGCACTTACGCATATTTTGATGAATTACAAAACTTATCAATATTTCATTGCTTTCTTAAACAATATATTTCTTAAGCTAAAGCATTCATCTTGATGTTAACTGTTTGTCAGCCTGATATTGAATTTTGTTATGTATTTGTAAATTGTATTATATTCACAAATTTGTGAACTACATTCCTAATATACCTTTGGGTAAAATAGGAATAAAATTTGGATAATATGTAAATAAATGTCAAATACACAGAATGCTTGTGTAATTTTAAAACCACTTGATTAATTTTGATAACTCTCCCACCATTGAAAACCCTAAGACAAAGAGCTGTGATGCACCTTTTAATATCGTTTCATAAATTACTAAACATGTCCGTGCCGTGGCCGAGTGGTTACACTGCTCAACACTCGCCACGGCTGTCCGGGTTCGATCCCAGGTGGCCAAAATTGAGTTTTGTAGTCGACAACAGGGCTGGGGTGGGGTTTCGCCGGTTTCCCCCGCCGTAATTCCACCAATTGCTCTATCACCCATCATTCACCCTCAAACTATTATCCACTATTCTTGCTCTCATCCCATGCACTGGGCTGATTCCTCTATCAGAATGAGTACCTCGGCTTCCCTCAACCCGACTTTCCCAGCTAGTGGAATCCCTGTCCCCTAACATCGGTATCGGTGATGTAAGGAAGGAAAAAATAACTTACTAAACGATTAATAAGTGAACACGAATCAGTTGCTGTAATTATAAATAAACAAATAAATAAAAATCTACAATACCATACCCTGGCACTTAATTCCTTAATAAGCCAAGGTATTCCCGTAGGGGAGGGAATCTGTCCGCTTCAGCTGTTTTAGTGCGAGAGCTGCGGAGCCCTAGCACTCGTGGTACCTCTGACGTTACCAGAGGAAACTCGGACCGAACAGCCGAGCCCCTCCCGTATGGGCTGTTCGGATTGGGTTGGACTTGTGTGTTCCCGACACCCACGGGAGATCGGGTACCTCCGGCCAGGCCTCGGCCGCCCGGAGGGGGCAGAAGGCTGCATAAAAAGTCCCGGGTACTAGCCTGCAGAGCTAATCACAATACCTGAGGTCATCCTGAAACGGGCCTCCTCCACCTGGGCGCGCATACGTCTCCAAGAAAATCCCAACATATCCAATATTGGGAAGGGCGAGCCGCAGCACCGGAAACATTCCAGAATAAAGATATTTTAAACGACGGCGGCTCGCCCAATCTGCGCGCCCAGCATCCCCCAACACTCCCCGGCCCACGGCCACACGTTCTCACGGGCAGAGGCCGGAGTCACGGCAACATGGATCCCCGTCGAGCTCCAAACTGTCGCACAGTCTAACTGCGAAAACTGTACATAGTGTATATAGTGCTCAGTGGGTGTGTATGCGTGAGAGTGAGTGCGTGTGTGATTGAATGCGTGTGTGTAAATATATATATATATATATATATATTATAAAATAGTAAAAAAAAATGCACAAAACAGATAGAAAGAAAGACATTGAACAATATAATACTGTTCTCGGCGGTCGAGATAAGGCCGCCGAATGGGTATTTATCAAGCCCAAATAAAAGAAACATTTGTACATACCACTAAATTATAACCCAATGTCAATTTCAAGCCTGTAAGCCGAGCCCATATGTACCGGCACCAGGCCATACTTTATTAATAAAATGAAAATGAAAAAATGAAAATGCATAGCTAGTAGAAGGTGTGCTAGATCACCAGGCGGTCCCACCGAGGTTGATCGGTAGCCTTCCCCTTTGGGGTTAGCGCGCGTAAGTGGCGTATCCACTTCCATCCCGTCTTAACGTTGTCGATGGGGGGCCTTTTAGACTTGTCCTATGGAAAAAATCCCGGAGTTTTCCATCGTCTCCCGGGTGATAGAGGCCGGAGTCCTCGGACTCTCGGGTAGATCTCGCACTTACACACATGCCCGGGTATAAATATTCCAAACTTTTACATTTAACTTTTTATAATTTTTAAATTAATTTTCCTACAGATATTAGAAACAATAAAATAGCATAAAAATAATACTACTTAAAATACAAAAATACTTTAACCTATTTTTCGCATTCCTATACAAATGTTTATTCTTCAATTTTAATAAAATTATATTCATTTCCAAAATTATTTAACAAAATAAACAAAATTACCTAAACTGATGTATTACTGGTATCCAGTAAATAATTAACCAGTAACCGGCTATTTAGAAACCAATTTCTATATCTACCTTTCAACCAGCATAACCTCTAAATTTCTCCTGCTAGAAATAATACTTCAAAGTATTTTAACTTTACCATTAGCATTCAACCAACAGCGTACTTCTAATACTAAATAACACAGAGCAGTAAAATTCAAATAAAAATCTATACAATACATACTGTCCATACTACTTAAAATACACACTAAACAAATCCCAAACCCTAAAAACAGAGAACTCCCGAACCAGTTGGAGTAATAAAAGAAAACGCCATGGAGAAGAAAAGGTAGTTCTTACACCACAGAGCATAGTTGCTGCACACCGCAAACTATAAGAAAACAAATGCCGGTTATATTTTCTTGCAAGAAATACACACAGACGGCCATGATGTAATACTTAACCCAACAAAAGAGAGAGCTTAAAAAGTGACAACCGAACCTGAATTACTTTTATTTGTTTAACTGCATTTATCAAACTTAACATATGTGTATGTAATAAAACGATGTCAAAAACATCTGAATAACCTATAGATGTGTACGCTGACATTTTTGATGCCATTTTGAAATCATAAGACTCAAGAAACTTAGAAACATAAAAAATACAGAGGATTCACTATATTCATTCCTCGCTAGAGCTTCAGAACCTAACCTCACAATGTCGGTTAAGTCAGATAATAAATGCGTAGAAACAAGCTCTAAATAAGCAATGAATTGCCAAATTTGAGGGATGATAGTGAAATGCAGAGTAGAGCGATTTTGCGACTCAATTAGGGGAATACGCATCGCACACACAGCACACCGCTGCAAGATCAATAGTACGATGGCAAGGCGAAGTTTGAATACCCAATTAGGAATCGGAAGACGGAGCACAAAGGCTCAGAACCGGCGCTATTCATGGGGTTAATGTAAACCCATCCCCAACCCCCGAAAAATAATAACAATTTTAATTGCTACAATTATCAAACACAATGTAAATACATTTCCGTTGGTGTGTTTTTTTTTTTTTTTTTTTTTTTTTTTTTTTTTTTTTTTTTTTTACGGGTTGTAACTTAATTGGCTAGCTGTTTACCAAAGTTTTATAACGAACCGCAGTTCTGGACAATACGCGCCTGTAATTACCTGTTCATTCTTGTCTTTCTGGACAAATGATTTCCCAAATCCTGTCGCTAACGAGTCTTCTTAAAACACCAACATAATTAGTCACATGGCTCGCTCTACCGCACAAAACCAATACCAACTGAACTAATGCCAATTTCTGTTTCAGTGCATACATTTTTACACGCGATTAACAATTGCAACCCATGGTTCAAACAGACATTGTCACTCTTCAATACTGGTTCATCACAGTGACGTGTTAATATCTTTCTCCAATTACTTTTATGCAAACGATTGTTACAGAAACATTTGTTTTTATATACTTCATGATATTCTAGATGAAATTTCATTTAACATTTCATTTCGTGATAAAAATATATGAACGCTTCACTAACCTCACTTTCTCCACCCACTTTTGTATCAAAAATTCTTAGAAACTGCAGCAACATATTTAAAATATGCCACAAAACGCTCTAAGCATATTAAATACCTCTTTTTTTTATCACAGAAATATAATTTTTTTTCCAGCTGTTACTGTTCAGTGCTCAGAGCGAAGCAAATAACTGCACGTTGCCCCAAAACAATGACTTACTAAGGTTAACATCAAAAAAGGCTATTTCCCAGGAAAATTCACAAACTTTCAATATCAACTTAACAACTAGAATGTGGCGCTATTCAAGGGGAACGATATTTACAGCTGAATAAACAAACGCGTTCTCATGACAACGTTATGACTTTGTTTGAAATTTGCATTGATGTCCTTCGCAAAGTAACGGCTAAGCGGGAGATTTGCGCATGACTGGAACTGTTGCGGCCAGAGTTCCTCTTTTGTTTTTTAGTTCTTTCTCTCTCTCTCTACGTCATAGATACTTCCGCTCTGGCACCAGAAACACCGCGTTATGGTGTAATGTTACGCTTCTTTCAAACATTTGTCAGTGCTTGCTTCCTTTTTATCTCCTGTCGCTTCTTTTCAGCGAAACATTTTTTGGGGGGGCCGTTAGAAGACACTTTCTGTCATGCGTGAAAAATAGCAAAAATTATGCGCGAAATAAATTATTTTGATGTCAGGAAGAGTTCATTACCTTTTGCTCTGCGGTTTTTGCTACGATCAAAAGAACCGGCGTGTTCCACAAAAACAAAAGCCAGAGAATAATGTTTCAAAAAAATAACAATAGAAGATAATTTATAACTGACGTAATTGTTAGTAATATAAACAGCTAATTATGTAAAGAGATTTTTTAAAAATGTATGTCCTCCAACGTTAAATCATTTCGGACGATGAATGAAATAATGCTCAAATGAGTACAGGATACATAGAGCTGACATCTTTCAGGATAAGAGAAAACCTCCAACGTTAAGTCATATCGGGCGATGAATGAAATGATGTTCAAATGAGTACAGGGTGCATAAAGCTTAGAGTTACCAGACATACATATTTCAGGATAAGGGAAAATCCCGGAAAAACACCTTATCCAGATAACTCACCCTGTCTGAGATTGGAACTCGTCACCCCTTGGACGTGAGGCAGGTACTGTACAGTCTCTCTTCGGGAAATGACCCAAGTATCTCTTGAAACCCCTCCCACTATGAAAGAAGTCTGATAGCATATCTCAATCTTCAAAGCGGCTCAGTCAAGGAAATGAAGTGTGCTGCGATGTCCATTACATCACCATGCATGATGTATGGGCAGTTAGCGTGTAGAAACTGCTATTCAATATATCCCCTTACTCTCGACTGGGTCACGTAATAAGAAATGAGCGCAAATTCTGACCTGCGTGAAACTCACACGACTTTTCCTACCCATTAGCAGCGATCATAAATATTGTCGAGTCTGAAATTTCATACCATTTACATGACGTGAAGAACAAAAGAACGATATCGTAGCACCCAAAAATATTACAATATTCAAAATAATAACGGCGTGTGTCAAAAATAAACCTTTTTTTATGTTGCTACTGAAATACTGAGTGGCTAAGTTTTGAACTATGATTCCTACTACTGTGACTTAGAAAGAATCTTGTTTTAACTACTAACCACTTGTTTAAAGGTGTCTAGAATTCCCGCTCGGTGGCACTAGATGTTCAAGTCGCCTAGCGACGAGACTTTGCGTGTCGGGAAAAAAGCCATTTTTCTTGCAATATAGCAACAATGCGTTTTGCAGGTGTGGGCTTCCTATGACATAACAGCTTCGTGGACTTTGAGGGCTTCCCAAATGTACCCACGGTCAATTTGTTCGCTCCTCTACAAACTAAGCATTGCAGAACTTGAGTTTGTCTGTCACACCCAACAGAGTACGTGTTATTTCCGCTTGTTTTGAAAGCACTCTCTTTCTGAGAGCACGTTTCTTCCCCGTGGCTAATCCTGGATATCCAACCCGCACTTGTGTTTCCTTGGAAACGAAACAAGTGACCCTTGAGTTGACACTGCCGCTCAACCAAAACTTGGCACAGCAGTGCGAGACGGCACTGCAACAATACCATTGGACCGCTACCTACTTCTGCTAACATATATCTATCTGCATATCGGAACGACGGCGGGAGAGTAACCAACTGCTTTAAAAATGTGAAGTCATATGGCTTTCTCTGCTCACTCCCATGTTCTTACAACCGCATATTCTGTTATCCAAAGTTAATCTTATTTCATTTTAGGTACAAGGGCTATAAGAGAATGCCATAGGTTTAGGTAATAAATATTTTAAGAACTGGTTGCTATGTTATACCTCGCAATAAGGAAAGTGGAGAATTATAGGTGAGAAATCATGGAACATTGTGGTTAACAGGAACTAGACTGACTGAAGTGATGATAAAAAAGTAAAAAGTCAATAATAGACAGAGAATATCGGAATTAGACAAATAGATTAAACAATCAAATGAAAATACTTGGAAAGTGAAGGGAGGAATATAAAATTAATAATAGAAAAATGCAAACACGTATAAAGTATTTCTTTTATAAATAAAATATATATCTATGTATATAGATATACATTTTTCTTTTCCTTATTTAACAGTTTATTGTTTCCGTTTATTTTACTATCTGTTTTCTTTTAGTTTCACACCCATACACTATGCACATAAACACTCAAACCCAAGGCGGGACTCGAACCTGCGAACTCATACGCGGCCGAACGCTAGATACATACGCTCTAACGACTGTGGCTACGAGGGCCATCGAAGTATTTAAATGTATCGAAGGGCAAAAGGACCAGAGCACAAGAAATATTTTCTTTAATTTATTAACAATAAATTAACCGTCTAAGCATCATGTAATGACTTCGAAATGTGCTTCCCTTTCACAACCAAAAGATTAAATTACGAATAACGCTTTGTTTGAGAAACCGAGCCGGATGGCTCAACATTCGGGAGACCCGGGTGCAATTCCCGTTGCCGGCCTACCTGAACTATGGCATTCTCGCGGGTTTCCGGGTCACTAGGCGAATGCAGACGATGCCACACTGGGTTTCAGCAACAGCAACTTACTAAATCTAGAAATCGATGCAAATTTGACCTCCAATATCGTGGCACAGTATTTTAATGATATGGGGATGTGTACTAAGAGACGTCCTTTCGAACCTCAGCTTAATATAGGCAATAGTCTAGTCCAGTGTGTAAAAAGTGTAAATATTTGAGGTTTATTCCTTGATGAAAAGTTAGCTTGGAACAACCACATTGAAAAAGAAGGTAAATTAAGCTCAGGACTTTTTGTGCTGCGATATTTAGCCAATTTTCTCTCAGTAGATACCAGTAAGTTAGTATATTTTGCACATTTCTTATGTCATCGAGCTGTGGGGACAAACTTCCAAATTAAACTTTAACAGAATTTTCCTCCTACAGAAAAGAGCAATCAGATACCTGGCAAAAATAACACGTACGAGTTCATGCAGGCCGTATTTTAAAAAATTAAACATACTTACTCTTCCCTGCATATTTATTCTGCGAACAATACTTTTTGTACATAACACGAATATAACCGCCACAAATTCCGATGTCCATACACATGAAACAAGGGGAAAGAATAACTATATAGTTAAAGGTCACAGGTTAAAATTTTTTGAACATAAGTCCCAATACTTTGGTCAAAAACTGCTTAACAAGCTTCCAGAAAGCCTAAAAAATACTGTGTCAGCTGCTAAGTTTAAATCTAAACTGACTGAGTTCTTACTAAGCAGAGCCTATTACAGTATAGATGAATATTTTGATGACAGCTTCGATGATTTTGAATAATATGTTTTGTGTATATATTTAATTTACGTCCGCCCCAACGTTAAGTTATATCGAATGGTGAATGAATTGGGTGAAATGATGCTCAAATGAGTCCAGGGTCCATGGAGCTTAGTTACCCGACATTCGTTTTGAAGGACAAGGGAAACCCCGGAAAAAACTTATCTAGGTAACTCACCCTGACCGATATTCGAACTCGGGACCTCTTGAACGTGAGGCAGACACGCTACCATCTACGCTACCGAGGCGGGCATATATATATATGACTTAATTGTATTCAAACACTGTATTAAGTTGTAATAAATATGAATAGGTTATTTACATTTCCCGAATTTTCTATCGCTGCATTTCACGTCCATTACTATTTCACATCATCTTTCATCTAGTTGTCTCTTTCGGTGTAGCAGTGTCGCCGTATATCTCGGCGCTGCATGGCAGGATGATATGCTCCTGGAAAGCACCTTCGTCATTCGGTGGAACAGTCTTCGGACTCCGAGCCAGTCTAGTCGGGCGTTTCATAAACGCGGTCGGCGGCACACAGGTTGTGCAAGCTTGCCGGGAGTATTCCCAGCTCTGCCACGCCGCCCTCAGGTCTCCAAACCGAAGTGTGAACTGTTTCGGGGACATATTGGACTTTCGGGGAGCTTTAAGCTAGTGAATAGTAGGGAGCCTGCCCTCTGCACTGACGTGACTGCTTGGATTGGCCGCCCCATGTCTCCCTTCACCTCATCCTTCCTCTCGAGGATGCCTCACTTGGAGCATAAGTACAAAAGGTCGACGAGCCAAATCCTCTTCGTAGAATACCATCCTATACTATCCTATCCTGTTTGAGAATAATATAAGTATTTGAACATTCAAACCAATAACAAAGAATAATTCGGAAATGACTAACATCACAGAAGGTGTGTTTGACATAAGTTGTGTTTTAGACAGATAGTCTACCTCGGCAGACAAAACCATCTGACAACTCAAGAATAATCCGAATAAGCTTGGACCGTATTTGAGCACACATAGCTTTTGATATGCACCAAGAAGAACTAATTATTAGCAAATTTCGTATTTTGGAGGAGGGTATTATAACAAAAACAGGGCACGCCTTTGCCTGTGTAATGTATCTTCTGAACCCTCGCCTTTGTGAACCAACGGCGGAGCGAGGAATGGATCTAATCTGTGCAAATGACTTTCAAAGCTTCTGCCTCGAGAGAGATGTGATGGGTAAAAGAGGAATAAGGCAATCTATTTACCTACTTGGCGAACAACCGAAACTTATGCCACAATTTTCTCGAACTGAAAGCCAGGTTCGTCCTCCTCCATTTTTAAAGGGGACCACGACGATAAAACAAAAACAAATGAAATACCAGGACGGTAGACATACCACGGCATATATATGCTAAGCATTTTGATTATACAAAAGAACAAACGCTGGCCTTTTATTTCTCTCTGAATTACTGGAAAAGACTTCATTCCCTCTTTTTATGTTTTACAATGGCTAGCACTCTTTTGTCCGCACCTGACCCAGATTGTTGGTGGTTATACATACTGAGCCCTGTTTGTTGTTATTACTTCTGCATATTGGTTCAATTTATAAGCTTTTATGAGTTTTCTTAATGCACTTTTGGTCATGATTTTTGTGTCATGACAGCTTTAATCACCACTGTACATGACCCGTGTTTTACCGTTTCAAACAGAACAGTATGTCTCTGTAGCGTGGTGGTAGCGTGTTTGCTTCATGTTCAAGAGCCTCCGAGTTCAGGCTGAGTTATCTGGATAAAGTTTTTCCTGGGATTTCCCTTATCCTGTAAGATGAATGTCTGATAGCTCTGAGCTCTATGTACCCTGTACTCATTTGAACATCATTTCATTCGTCATCCGATATGACTTAACGTTGGAGGGTTTCCCTTATCCTGAAAGATGAATGTCTGGTAACTCTAAGCTCTATGTACCCTGGACTCATTTGAACATCATTTCATTTATCGTCCGATATGACTTAACGTTGGAGGTTTTCTCTTATCCTGAAAGATGAATATCTGGTAACTCTAAGCTCTATGTACCCTGTACTCATTTGAACATCATTTCATTCATCGTCCGATATGACTTAACGTTGGAGGTTTTCTCTTATCGTGAAAGATGAATGTCTGGTAACTCTAAACTCTATGTACCCTGTACTCATTTGAACATCATTTCATTCATCGTCCGATATGACTTAACGTTGGAGGTTTTCTCTTATCGTGAAAGATGAATGTCTGGTAACTCTAAGTTCTATGTACCCTGTACACATTTGAACATCATTTCATTCATCGTCCGATATGACTTAACGTTGGAGGTTTTCTCTTATCGTGAAAGATAAGACTGGTAACTCTAAGTTCTATGTACCATGTACTCATTTGAACCTCATTTCATTCATCGTCCGATATGACTTAACGTTGGAGGTTTTCCCTTGTCCTGCAAGATGAATGTCTGGTAACTCTAAGCTCTATGTACCCTGTACTCATTTGAACCTCATTTCATTCATCGTCCGATATGACTTAACGTTGGAGGTTTTCCCTTATCCTGAAAGATGAATGTCTGGTAACTCTAAGCTCTATGTACCCTGTACTCATTTGAACATCATTTCATTCATCGTCCGATATGACTTAACGTTGGAGGTTTTCTCTTATCGTGAAAGATGAATGTCTGGTAACTCTTAGTTCTATGTGCCCTGTACTCATTTGAACATCATTTCATTCATCGTCCGATATGACTTAACGTTGGAGGTTTTCTCTTATCGTGAAAGATGAATATCTGGTAACTCTAAGTTCTATGTACCCTGTACTCATTTGAACCTCATTTCATTCATCGTCCGATATGACTTAACGTTGGAGGTTTTCTCTTATCCTGAAAGATGAATATCTGGTAACTCTAAGGTCAATGTATCCTGTACTCATTTGAACATCATTTCATTCATCGTCCGATATGACTTAACGTTGGAGGTTTTCTCTTATCCTGAAAGATGAATGTCTGGTAACTCTAAGCTCTATGTACCCTGTACTCATTTGAACCTCATTTCATTCATCGTCCGATATGACTTAACGTTGGAGGTTTTCTCTTATCCTGAAAGATGAATATCTGGTAACTCTAAGGTCTATGTATCCTGTACTCATTTGAACATCATTTCATTCATCGTCCGATATGACTTAACGTTGGAGGTTTTCTCTTATCCTGAAAGATGAATGTCTGGTAACTCTAAGCTCTATGTACCCTGTACTCATTTGAACCTCATTTCATTCATTGTCCGATATGACTTAACGTTGGAGATTTTCCCTTAACCTGAAAGATGTATGCCTGTTAACTCCAAGCTCTATGTATCCTGGCAGCTATATAACGGTTTCTTGCACGACCAAGAAATGAAAAACGATTTTGGCTGGAATACAGTGGTTCCTCCACTTACTAAATACCGTATATAAGTTAACCGCAAACAATCAGCCAATCAGCGAAGCGGAACTGTAATCAATATAGTGAGCTAAGGCAATCAATCGCTTAGGTTGAGTAATTGTCCCCCGCCTTGTGTCGATTTCGACATTGACGAAGATGTGCAATTAGTTTCAAAACCGTGACAATAATCTGTTTAAATTTCAATTATGCTTGACCTAAACTTTGTAGCCGTAGCATTATTGACACCGAGCATCGTCCGCGTGTATTAATCAACAGACACAAAATTAAATATTCCATCATCGCAAAGCCATTTTTCATTTACGCCAGCTTTCTCATACGAGATCAAACAATTCCTGGAACGGATTACGACGATTGATTAAGGTCATATATAAAGGTTATTGAAAAAGTCAGCAAAGTTTGAATCTCCAATAACAGGGCTTTGCTACCACGCAGCGCTTATTAGCGTCCCTTTATCCCATTCTCTTTCCGTTTGTGCACAGAACCAAATAAACACAGATGTCACCGTACAAAAGAAATAAAGATCTTTGTAAATGTTCATGAGAGCCTTTCTTTATCCTTCATTTATAAAATAAAAATGTTTTAGAAAAAAAACAATCACGTCATGCTCTGAAATGAACTGAGACAAGAGACGGTGCGTCCAGTTTCCGAAGTTGGCGCGCTTGCGGTACTGTATTAAAGGCAGAGTAAGCATTAGCTTTTAGGAGAGGTAGCTCATTCATAGTCCACTTCTATGACAGGTTGCATAAGGTTCGGCGGACCACACATCTTCAGATGTTCGACTGGGAATGTTTAACCATTCACTATATCGACTCCGGAATGGGGCGGAGTACACATCCTGGTAGCATGGCTGCTTCGCTTTCAACAGTCCCGAGTTCGAATCTCGACCAGGGTAAGTTATTAGATAAGGTATTTTCCGAGGTTTCCCCTTAACCTGAAATATGAATATCTGGTAATCTAAGGTCTACGTACCCAGGACTCATTTGAGCAATATTTCATTCATTTTTAATGTATATATGACTTTCTCTACTCTTGTACAAAAACTTATTGCTTTATCTACTTCAAGATAAACGTTATCTTATTGGGAATACAGTAGACTTTAAGTGATAGTCAAATGTTTTGGTCGTTATGTGATGTATACATGAGTTTCTATGCTCTTGTACAAATACTTATTGCTCCATCTACCTCAAGATAAACATTATCTTATTGGGAATACAGTAGACTTTAAGTGATAGTCAAATGTTTTGGTCGTTATGTCATGTATACATGAGTTTCTATGCTCTTGTACAAACACTTATTGCTCCATCTACCTCAAGATAAACATTATCTTATTGGGAATACAGTGGAATTTAAGTGATAGTCAAATGTTTTGGTCGCTATGTGATGTATACATGAGTTTCTATGCTCTTGTACAAACACTTATTGCTCCATCTACCTCAAGATAAATATTATCTTATTGGGAATACAGTGGAATTTAAGTGATAGTCAAATGTTTTGGTCGCTATGTGATGTATACATGAGTTTCTATGCTCCTGTACAAACACTTATTGCTTTATCTACTTCAAGATAAACGTTATCTTTGATGGATAGAGTCAACATGAAAAATTCAATGCCATGGCCGGGATTTGAACCACGGATCTACTGGTTTCCGTCCATCAATTTCCATCAATTAACTAAAACGTTATCTTATTGGGAATACAGTAGACTTTATGTGATAGTCAAATGTTTTGGTCGCTATGTGATGTATACATGAGTTTCTCTGTTCTTGTACACTTATTGCTCTATCTACCTCAAGATAAACATTTTCTTATTGGGAATACAGTAGACTTTAAGTGATAGTCAAATGTTTTGGTCGTTATATGACGTACATATGACTTGCTCTACTTTTGTACAAACACTTATTGCTGTATCTACATTTTTGTCTGTTTCTTCCTAATATATCTGACTTAATACATTTTCTGTGCATATTGCACTTAATTTTTTCAAAAGAAATGGATCCTGTTTTTGTAATTCAAGACGATAAACAGACGCACTTTTCTGTTGAGATTTCCTGTATCTTGCTATTAATTTCAGACTTAATACCTTGCTTTAGTCGACGCTTTTGAGAAAACACAAAACAAATCCGACAGAACGGGGCAAAATTTCCCTCGCAGTGCTGAAGTTGGCATGGCGCACATTGTCATAGTCGGTAACAACTCTGGTTAATATTTGAAAAGTCATTCCCTCAGAAATTCTTTTGCGAGGGTCAGAGCCCCATATGTATAACAAAGAAGGTCTCGTTAGCATGCGTGGTACCCAGTGTTTGCCCAAAGTTGGCCACGCTGCATAGTGAGCATTAGTAATTAGAGATAGAGCCCCCTAGTGCTTAATAATGCAAGTTATATAGAGGAGAGAAACTTAGTTTTTGCCCGTCGTGCTGGGAGGAAAGTCGGAGGAAAAGCAAAGTTGGTGACACTGTCCCGCTTCTTTTTTTGTCTCGTTGGCAACCAGGAAGGAAATTTCACTATGCAGGCAAAAATGAGAGCGGAGTTTGTTTAGCGAGAAGAATGAAGAAATACCGAAACAAAAGAATGAAGGAGGGGTTTGTGTTGGCTCATACAGGAAGGAAATTTGCTGTTTATTTTCGCGGACAGTCTTACGACTAGCAGAGTAAACGTGAACCTTACTGCAAAAAACAATGAACAGGATGGCAGACATTTGTAAAACAGTCTTGTACTATGTTGCATTCATACGCCGCGTATTTTACCACATCACAGCTTATAAAGGATACGATCGTGGACACCAATAAGAAGCTACGAATTGGCGTGTGTTAATGACTAAAAGCTAATTATTAGGTGCACATTTTATCGTCATTTGTCTGCTATATTTATAGTAGTATAAACCTTGCAAAATTGTCTCTTGTTTTTAATTTCGATTTATGAGGTTTTTAAAATTATTCCTTTATGTAACGTTTACATTTTGCAGATGCACTTTTTATACAGTTCATTCCTAGGGTGTGTTTCAAAGTTTAGCAGCGTAAGGTGTTAACTGTTTTTTTTTTATTTACATTCTAAAATATTACGTCATATGGGACGATCAATGAAATTATGTTAAAATGAGTCCAGAGTACATAGAGCTTAGCGTTACCAGACATTCATCTTTCAGGATAAGGGAAAACCTCCAACGTTAAGTCATACCAGACGATGAATGAAATGATGTACACATGAGTACAGAGCACATAGTGCTTAGAGTTACCAGACATTCAACTTTCAGGATAAGAGAAAACCTCCAACGTCAAGCCATATTGGACGATGAATGAAATGATGCTCAAATGAGTACAGGGTACATAGAGTTTACAGTTACCATTCATCTTTCAGATTAAGAAAACTTCCAACGTTAAGTTATACGGATGATGAATGAAACTATGTTGAAATGAGTCCAGACTCCATAGAGCTTAGAGTTACCCGACATTTATTTTAAAGGTTAAGGAAATACACCGGAAAAACCTTACCCCCTGAGCGAGATTCCAGCTCGAGACCCCTTGAATGTGAGGCAGACACGCTACCACCTATACTACAGAGGTGGGCTAAGTTAGTTATATGTTGCTGAATGCACCTGGCCTTATCTGGCCTAAATGTTGACTAGTTGCCTTTATTAAGCCTAACCTAACCTTACTCTTATATCCTCCTTTTCTATCCTCTCAGGTCCTAACCTCTGAGTATATTGATCTAAGGAGAAATATGTATGTGTGCTTATATGAACGAAGAACAGGCAGTGAAAACTGTAGAGGGTATCAGCCTAGCAGGGATGCGGGCAATAGACTTCGAGAACTACTTTGAATGGCTTCAAGACATATACGTCAATTGTTATACAAGAGAGAACATTTCTCGCTCACAAAAATAAAATTGCCACGACTGAAACCAATAAAGTAGGACTGCATGGTAAGGATAAGAGGAAGTTGATGGAGGTATCTCATGTCACCTCGCTTGGGGTCATTTCTCCCTGTCTCGAATACTTACACTTCTGTACTTCTAATATTCCCTAGAACACGCATGACCGTCCTATTGCCCTTTTGAGGGTGCGCCAGAACTTACCTACCATATCTACTAGGCATAATTTCACGCAGGGTACCTTTTGAGCATTTCAGTAAAATAAAATATTTTTCTCTTTTATCCAAAGGTTTTAAAATAAAGCTCTAATTACTGTTGCCCCAGGAGTACAAATCCGAGTTATGTCGCTTGTTTATTGAATCTTCCAGCGGAGGAATATTTCTACTCTATGGCTCATTTCGGGCAACGCAAACGACAGTCGATTAACGCTGGCGGAATAGCGAGCCCGATACAAACATAACAATTTATATTTATTAAGCGTACTCTCACATAGACACGCAAAACTTTGAAGCTATTGGAGAAATCCCATTAAAATTCATGGAAATTTAAATGAGAACGGGAAATGCGCGGCATCACACTCGGAAAGATATGGGGGTCCAAAATGAAACGTCATGATTAAAAATGTCATATCAATAAGTGTGCGCCATTCATCCGAAATCGATACGGAAGGGTTAGAAAAATAAGCCGTCAAAAGTTTTTTTTTTATCCACCCTATAGCGCTGCGGTTTGTCGACACAGTGGCGGATTGTTAAATGTTTCAATAATTATATAGTTACCAAACAGAATTATCATTATCAAAATTTCTTGGATTAGACATTTCTTTTTGTTTCATCTCCACATCAATCCTCCCATTTTTTAAAATTAAGTCATATTGGACGATGGATGAAATTATGTTCAAATGAGTACAGGGCACATAGAGCTAAGAGTTACCAGACATTCATCTTTCAAGATAAGGAAAGCCTCCAACGTTAAGCCCCATTGGACGAGTGTGTGTGTGTGTGTGTGTGTGTGTGTGTGTGTGTGTGTGTGTGTGTGTGTGTGTGTGTGTGTGTGTGTGTGTGTGTGTGTGTGTGTGTGTGTGTGGTGTTTTACGGCCCGTCGACAAGGTCATTTGGGCCCGACCCATTGGACGATGAACGAATTGATGTTCAAATGAGTACAGGGTGCATAGAGCTTTGTTATCAGACATTCATCTTTCAGGATAAGGGAAAACCTGCAACGTTATGTCATGTCGGACGATGAATGAAATGATGTTTAAATGAGTACAGGCTACATAGAGCTTAGAGTTACTAGACATTCATCTTAGTGAATAAGGGAAAACCAATGTCAAGTCATATCGGACAATGAACGAAATGATGTTCAAATGAGTAAAGGGTACAAAGAGCTTAGAGTTACCAGACATTCATCTTTTAGGATAAGTGAAAACCTCCAATGTTAAGTCATATCGGACGATGAATGGAATGATGTTCAAATGAGTACAGGGTACATAGAGCTTAGAGTCACCAGACATTCATCTTTCAGGATAAGAGATAACCTCCAACTTTAAGTCATATCGCACGATGAATGAAATGATGTTCAATTGAGTACAGTGTTCATAGAGCTTAGAGTTACCAGACATTCATCTTTCAGAATAAGAGAAAACCTCCAACTTTAAGTCATATCGGACAATGAATGAAATGTTGTTCAAATGAGTACAGGGTACATAGAGCTTAGAGTTACCAGACATTCATCTTTCAGGATAAGAGAAAACCTCCAACTTTAAGTCATATCGGACAATGAATGAAATGTTGTTCAAATGAGTACAGGGTACATAGAGCTTAGAGTTACCAGACATTCATCTTTCAGAATAAGAGATAACCTCCAACTTTAAGTCATATCGCACGATGAATGAAATGATGTTCAATTGAGTACAGTGTTCATAGAGCTTAGAGTTACCAGACATTCATCTTTCAGAATAAGAGATAACCTCCAACTTTAAGTCATATCGGACAATGAATGAAATGTTGTTCAAATGAGTACAGGGTACATAGAGCTTAGAGTTACCAGACATTCATCTTTCAGAATAAGAGATAACCTCCAACTTTAAGTCATATCGCACGATGAATGAAATGATGTTCAATTGAGTACAGTGTTCATAGAGCTTAGAGTTACCAGACATTCATCTTTCAGGATAACAGAAAACCTCCAACTTTAAGTCATATCGGACAATGAATGTAATGATGTTCAATTGAGTACAGGGTACATAGAGCTTAGAGTTACCAGACAAACGTTAAATCCTATATTTATTTATTTATTTTAATACGTAAATTGTGAATTCCGAGGACGCGTTATTCTTAGCAAAGTTGAGCGTTCTCGTTTTCCGAGCACAAAGAATGATGCGGCATAGCTATTTATCATATTTTATCGTTCGTCCTCACCCACGCCTGCACTCTCCAGGTGTCACGCTATCTAACAACTTTATCTCTAGGACAAAGATGACAAGGTTCGTGTCGCAGCTGGAACAGCTTCCGGTTGCCCTTTGGCATCTCTGCGGCGGCGGCTGTTTTATTGCGTTAACCGCACTGAATACCTTTTATGAACAACATAAAAGTACAGGGGTACACGAAATGAAAATCTCTGGCTAGACGAAACGCGCACAGAAGGCTGAAGCAGCGGCTAAGTGCATATCGAACATCGATGAGCTTTAAAATGAAAAAAGACAGACAAAATCTTCTTCCGTGTGAAAGAGTGCCATTTATATAAAGTGCATTGTTTTCCTATAAGTAGTAATTTGCGAGATAACTTTGTTTTGACTTTTTATCACTGCCATCACTTATTGACCAGCTGTTAAACGTTTTGATTATCGCGTAAGAACGAGTATAGAAAAAAAAAGTGGATGAAACATGGGTGAGAAATACATACTATCTTTGAGACATTTTCAAAGAGTTAATAAAAGATAAACGTGAAAAGATAGATTTAACATGGGAGGTAATAGTCTCACGTAAACACCATACACAGAATAAAGACAAATGCAATAGAACTAGAAGTGTTTTGTTTTTCCAAACTAATCTGGGAGTATTTCGGAGTAGCACTACATACAAAAGCTCCGGCGCGATGCGAGCAGAGTTTATGACCCTACGTTACAGACTACTCAATAATTCACCACTCTTTTATTCAAGTTTCAAGGGCGGTTTCGACATGAGCTGATTAACAGATCACGGGTTCGCAGCTCATTTCAGTCATCACTAATTCATTTAATCGATATTCCAAAACTTTACCAGCATGTTACACACGTTAAAAGCTTTTATATTTTATGCAGAAAAGAAAAAAAAAAGTGGACCAAAGGTGCGTTTGTTCCTAAAATTAGAATTGAATACCTATACGTTGCTTAGAAAGCAATTCAAGGGTACGCAATAATATTAGTTTCAGAATTATGTAATATAGTTTTTGCAGAGTTAACCATTGTGCAGTGTCATTAATTGTTTATGTGCATATCTTCCTCAAATGGAATTATTTCCTCAGAGTCATGCGAATTTGCAGGCTGTCGCCTAGCGACCAACTTGAAGACTAACATTTGACTATCGCATCTTTTGTATCAACCTAAAACGTGTGAATCACCTACACCAGTCAAGTAGCTTGGAGTGTTACTGGACACTCGGCTTACATGGAAGCCTCATATTGACCGCACCATTACCCTGGCATCCGCTCGTCTTTCACAACTGTCTCCATTATTTCACAAACATACTTCACTTGGTTTAGAATCTTCACTGCTCCTGTACTAATCTTTGGTTCGACTTCTTATTACTTATACCTGCCAGGTCTGGGGGGCTGCCAGTACTTGTCACCTGAGGCGTCTACAGGTCATCCAGAGTCGATTCCTGCGAATCGCCACCAATGCTCCGTGGTTTGTCCGCAACCAGCAGCTGCCTCACGAGCTGGGACTTCTTCCTCTCCACAATTTATCCGACGGATTGCTCGACGCTCCTTCTACAATCTATGCCACGTTCCAGGAGCTGTGCCGTATAACATCGGCGACCGAAGTCGCCGGCCTACGCGACTGAAGCGACCACTACCACAGGATCTGCTTTACAGTAATGACACTTCCACTTCTGAATAATCTGCTGTTCCACATTTGCTTTTCCACTCTTTTGTTCTACTGTGTGAATTCTCACTATTGAAGTATGTATGGCTTTTTCAGGTTTTTCTCCTTACCGAAAAGATTAATGTCTGATAACTCTAAGCTCTATGGATCGTGGGCTCATTTGAGCATCATTTCATTTCCACCAATTAAGTTAAATAATAAGAGTTTAATGATGAAGCTTGGGACTCAGGTACTTAAAATAGAAAGTCGCCACAAACTGTGTATCTCGAATACGAGAGCCCTTAGTGGTTTACCGGGAAACTATATAAGTCAATTGAAGAACTTAATGTCATGACGGCACGTTGGCCATGGTAGCTCAATGTGTAAATGCGACTGAATGGAATCCGGGAGATCCATGGTTCAAATTCCGGCCATGGCATTGAATTTTTCATTTTATGATGTTTAAATGTTTTGGAACTTGAATTACTGTACTTATGCACCTCCCTTAGGGGAGGGGATCCGTCCCCTTCAGCTGCCGTGGTGCGGGCGCTGCGGACTCTTAGCACTCGTGGTACCTCTGACCTTACCAAGAGGAACCTCGGTCCGAACAGCCGAGCCCCTCCCGTAGGGGAGTTGTTCGGATTGGGTTGGACTCGACGAGGTAGTGTGTTCCCAACACCCGCGTGAAATCGGGTACCTCCGGCCAGGCCTCGGCCGCCCGGAGGGGGTAGAGGATTGCCTCATAAGTCCCGGGTACTAGCCTGCAGAGCTAGTAAAGTCTGTTTAGTTAACGCGTGTGCACGTCGGCCTCTGCCTTTGACGAACCCTTATAATCGTTCTACAACCCCCCGACCCTTCTTCTCCCAGATCTTTCTGCAAGGTTGCCACCTTTCTCGATACGTCATGGGAGTCGTACGAGGTTTTGTCCAAATAAATTATGTTATATATATCACCAAGCTACAATTCTACTGGATTCCATAATAACCCTTAACTTATTCAAAGTGCGGTATTTGAAAGCCAGCTCCTTTAGGGGACCGCTCAAAGTGCAGTGCCCATAAGGAAAATCACAAATTTCTTGCAAATGTGCAAACAATTCATCTAAGGTGGGCGCTCTCACATTTGCATAGAATCTATAAATTTCTCGACGAATAAAATTGCATGTGAAATTATCTACTTTAGAGAAACGTTTCCTTTTGTTTTCACACTTGATCGGCGTCTTTGGTATTCCTTTCGTCACAATATTTCTTACTGTATTTCTGTGAATACCCAGAATTTATCATCGGGTTTATTGCATGATCCTTTACCAAGATTATTTGTCAGCACATATTTATATGTGTTCAAAACAAGCGCTTGAATTTGCTTAGAAACAGTTCCCGTTATAACTTTGTTTTTTTAAGGCTTTTCCAGTAATATAACTCGGCCCAGTTATTCACACTATTGTCATCACTTTGATTATTTTTACGTGACTGAAAGTTATCTACTACTTCATTTGCATTTACCACTGCATTTCCCTCTCACGGTCTCTACATCGTGACACACAACGAATTTCTGCAGGTAATGAAACAGATCAACTGGAAGTTGGAACTTTGGCAATTGAGACTCCACGTGGAGTAGACATGCGACTGTCACTTCGAGAAAATCAGGGTTGCTATTGGTCCTCATCGACAGTGTTCCATTTCTGAAGTGTGGAGATAGTTTTATGACGGTCATTAGTGGGCGGGAGGCTGAGGTTCCTTTGACTCCGAACTGTACATGCGTTAACTAAACAGACTTTAGAAGTGTGCTAGATCATGGCGGCCCCAATGAGGTTATTCGGTAGTCTTCCCTGCGGGGTTGACGCGCGTAAGTGTCTTGACGTCGATGGGGGGGGGAGGGCTTTTTAGGAAACCAGGTATTGCCCTATGGAAAGAGCCCCGGAGTTTTCATCACTCCCGGGTAGAAGGAGGCGAGGGTCTTCGAACTTTGGGTAGATCCTCTGCGCTTAAATGTATTTATGCACCTCGTTCATTACTTGAATATATCTGAAATCTATTTGTGTAGCCCATTCATTCTTGTATTAAGTATGAAAGGGGTTAAAAACTAAACTTTTATATAAAATAATTTATGGAAGCGGATAAGGATAGAGAATGTCACGTGAAATTATTACAGATGCTTCTTCATTGGTTTTCAAAAACGTAAAGCATATACTTAACCGTTACGTTGACAAAACTACTGTGTTTTTCCCCCACCAGAGCCTGTAAACCCCCCTACCCTCAAGGGATGGACAAAATGCTGCATTGATTTGGGTAGGGGAATTTCTGTCTCTCTTGCCAACTGTAACGGTGCGTGCGTGCGTGCTCTATAAACACTTAGCAAAAACGGCCTGGATATTGTGATCAAAACGTATGGAGGGACGGACAGACTATAGGGGATTGATGATGTATATCCAGCTGACCTCACCCCCACCTACCGGCAGCTGCTGATGGGGAGGATATGGAGTGGCACAACGCAGCACCCCACACCGGAGCAAAAAAATGGAACATACGCTATTTAGAATTCCAACTGAATGGCGTCAGAAGAGCTAGGATTTATACGCAGCAAAACTTTCAACAAAAAGCACATTTTTTTTTATTTCAATGTTAGTTGAAACAGTAAAGTTTGCTTCAGATGTCTTGATGATTTTTTCATGTTAATTTCGGCCAACTGCTCAAGCTATGAGAAACCTATCGAGGGTGGCCGCGTTTAAACCATCCCCAACCGGCTCTCTTTGTAGGGAAAAACTGTTCCTCCCCCTAACCACAATGTCATAAACATCTTAGGAAACACCAACCGGGGTCAGAAGTGAAGAATGTTAGGCACGTGCTTACAGCTGAGAATTTCCAGGGTTGCCGTTGTTTAAAATAACGTTTACAGGCAAAATATAAATAAATAAAGCAATGATTAATGATTTAAATGATTAATGTTTCCTATAATTAATACATAATGTTACAACTCTTTATAGCATAACTGAAAAGAGATATGACCTATGTTGTTATGCTATTAGTACTTCTATTACGTACAAGAACTAAATGCGTATTATTAGCATAATATCCAAGGAAAGTTTAGTAAAACATCATTACAATCTTAAAGGGGTTAAATTGCATCAGTGTGCATGAATTTGCGAGGGATATTTACTTGCGAATTAAAGAAACACTTTAGATATTCTGGTAGTTAATAATCATTTATAAGCAAAGATTGCACGTTAGAGCTTTGTTTATTCCAATCGTGAGCCGATCTATCCTAAAACATTTTCCTTTATTCTATGGCAGCTGCAGGTGGTGAATTTCTATTGATTTAACGAAGCAATAAATACGTAAAAAGTAAAAAAGAGGTAAAAAAGATGAACCTATGTATTAAAGAGAACCTAGTAAGGAAACTCTATTAACTCTTTTTAAATTTTCGAAGCTTTTTACAAGGATGTCTGCTAATTTTACAAATTTGAATAAGGTTAAGCAGTATATTTTTTGGGGGGGTGTCCTTCTGCTAAACACAATTTAAATAAATTATCACGTACATTTCGCATAATAATTAAATATGTCATAAACGCTTTAGAACTCGAGAAAGTTTAGAAATACTGTTAGGTATATATTACAAGTATGAATGGAAATCCACGTTAGCATATCCATGTTAGGTTCGATACCCACGATCTCCACATCTTAATTAAATTACGCAAGTGCCAAACGCTAATAACTATTAAACACTAATAAATTTATAAAACTATACCAAGTAAAACACTATGTAACTTCTATAAATATAAGTTTAATTAACACTCATAGGAAGCACGTTTGGACAGTCTAAGCTAATTTCTGAGGACACAAGAGAAATATTACAACAGCGCTTTAACTTGGTGAACGTATTAAGAAGGACCACCCATATGTTTAAGGGTGGAAGACCCATATAATTGCTTACATGCGAGGAGGCGTGGTTAGAAGGGAAAGCTTTTGACGCCGCCTGGGATGCGATGGACGAGGCTGCTACTGTATTTGAAACTTTTAATGAACCGTCTACACTTCAGCATATAAGTTGTCGACCAAATTGTAACTACTGTATGAATGTCCGTTGTTAATTCCTCTACCAGGAGACCTCACGCAGCTCTACCATTCAGACAAGAATGACGCCTAATCCGTCTTGTTCCACCAGCAATCAGACCAGAAGTGCTGAAGATTATGACCAGAATGTGTTATTTACCTTAAAATTCTAATAACCTCCCCTTTGGTAATGACTTCTAGACCCCCATTCCTAGCTTCTAAAACGATATCATTTCTATTTTTCTGTTATTTGCGAGTCTGTCTATAAATTTCTAAACAATCCTACAGTATACCACAGCAAAGAAAGTCTCAGGGGAATGAGACGCAGGGAAGTTGGAGAAGGTTCCCACAACCTCTCTGGATAGATTTATGACACCCCATGTCGGTACAGTTACAGACCATTCAAAAACATTCTGACGGCCTCTACTTTTGTGAATAAATCTTCTCGGTTTTAATGTACAAACTGAATAGAGCGCATGATTTTAACGGTTCTGCTCCTTGTGTAGCATGTGTTCTCCGTCCCTTACATTCGCTGTCCTCAAACTGTGTAAGGGTGGTAATGGGTGGCACATTCCTTTCAGGGACTTACTTTGCGTTGGTGGACAGTACCTCACATTGCCGGCCATATCTAATCTGACAACTTCGGATAGTTTCACTAACGTAACCGACCGAACTACTTCTACGAATCTGCCTGAAAACCGATCGTGGGTAATTATAGTGCTTAATGTAATTTTATCTCGAGCCAAAATGTACTCATAATCTATTGCCCAACCTACAACCAATTAACATTTAACACAACTTCAAAAAATATATTTTATTTTATTTTACCTATAGGTTATATTTTATTTAATGCCCCTATAATTTTTGTGTGACAGTTTAATAAGACACGATAATTACTTAATGCTGTATTAAAACTGATAATTTAAAACGTGTATATCCAACTTATATATTATAAAGAAATTAACTTTGATTTTCTCAAAGTCGTTATTCAGTTTTTATGACGTGGCCATAAAAAGCCATCTTAAAACAACCGAGTATCACTTAAACCTACAGTACTCCCACATTCCTCTAATACCTGCAAGAATATTAGCAATAATATTATCTCTGCAAATATTTATTTTATTTCCGATGAAGTAGATAAGAAAGCTTTATACAGGAGTAGAAAAAGTCATGTAAATACAACAAATCACAACTTGCAGCTGTCGGGGGAGCTTAAGGATACCTATGACTGAACATTTGAAATCCTAAACTAACAACGCTAGCTTTTTAAGGTGTAACAATGCAAATATGATACAATCCAATTGTATTAATTTCACTTTAATAGATTGTAAAATATGGTCAAATTTATTTATTTTTCGTTACATGGCCTAAAAAGTCCCTTGCGACAAAATAACTTAAATTTCGGGCTAATATTTTAACAACAGACCCCCAATACATCCATTTTTTGAATTTGCCCTAGGTTTCTCTGTGTCTCAATAACTTTAGGCTCCAGAAATTTTTAAAGCTATGAATTTAGTTTTTTTTTTTTTTTTTTTTTTTTTTTTTTGCCCAACATTTGAAATTATTGTGTTTTGAAGCAAAATAAGTGTGCTTAAATACAGTTCACAATAAAACCCAAGGCAATTACTATTCAGCATGTCTCTGTGAACGTGTGTAGCAAGTTTCATTAATCTAACGCTAAAACTGCCAGGCAAGGAGCATTTTAAATGATGAAAAATTTTCCACAGCGAGAAAACAAGGATAAAGGATTAGAGTTTATATCTAACACTAGCATTCACGTAGCTTCCAAACTAGATTAGAGCATTTAAATATGGCTTTCCGATGCTATCCAAGCATTCTTTGGATTCAGTAAGGCTTACAGTATTTTATAGACTAAAAAGAGGAAAAGGTGATTTTTTGAAAATGTTCATGAAATTTCAGTACATATCCTTAAGGATTTTTAGAAGCAAACGTAAGTATGTATGTGTCCGCTTATTATTTGATTTTCAGAAAGTTTGAAACGCTTGTGAAGGTCACAAAAGTACTGATATAAGAATGTAGTAATACGTGATGTGGCAGATGCGTCTGATGGAAAGTTTGACAGCACTTACAGGAAGCAACTCTGAAACTGCAAACTGCTTGTGGAGGAGCATGAATGGTGTACGGAGTAATTGAACAACTCTGTAACAAGGGCGGTGTTGGTGTAACATTCTGAATACATTTTTCCTTCGTTTGCCTAAACGAAGAGGAAATACGTAATAAAAAGAAGTGAGGATACTGCAAAACAAAATTCGAAACTTGTATGTGACATTTTAATTAAGACGTTTATGGTGTAGAATGCTATACAAGTCGTAAAAATGCAGCCCAGTTATTTTGTTAGCTATATCTGTTCTTCCATACCACAGACTGTCACCGCGGATTTAGACGTTCTCATAGAAACATCAAATTTACGAGACTTGGGATTCTTGTTCGTTATTTTCTTAGAGCTGCACGTGATTTACTTCGCCTTTGGCCGAGGAAAGAGACGCGGGTTTCGGAAATGAGCTCAAGTTGGTGCTCATTATGAGATAATTATTTCGTAAACGACAACTAATGACTCGCAAATTGACGCAGAAGGGGCGAACCTGAAGGGCAAACGGTTTTTAGCTTGTTCCGGAGATGGAAAGTCCATTGTTGCAAAAAGGGAACAGGATATTACCGTAGTAGTATATGCCAAATCAGCCGGGGATTGGCTCATGATGGATGAAAACATGGCTTTGTTTTGTAGCCCGGGTGGGGCTCAGACATGACGCATATTCTATTTGTCAACGGCGAGTAACAGAAACATCACTTGTCCAACATCAGCACTTAAATGGCACCACTAATGACACTACATGGCACAAAAAGGCTCTCAGCGGGTACTTCGTTTTAATCTCTGCGGAAATGAATGTTCCTTGTAACCATATGCACACAACAATGGCTCCGTTCTTCCACTCAACAATGTCGCCGTTTGGTGAACACAGAACTGCAACCATAGAAACAATAAATCAACCTACTTTTGCAAAAGTAGTAACAACTGAAGTTTCACTTACGTACACTTGGCAATTTTTAAAATAAATGGTCACATTTTTGTAGTTTATTTAGTGACGCTCCTTTACTTAACTTCCATTTTTCTAAACAGTGCCCAATTTTGTTCAGGAGCATCTCTGTCGAGTTTAAGGTTGTTTTACATGCTGAAAGAACTTTATTTCCAAAACTTTATTCAGTATATACGAGGGTGGGTCAAAAAGTGATGCCTCCTAATTTTTTTATCCTTAAATAAGTAAGTTATGTGAAAACTTTGAATTTGGCGCAATTCCTCAAACCTTCTTCTCCAATCCCCTGCAGTAGTAACTTCTTAAGTCAACAAGTGGCAGCACTGCAAAATGGCTGACATCGACATTCGTATTAGACAGCGTTCTGTTACTGAATTTTTAACTGCGGAAGGTGAAACGTCAATTCGCATTCACGAAAGGCTAACAAATATGTATGGTGATGCAACGGTGGATGTCAGCACTGTTAGACGATGGGTTCGTCGCTGTAACGAAGCTGAAGGGCAAACACCATTGGCAGATGAAAAGCGAAGCGGCAGGTCGGTGACTGTAGTGACTCCATGCAACATTCAGCGAGTCTATGACATCATTCGTGGTGATCGCCGGGTAACAACAGGTGAATTGTGTCGCATTACCTCCCTCAGTAGAGGCAGTGTGATGACGATTATTCAACAACTGGGTTACTCAAAAGTTTGTTCACGTTGGGTACCAAGAATATTAACCGCCCGAAACAAAGAAACAAGGAAAACAATAGCCTCCGAACAGTTGTGCTTCAATTTGGAGGGAGAGGAGTTTCTAGAAAAAAATGTTACTGGAGATGAAACGTGGGTTCATTTTTTTGAACCTGAATCAAAGAGGCAGTCAATGGAATGGCATCACACAACGTCACCGAAGAAAAAAAAAATCAAAACTCAGCGGCCGGCAGGGAAAGTTATGGCGACAGTGTTTCGGGATGCAGAGGGTGTGCTTATGATCGATTTTTTGGAGCAGGGATGCACAATAAGTTCTGTTCAATACGTCAGAACTCAAAAAGCTGAAAGCCCGTCTTCGCCGAGTTCGCTCAACAAAAACTATGGCGGATGTTCTTCTTTTGCATGACAATGCAAGACCACACACCAGCCGTTACACCACTGCACAAATTCAAAAACTGGGATGGCAAGTCTTACCTCACCCCATACAGCCCTGACCTGGCACCACCAGACTTCCACTGTTCGGGCCACTAAAGGAAGCTCATCGTGGGATTCATTTTGAAGATGAGGAGGCTGTGTAAACGTCAGTGCGTCAATGGCTTAGGAAGCAAGAACCTGTGTTTTACCACACTGGAATACATGCCCTAGTTAAAAGGTGGACCAAAACTGTGGAAAAGGACGGAGATTATATTGAATAGTGACAAATTCATCGTCAATGTTGTAGTTTTCAAGCTATGTAAATTGGATTCAATTTTATTGGCAATTAAAAGAGAAAAAAAAAATAGGAGGCATTACTTGTTGACTCACTCTCGTAAGTTCTCCAGATTACAGAAATTAAAGAATCTGATATCAAACAACCACATACCTTTTTGTACCTACTATAATTTATTATTACAGCTCCTCTGTCTTTAGTTTACTTGTCATTATTTTTTCTATAGATTAGCTTCATAGTTTTGCACAAACTTTACCAATTCAACTGTACACTCTATCGCTGACATGTCCCCTGTTTCATCACTGTAAATCATCTGACATGATATGATGAAAATCTCTTTGCAGAACTGGTACGTTGCGCGAATTCATCCACGTCTGTTCTGGATTTTGCCCCGTCAATTTGGAAATGTAATTACGCATAATACGAAGCGAAATGCGTGACTGCTTTACTCTGCCCCTTCATTACCGCCATGTGCAATAATCCTTACGTAAGAATAATCCTCGCCAAATGCGTAGCGACGTCCGATCACGCGTGTAGCCGGCGTGATTAACAAAACGGATGTGTGTGTGTGTGTGGGTGTGTGTGTGTGTGTGTGTGTGTGTGTGTGTGTGTGTGTGTGTGTGTGTGTGTGCGGCGAACCCGAATCTCCGAGGAAAGGGGGAGGGGGATCGTCTCGTGTGAAGATCAATGATGTCCTACAGTAACGGACGTCTGCGTTCGTCTCTCGTCATTCACTTGTTCTAAGACTGCCGCGGTATTCAAATAGAGGTTTGTGATTTACGTAAATCTTTAAGGGTGAAAATAGTTGAAAATTGAGCGAAATCTTTTCTCGTTTACTTAAAAGAAGCAATTCGAGTAGGCATGGCACAGAATGCCATCCATTCAAGAGCCCCTTCTGTCTGTCTTACGTTCAAGAGGTCTCCACTTCGAATCTGGCACAGGTTATCTGGATAAGACTTTTTCACGTTTTTCCTGAAAGACATATGTCTGGTAACGCTAAGCTCTATGCACCCTGTACTTATTTTAACATCATTTCTTCATCCTCAGATGTGACTTAACGTTAGAGGTTTTCGCTTATACTGAAAGAGGAATGTCTGGTAACTCTAAGCTCTATGTATCCTGTACTCATTTGAACATCATTTCATTCATCGTCCGATATGACTTAACGTTGGAGGTTTTCCCTTATCCTGAAAGAGGAATATCTGGTAACTCTAAGCTCTATGTACCCTGTACTCATTTGAACATCCTTTCAGTCATCGTCCGATATTACTTAAGGTTGGAGGTTTTCTCTTAACCTGACAGAGGAATGTCTGGTAACTCTAAGCTCTATGTATCCTGTACTCATTTGAACATCTTTTCAGTCATCGTCCGATATGACATAACCTTGGAGGTTTTCTCTTATCCTGAAAGAGGAATGTCTAGTAACTCTAAGCTCTATGTACCCTGTACTCATTTGAACATCCTTTCAGTCATCGTCCGATATTACTTAACGTTGGAGGTTTTCTCTTATCCTGAAAGATGAATGTCTGGTAACTCTAAGCTCTATGTACCCTGGACTTATTTTAACATATCGTCATCCTCAGACGTGACTTAACTTTGCGGGACGTAAATGCAATAAGAAAATGCATTCAACGCCAAATTCGAATCCCAGCGACAACAGTCAAATGTGCCCGTTGTATGGGATAGACAGGAACCAATTAAATAGCCCGTGTATGGCAGACGTGGGTGATTATGGCGTCACAAATAAATTAATACATTATATAAAACATCTGCACATGTTTCTATTTTATTGGTAAATGTGAATATTCGAGAGGAAGTCCTCCATCTCTCTCTGTTTCATCCAGTGACGACGGATTGTAACTGCGGATTTTTTTCTCACCTGCACGATTGGAAAGCTGATTGCTTTTCAAAACGCCATTGAGGATCTGAAAGACAAATTGAAATCTACATCAAAGAATCCGTCATCTGACGGCCGAAGAGTGAATTTTATCGCCTTCCCCCTTTTACTGTGCTGCAAACAATGCAGGGAAATTTCACGCTGGGGTGGTCGAACCCTATTTTCTCGCCAACATATGGCACACAGCGCTGAAAAACGAAGTGTCACTCTAATCCATTGAGAGAGCGAAGTGATGAACGATGTGATTAAATGAACTTGAGCACTTGTAAATTACCAGCATCCGTCCATCTTCATTATACAACCAGCCTGCGAGGCAAAATTAAAATTTAAGTAATTGGTTTCACATTATATATGCATACTGTTCAATAAACACACTTTCTATATCCACTGTTCTGTGAGCTATTGTTGCAAACACGTATTTCTCAATTCCCTTGTACACTTGGTTCCATACATGCAGTCCCTACAGGCACGCACATGGCAGTGAGTGTGGAGCGTTCTGCTTTTGTTGTTCCACCAAGCAGTGACGTGTGTTTGGGACACAGGGACTCAAATTTCAGGTGAAAATGCATTTTCGGGTTTTGAATTATATCATATACATATTTTATAGGCATCTGCCAATCATTTTGGACAAATATTTAGTCTGCCATATGCGACATGTTTAATTTACCCGTACGCTCCCTAATTCTCTGAATCCACGTACGAATTATGCACGTTTTTTCCCTCGATTTTGTATTATTATGTATGGAATTTATTCCTTACCTTTCAGCTGTACTTCGATTTGTACGTAAATTTACATATATAATCTCAAACTACTATCTAACTTTTCGAATATAGAGTTTATGATAGCTAAGAAAAAGTAGGAAATAATCATTTCTTCCACACTAGACATGTGTAGGCTAAGGTTTGGATGAGTAGAGTTAGACTAAAAAATTCAATGTCATAGTCGGGATTTGAACCAGGGAACTCCCGCTCTCCGTCAAGCCGATCTAAACCACTGAGCTATATAGCCAACCTGCCGACATGACATTAAATTCTCCAACTAACTCGTATTTTTCTCGGTAAAACTCTATGGGTTCTCATATGCTATGAGATACGCACCTTTTTGTGGCGACTTAGTATGCTGTAAGTACGAGGGCGTTGAATAAAGAATGATCATAATTTTTTTACGGACATAATTTTTCGCACTAAAATTCAATCTTATTATATTCTGTTAGCTTAATGTGAAACAAACACGCCGTAGTAGTTTCATTGTTGGTACTCCTGGTTCCTGCCTTTGAGAAACAGGCAAGTTCAGACATGTTCAGTATCGCCTACCGCTGCAATGGAGGTAACATGCAGTTAAATTTGATGTTAGAGGAAGATCCGGAGTTTCTTTCAAAGGTAATCACTGCTGAAGAAACTTGGCTACATCATTTTGATCCTGAGAGCAAACAACAAATCTCAGTGTGGAAATCTCCTTCATCACCAACCCCCAAAAAGCACAAGTGGTTGCTTCTGCTGGAAAAGTTATGGTCATCTCATTCTGTGATATTCACGGAATGGTTTATCAACATGTTGTACCTGCACACACATCAGTAACTGGACAATACTACAGGGATATCCTGAAAACATTGCAGGTCCATATCAGGCGCAAAAGACCACATTTCCGTGAAACAGGCTGGATGCTGCACCACGACAATGCGCGGCCGCATATTGCCAATGTTGTTGCTGAATATCTTACAAAAATCAAAGTGAAGTGCATCCCTCACCCCCCCCCCCCATAGTCCGGATTTAGCCCCATGAGACTTTTTATATTCCCTGACTTGAAGAAACGCCTTCGTGGGAGGCATTATCAGTCATCAGAAGCAGTGGTGAAGGCTGCGGAGGCGATTTTGAAGGATCTCTCAAAAATAGTTTCCAGCATGTCTTTGAAGACTGGTAGAAACGCTGGGACAAGTGCATCACATTCAAGGGAGACTATTTTGAGAAGGACCATCAAAATTATGAGGATGAGTAAAGGTACGTTGTCAAAAAAAAAAAAAAAAAAAAAAAAAAAAAAAATTGTGATCATTCTTGATTGAACAGCCCTCGTCCTTGAAGTCCCAGGCTTCATAGTTAAGCCACTATTCTTTTGTTTTAGGTAAATTGTTGGAAATAATCATTTCTTCCACACTAGCCGTATGTAGGCTAAGGTTTGGATAAGTAGAGTTAGACTGATGGTCCATGGTTCAAATGCCGGCTATGGCACTGAATTTTTCAGTCTAACTATACTCATTCAAACCTAAGAAAAAAGTAATTTGTACTGAAAAAATAATTTTAACATCAAAAACTTCATAAAAACTAAACATTATTTCCCTACGAGTTATAAAATCAACTTAGGTCAAATACTTCTACCCATTTTCACTTTACTAAAATATCACAAAATATCCTATTATATTTCTCTAAGAAAAGTGAATGCACAATGTATTTGTGTCCCTAATTCAAAGCATTCGCTCAGGAATTATTTGAGATCTAGCACAGTCATTTATTTGTTTGCAAAATTGAGTGTTCTATAATTGTAGCTAAGGCAGGGTGGTGGGCTGGAACGCAAACACAAATGTCACGATGACAGCGTGGTACAAATCAGACCGGCTATTTCGTGTGGGCGGCCCCCGATTGACACATGCCTATTTCCCTGTGTCCTAAAGTGTTACCACAATGCACACACATTCCTGCCTTATCGCTTAATCTCTGCCACTGACAGCCTCCCGATACACAGTACCTACCTCGCTTGTGACATTTTCTACTCAGTCTAGAACAAACGCTCTACATCCTTATAGGTACAATAGCAACATGGAAGTATGGTATAGCTTAGGGCATTATTACGTCAATTTGATGTCATGCTGGGTAGTTGCCATGGTAACACAAGGTTCAACAAATAAATAGACACAGTTTTTACTATAGATTGCTAGGGATAACATGTGGTGCAAATAAATTGTACGTGTGTTGGTAGCATGTTCAAGAGGACCCCAGTTCAAATCTCGGGCAACTCTAAGGTCCAGTGACCCTAGACTTATTTGAGCATTTGCAGATCGACTCCCTTCACTGCTCTGGAAGCTTAATCCACATAACTCAACTGACTCAGTGCGCTAGGCTTGCCACTGCTAGGCGCTGGTGAATGTTCTAGTAGTGGCATGTTCTCGCTTTACCGAACTGCAACGCTCTCGAAAGAGCTTTCCACAGTAACATTACACCTCTCATTTCCGCCTTCGTGACGTCAGCAAGAGTAAACGCTGTCCGATGTGTACAACACAGCATAGTCAAACAAAATGCATATCTTATTCTCTTTATTCTTATAAACTTAACTACTTAATTATTACAACAACGATAAAGAAAAGTAAATATTATATTTACTTACGGCCAAAAGCTCACAAGTCGCAACGAACATCTTACCTAAAACACAAGGAAACAATACATAAGTAATTATACATTATATACTGTAAAGCACAATGCTTTCCTAAAATAAGGAGTGACAAAACTTACATATTTTAACTATTTTAATTCTTCATCACACTTTTTTCGGTTAACTTCGTTCAGTAAACATATTTGTTATTAGTATATTTTCTATAAATACAAAGATTATTTGACTTAAAATTAAATCTTGAATTAAAATTCCTTTTAGTCAAAACTACAATGTGACAGCTTACTCTTTCTGTGATTTAGCTGTAATTGTATCTGTAGAAAAGGGGGTAGCGTGTCTACCTCACGTTCAAGAGGTCCTGAGTTCAAATCTTGGTCAGGTGAGTTATCTGGGTAAGGTTTCTAACAAGAGTTTCCCTTATCCTGAAAGATGAATGTCGGGTAACTGTGAGCTGTATGTTCCCTGTACTCATTTGAACATCATTTCATTCATCGTCCGATATGACCTAACGTTGGAGGTTTTCTCTTATCCTGAAACATGAATATCTGGTAACTCTAAGCTCTATGTACCCTGTACTCATTAGAGCATCACTTCACTCATCGTACGATATTACTTAACGTTGGAGGACGTAACAATTAAAAAAAGGAAGACAAACCCCTAAAACTGACCCTCTTGCAGTCAGACAACTTGACAGTTAACGAATACAAATAATGTAACACAAAAATAAAAATATACAAATATACTCTCACCTTCTCAGATTAAATTTTGTTGGGGGAAAGGAAATTTACCGGAGAGGTGGAAGAAACGTACAAATGCGGCCCGTAGTCGACATTCTTTGGGATGAAAACTATGTGGTCGGCTAAAATTCGTTATTCTGTTGTCCACATTCTTCCGGAACTGTTCGAGAGAAGAAAAAAGAGCCTCACCACCACTACCTTGGCAAGAAAGGGGGATAGAATTTGGGGTTGGAAAGGAAGCGTCAAGGAATGCGATAGAAAGAGACAAAAAGTGAAAGTAAAAAAAGAAAAAAGAAAGTATTTGGACGGAGCGCGTCGCAGAAGCCAAGAAGACAGACGACAGACTTTCAACTGTCAAGTTTCAACTGTCCATTCTCTTCACGCAATATAAATGGCAACACATAAAATGATAATTGAAACAGTTTTAATCAACATCACAAACGTGATTTGCTCGTTTTAAATTAAATTAATATTTATGTGTGGAAATGAACTTAGCTTCCCAACTGAAATGGCAAACACGGTGCATTTTAATCATTTAAATCTAATTTTCACTTCGCTTCTAAAATACATATGAATTGCAGTTCGGTCATTAAACTATCATGAATATCACCCATGGCAACGATACGCAAAACACTCGATTGTCAGCTGTCTAAGCCAACTTAACTGGACAGGTTTGTGGATAAGAAATGTAAACTAAGGTAATTCAGAATTTGTTTATTAGTTTGTATGTATATTAACCCATGTAGTTAAATTAAATGAAAATTTGATGCTTTATTCACCAACTAGGATAACCAGCCCACCTCGGTAGCGTGGTGGTAGCGTGTCTGCCTTACGTTCAAGGTGTCCCGAGTTCGAATCTCGGTCAGAGTGAGTTACCTGGATAAGGTTTTTTCCAGGGGTTTTCCTTATCCTGAAATACGAATGTCGGGTAACTCTAAGCTCTAATGACCCTGGGCACATTTGAGCATCATTTCATCCATTCCATTCATCGTCCGATATGACTTAACGTTGGAGGACGTAAATAACAAAAAAAAAAAAAAATAAATAAATAAAACAAAAAAAAACAAAAAAAGACATAGAATTACTTAAGGCCGCCTCTGTAGCGTAGCTGGAAAAGTGTCTGAGTGACGTTTAAATGGTCCGGAGTTCGAATTTCGGTCAGTGTTTTCTACTTAAGGTTTATCCGGGGGTTTTCCTTAACCTGAAAGATGAACCTCGTTCACTCTAAGCTCTATTGAACCCTGAGTTCATTTGAGCATCATTTCACCCATTTTATTCATCATCCGATGTGACAACGTTGGAGGACGTAAATTAAAAATATAGATAATAATTTTCGTTAAAACATATTAGCACGAAAAAACAAAATGTTTATCTTGAATTTTCAGAAAATATGCTGTCAAGTTTCTTTTCATTTCAAAGGAATTTTGGACCATCAGGTAACTATTAAGCGTAGATAGTTTTGAAATGGATAATTTATTTCAAATCACTTTTTGTGGATTAAGACAGTTGTTCGAATTTTCACTATGAAATATTTATTATTGATGTTCAATTTTCTTGTATCGCGAATGCACAGAAACAATGTCATTTAAAACGAGCAAAACACGCTGTGTTAAACACTTGAGAACCGCTTCTGTATCTAGGTTAAAATGGAGTAAATATAGGCAATTTAGAGCATGGGTAGACAAACATACTCTGAGGCGACAAAGCTCACCGTTACCCAATGAAGAAGTTGTCGAGATGGTGCCTTGTAGGGCAAAGTCACGTGGTTGGTACAGCATTTATCTGTACTTCGTATAACCGTTAACCCTCCTTAGTTGGTCATAAAAATGTTGATGGTAACCGGCTTGAAGCAACCTGTTTCGAATATACCGAGCAAGCCGTGTGACTGGCATTCGGGAACTTGATTACCGTTGTACGTACAAACAAATGAATGGTGCCTGAAAATGTCGACAGATCTATCATACAGTAATGAAAATATCAAATGAATAGCAACAATCATCGTGGAACTCAGACCACAACATTCATTCAGAAAGAAGAGGTATTTAAAAGGTATTCCCAGAAAGCGATATACGTGGAAATTGCAAACGTTGGAGGTTTTCCCTTTTCCTGAAAGATGAATGTTTGGTAACTCTAAGCTCTATGTACCCTGTACTCATTTGAACATCATTTCATTCATCGTCCGATATGACTTAACGTTGGAGGTTTCCCCTTACACTGAAACACGAATGTCTGGTAACTCTAAGCTCTATGTACCCTGTACTCATTTGAACATCATTTCATTCATCGACCGATATGACTTAACGTTGGAGGTTTTCCTTTTCCTGAAAGATGAATGTTTGGTAACTCTAAGCTCTATCTATCTTGTACTCATTTGAACTTCATTTCATTCATCGTCCGATATGACTTAACGTTGGAAGTTTTCGCTTTTCCTGAAAGATGAATGTTTGGTAACTCTAAGCTCTATGTACCCTGTACTCATTTGAACATCATTTCATTCATCGTCCGATATGACTTAACGTTGGAGGTTTTCTCTTATCCTGAAAGATGAATGTCTGGTAACTCTAAGCTCTATGTATCCTGTACTCATTTGAACATCATTTCATTCATCGACCGATATGACTTAACGTTGGAGGTTTTCCTTTTCCTGAAAGATGAATGTTTGGTAACTCTAAGCTCTATCTATCTTGTACTCATTTGAACATCATTTCATTCATCGTCCGATATGCTTAACTAAGATGAATGGTAGCTCTAAGCTCTATGTACCTTGTACTCATTTGAACATCATTTCATTCATCGTCCTATATGACAACGTTGAATGACGTAAATTAATAAAAAAAGAATCACATGGAAACTATTTTAAAACAGTTGACTATCACTTAAATATACTGTAGTAAAATATATCCATACAGCTGCAACATCAGCGAATAGATAATCATTAGACCGTTTAACATGAAGTAGATAAGGAACAAGCTTTTGTAAGAATAGACATGGAATATAATTGTATGTAACTTATAGTCAACGCTGATATTTCACCTAATAAATAAGGCGATAACTTCTGGGTATTTTATGTCCTTTGTTATTACCAGACGGACTGAACCGACAAGTAAGACTTGGGTGCATTGTGCATTCTGGGAGAGAACTGAGCGAATGTTACAAAATAAGTAGCCTATTACAGAGACCCTCGCTAATTCTAAAACTTGTTAACTCGTACTAGGATTTTGGGAATTACATAAAAAATTTCTACCGCTGAAACAGAATGTATAATAATTGGTATTCGGCACCATTCACTAACTCCAGGACGCCCTGTATGTGCCGTGAACAGACGTCGCTGTGTGTGTTAAGCCGTAAACCCCCATGCTTTGTGGGCTGCAGACCGCCGTATCTCACGCAACTGCAAGTTTCAAAAGGCGCAGGGGCCACTTGAGTGCGATAGTGCGGGGGCTTTACTGCACGATTTATGAACTGTGACGTTTTGGCAAGATACAGGCCTCGCAACAGGTACGTAAGGTCACTCTCTTTATCGCACAAGATGCTCTCAAAATATGGGGCGGAAAACCGCAGTCTGACGATCCAGGAAGCCAGGCTTCGATACCCGGGAGGTGGGGAGAATTTTTTATTCGCTTTACGTTAGGAATTTCAGAGTTATCATATCAGCCTAAGCGGATAAACGGGTAAAGGATGGGCAATGGAGGTGCAAATCCTCACGTGCTGCGATCAATACACAGATTTATTGCGGGAAACAAACCCAGGAGGAAGGGATGAAATGAAGGAACCGTAGGAGACCACACTGTTTCAGGCGGAAATCAAACAGATGCGCGGAAGTCGCTAACTACCGAGAGCTTTTTTTTTTTTTTTTCCAATTTACGTCCTCCAATGTTGTCATATCGGACGATGGTGAAAGAATGCTCAAATGAGCTCAGGATCCATGCAGCAAAGAGTTACCAAAATTCGTCTCTCAGGATAAGAGAAAACTCCGGGAAAAAACCTTATCCAGATAACTCACTCTGATCGAGATTCAAACTCGGGACCTTTCGAACGTGAAACAACCACGTTACCACTACGCTACCGAAGAGGGCATGGCGAGAGTGCTCCGTCCCAAAGTGAAGGCGCGTTGACGAACAGCGTCTCCTCTAAGTGAAGGTGACCACACACCGCCGATAACATTTGAAATACGCGAGTATCCATACCATCTGCCAACACTACCATAGACCACGAGCATGAAAACACACACCTGAACGAAGAGAAATGTCACGAAAATCCCAAGTTCAAAATATGCGGTCGACGAGGTTCGAAACTATGACCTTTACACACGGCGCCTGTTTGCTCAGTCCTGAGCGAGTAAATGATATGGTTTCTAAGGTTGAAAACACTGACGTAACAGTATCAGATGTTTAGAAAGGTAGAGACAGACCGAAAAATTTAATGCCACATCCGGAACTTGAGCCACGGATCTCTCGGTCTCTGGCCGGTTGCTCTAATCACTATACCGTAACAGAATGCGGGCACGACACTAAATTCTTCAAGTGACTGATATTTGCCATAAATTCTGGCTTTAACGAGATGTGCTTTATTACCGTGTTGTAAAACTGAGATTCTAACGTCTATCCATAATTTACCACAGTCATTTTTTTAAAGCTTTGTTGAACTTTCAGCGTAAATTTCCATAAGTGTCCTGCGCCAGGCGTAGCGGGCTAAGGCAGCCTGGCCACGGAAAGCGGCCCGAATTCAATCCCAGCCATGTAGTGCGGATTTTAGGTCTCCGGTATAGGACCGGTGCCCACTCAGCATCTTGAGGAAAGTGAGGAGCTTACGCTAGGTAAGGGGCCCTGGTCACGAAAAACAACGTTCCGGTTGGAGGATGCCGAGATGCTGACCACATCTCCTCCCCGTATCGGTTGGATGACCGCCCACCTCTGCCGTGAGCAGGTGGGCGTGAGGCCGGCAGTCGGGTTGGTAGGTAGGCCTTGATCCTCTTAGGGCTGTCGTGCCAGTGGTTAACTTAAACACAACATATGTGTTCACGGGATATGCCTGCTTCGCAGCATAGTTGGTTAAGTTTCTGCCTGACTTTCAAGGCGTCCAGAGTTCGAATGTCGGTCAGTGTGTTACCTGGATAAGGTTTTTCCGGGGTTTTCCCTTATCCTGAGAGATGAATGTCAGATAACTATAAGCTCTATGCAACCTGGCCTCATTTGAACTTCATTTCATTCATCATCCAATGATTTTAAGGCTGGTGGACGTTATTTTAAAAGAAGCAAAAAAGAACAAAACAAAATGCGGTGCTATAAAATGCCCTTCGACTTCTAAAGATGCCATTTAGTTGACCTTCCTCTTGATACCACAGGAACAAAAATTCGAAATTATCCATCAAAATGCTGACTGACAAGTTTAATTCGCTGATTTAAAAATATTAGTCAAAAATAAAGACACTCGATATGTTTTCAAGTGTGGAAAACCGGAAGTAAATCGTGACGGAAATGACTAAATAAAACCTTCCGGGCCTCGAACCGCTTTAGAGATGAAAACGAAAGTTTAGGAAGGGATGCAAAGGGCAGGCCCGTATTAATGGAGGGGCTTGCGCATGGATAACCCGCTCCCATATCCCAGAGATGACAAACGAAACCACATCAGAGCAAGTACGAGGAGAGAAGTGGAACTATTTTTTTGTAAGCGCTGGTACAACTTCCCTCTTTCCGAGGAACAAAAAGTTGAGCGCTGTGCCGCGAACAATCCTTTCGGAAGCATGAATAATTATTACTAGACTTTGGTGGCGCTGCGCTGAGCATTGGTTATTTCAAGGGAAAGACAAAAGACATCAGCACGTCATCCTAGAGAACAATAAACATCTGACGGTGTCGCAGACATCTGCGGTTCTATCTTGACACATTATTTTACTGCCACTAATTTACAAAATTAAAAAAGAAACTGCGAAAATTATTAAAGATTTCCAGTACTACAGCAGTATTTACAGGCAAATCTGCTTGAGTGATAACGCACACAGTGATAAATTCACCCATCACTGCGGAAGGACTTTATGTACGAAATGTGTTTTCAATTCTTCGACAGAGGTATTTTGACTTAAATTTTACTTTCTCTACTAAGTTCTCATAGTAAAGTAGAAGAAGTTTATGTTCTACCCAAAAATTCAATACCGAGATTTCACAGGAAATACGTGTTTTGAGTTCCCTGAATAAAAGAAAGGCATTTTTAGAAAAAAAATTCTTCCAAGGTTGCGAATTCCCTCCCCTCATAAGAGTAAATAAAATAAAACAGTAAACCTATATATGTAACATTTTTTTAAAATTTTGCGACTTCTTTAAAAATAGGTAACGATTTAACTTAAATCATGTTAAAATTTCCATGAAAAATGGAATATACCTTTTGAATTTTCTGGGAATGGGCTCTGAAGTCCTCTTCACTCTCGATAAAAATAAATAAATAAATAAATAAATAAATAAATAAATAAATAAATAAATAAATAAATAAATAATAATAGTAATAATAATAATAATCATAATAATAATAATAATAATCATAATAATAATAATAATAATAATAATAATAATAATAATAATAATAATAATAATAATAATAATAATAATAATAATAATAATAATAATAATAATAATAATAATAATAATAATAATAATAATAATAATAATAATAATAATAATAATAATAATAATAATAATAATAATAATAATAATAATAATAATAATAATAATAATAATAATAATAATAATAATAATAATAATAATAATAATAATAATAATAATAATAATAATAATAATAATAATAATAATAATAATAATAATAATAATAATAATAATAATAATAATAATAATAATAATAATAATAATAATAATAATAATAATAATAATAATAATAATTGTGCCAATAAGTGCTATCAATATAAATCTGAACCATTTCAATAGGCCATAACTTTTGAACCAATAATAGGACACACGTGCAACTTTGGCTGAATATAATACACAATTGGGAGATTACATTACACTATTTACATCTCAGAGAAAATGTTGGAAATGTCCTTCACCAGTATCTATACATGTTTGCACTCCACCATATTCTCTGAAGTTTTACGGAGATAATATCGAATTGAGAGAAGGTTATTTCCAGCAAGATGGAGCAACGTGGCATACATCTAATGACACCATGGAACTTGTAACCAGGTTCTTTTGTAATCGAGTAATCTCAATAGATCTGTGGCCTCCCAGATCCCCTGACCTAACCTCACCGGATTTTTTTCTTGTGGAGTTATCTAAAACATAAAGTGTACAATAATAGGCCACGGACAATTGATGTTCTCAAGGAATCCATTGGAATCGAAATAAGTAACATTGGCGAGGAAACTCTCCGTAAAACTTCAGAGATTATGGTGAGACGAGTACAAACATGTATAGATGCTGGTGGAGGACACTTCCAACATTTTCTCTGAGATGTGAATAGTGTAATGTAATCTCCCAATTGTGTATTATATTCTCCCAAAGTTGTACATGTGTCCTATTATTGGTTCAAAAGTTATGGCCTATTAAAATGGTTCAGGTTTATATGGATCGCACTGTATTTCCAACAGCAATTCATTAGACTTTATCTTCCTCCGGTCAATCAAATAGAACGCAATTTCAAAGCCTCACATAGCCACGAGTTCTTATCAGATTTGACTATCGCTAAAAGTCTACTTTAGTCCTTATTTCCATTGTGCCTGCAAGGAAAATAGAACCGTATCTTTAACTGTTTATTTCGATTAACTTGAAGCATAAACCGACTAATGCAGATAGACGAACGCGTCTAACGTTATCTATATACGGCCGGACTATTGCGTGTGTTTCCCCTTGGCGGTGGTATGATTCTAAAATAAAGTGCGGCATAGCTTGACATATGTCACAACGAATGCGACATTGTGCGTCCAGAAAGAACCAACAAAACGCCATTTTTTTCCTGTGCAAGGCGACACATTGATATGGAATGGTGCCTGTGGTAAATTTTTGTACTTCCGTGGGAGTATTAAAATAATTAATTAACTGTCCAACGCTTCCATTCTGTTCCCGCTCAGGAATTTTTTTTTAGATATATTCCAAGGAAAAGAGCTGCATTATTTTTTCACGCCGAATACTTTAATGCTCGCTTCTTTTGTTTCGTCGCTATGATGCACTAATGCTAAATGCAGGCCCCCTATATTATTTCAATTCCTAACTTTTAAAGCAGAAACAAATCGCTTGACATTCATAGAAGAACTAACAATGCGACGATTTCTAGAAACTGTGTGATAAGTTAGAGAGGGGAATTGTGGCACGAATTGAGATTTTGAGTTTGTCACAATTACACGTTCACCCAAATAAAAGATATTTTCTGTGATATATCACCTTCTGCAATGACACACCGTGGATTTAAAATTTAAAATTATGGCGTCAGTTGAGGATTTATAATGGTTAATATCCTGTGCTCCAAAAAGAAACGCACGGAAGCAAACAGAATGTCAAACGACACATAGAGAAATAAATACAAGAGGTGATGGATTTATACGCACTGGCAAAGAGATAGATGACAGTCGTATGCCAAACAACCAGCAATCCCCAAGACGAACATGGCCATGTTTACTATTTGAATACGTTTGTTTGTGCTGAAACACGTCGGCCTGTGGAGACCATTTTCAAACGGATTGCTCTGTTTAACCCAACACAGCTATTAATCATTGCAAAACTGTCAAGATGTGGAAATATCTAAACTGAATCTGGTAATACACAAAGTGTGCACTGGAACTACATTTATTGATAATGATGAACCCTGAAAATAGAGATACGTTTAAATATGTTTGAACTTGAGAACTTTATAGACTTATTTTCAAAAATATGTTGAATTTTTTTAATTTAACTGTTGCTTAGGCGTTTTATTCGTAAGAACGTTACCAAATTGGAATTAAATCGGCGGCTAGTTCCGTATTTACTATTAAAAACATCGATGCGCAATCTTACACATTTAACATTTTTTCAAACTTGCTTTAGGACATTATATGCACTTTTGAGAAACATCAGTACATAAATATTACGACGGACAAAATATTACGGCACAAAACAGGTAATTCACTTCCTACATATCTATTTTCACCAAAATTGTTACCCCAATATCAATTTACAATCACTTTCTCTTTTATAAAAAAAAAGTAAATAAATAAAACAGAGCTTCAAACGTCTCTTTATACCTTTTAACGTGTGCTGCTAAATAGTCTCTCCAACTACACAACAGTTCACTTTTCACACGTAGCTGCACGCCGAGTCTGCACACAATATATGCTCGATGAGCAGCTTCACGACCTGCCAACTCCTCAACATGGAGCGTGGAAACCTAAACACTAAACTTTCGTCTCTACCAGCCTGGCACCGGCTCTTATGGTCCTGCCTGGCACGGGATATCGTTCCAGTATTCGAATTTTCTTTAATTAAATTCTAGGACAATCTCGAACAGCTATCTTTGAAGCCTGTATTAATTCGCATAGCCAGGTTGCGAGATCGCTATGGTAACAATATTTGCTTTAGTTAGAATAGTCTTTGCTAATTTAGGCTCTTAAATGCATTAAAATTGCATACCTTTAAACGTATAAATTCTTATATGTTATTTATTTTTAATTTGTAGCCAGGATATTTCTGGCTATTTATGTTAAATTGCGGTGATTTTGCAGCTCGTATGATCTAATTAATTGATGGAAATTGATAATTTCTCCACACTAGCCGTACATAGGCTAAAATTTGTTATGGATAGAGTCAACATGAAAAATTCAATGCCATGGCCGGGATTTGAACCACGGATCCCCTGGTTTCCGTCCAGTCGCTCTTAACCTTTGAGCTACCATGGCCAACGTGCCGTCCTGACATTAAATTCTCCAGTTGACTCATATACTTCCCCAGTAGACCACTAGGGGCTCTCGCATCCGAGATACACCGTTTGTGGCGACTTACTGTCGTAAGTACTTGAGTCCCAGGCTTGATCATTTAACTTTTATTATTTTAGTTAATTGATGGAAATTAATAATCTCTCCACATTAGCCGTATATAGGCTAAGATTTTTTATGGACTAAGACTCAAGTACTTACGACAGCCATGGCATTGAATTTTTCATGTTGACTCTATACATAAAAAATCGTATTATCTAAATTGAATTTGTGAACACGCAACTTTAAGCAAAATGTGCCAGAAGAATTTAAATTCCCAGATCTCTTGCGCAGGGTTCCAGGTTAAATAAAACGAATTATTCTACCCGAAACGTAGTGTGCAATGAAAAGATTACCGTGTCAGAGTAACCTTTACGTGGAACGCTTCTCAAACATTTTGTCAAAAAATGGCTACATTGGTTTTCATTTATTATAAGTTTAAAATATTTTTAATGACAAATGAAATGTACAGACATCTTGAATTTTCGTGGAATAACTTCTTAAGTCCTCTCTATGCTCAATGATTGTTCTATAATTAGTAAACTGTAAGAGATAGACGAAATGTTATGCTACAAAACTTGTAGAACTTGTTTAAGCATACAGTTTCTATCAAAAATGTTTATATAGATGTCTTTGTTTCGATGTATTCCTTAATGTTAATTTAAATTTTGCAACACTTATATTTTCTCCAATCCAAGTTCATTTTTTTTTTTTTTTTTTTCCATTTTTTATGTTCTGGATCTGCATAGAGAATGGAATTTCAGAGCCATCACTCTATAAAAATCTGACAATCGTTTAGGTTTATTGTACTCAAACTCATATTTTACAAATATTTATCTCGAAGTGAACAGAAGAAAAAGCGTTTTTAAGAATAGCAAGCAGAGAAAAGTGTACACACACGCAACAGGAATACCAACATAATTACGATCTAATTACGGACGTAGCAGGTAGTTATGTGGATGGAAACGCTGATTTCAAATCATATAATTGCCTAATCAGCGGCTAGAAACAGCCAGCAGCGGGGTTTGTGCTGTGTTTGACATCAAACAAAACGAAACAAGCCCAAAACACTCCTGTCATCGACATTTGCAGCGAGAGGCGGAAAAAAAATGGTGTTCAATCATTGACTCCGGTAATGTGTTGCTCTCACACGAGTTTCCTTACTCGCTCTTCCACTAATTAATTCTTATAAACGCTTATCGCTCTATACATGGCAATATGACAATACAGATAAATCGTTTACAACCCAGTATCAATTTTACCGCTTTGACATTCCGACCTTTTACCTTGGCCAAGAAAGACAAAAGCTAAAAACTGAATAACGAGTTTCACCTCAGAAAATTATAAGTCACTTAAAATGCGACTAGTAACAAGAGCCCGCCTCTGTAGCGTAGATGGTAGCATGTCTGCCTCACGTTCAAGAGGTCCCAAGTTCGAATCTCGGTCAGGGTGACTTACCTGGATAAGGTTTTCTCGGGGTTTTCCTTTATCCTAAAATACGAATGTCGGGTAACTCTAAGCTCCATGGACCCTGGGTCCATTTGAGCATCATTTCACCCATTCCATTCATCGTCCGATGTGACTAAAAAGTTAAAGGACGTAAATTGAAAAAAAAAAAGTAACAAGAAACAACTGAGAAATGCTTAACTCAAAACTGCAAAAAGTCGTGGAAGCATTTTCAAGATAGTACATGGGGACATAATTAGGTATTGTTTCTGTTTTCTGATGTCTCTTGTACCTAAAACCAAATGTGAAATGAACAATTTCTGCAATTGCTTGTTTATTTATTGTGGTAAAGATCTAAAAATAAATAACACCAAGTAAAGAATGCCATCCGAATTTAAGACATGAATATTTTGCAAAAATGCATACGCGCGCTCAGAAAGTTCAGCTAAACATAAATGCAAGAAAAATATCGCACTATAAACCCATTTACGGGTAAACCTTTAGATTTTTTTTTTCTTTTTTACCTTCTCGAAAATACTTGATTAATATATTTATGTGGACAGTAAAATTCATATTAAAACCTCTGTGAAGATTTAATCCTTCATTCAAAAATGTAGTGTACAACTTATTTTAAATAATTCTTTTTCTATGGTATCAACCATTTCTGAGATATCCTTAGTTTGAATGTTTCAATTCGTTGTTACTTTTAAGTGCTGTCGTTACTCACCTGTTTCTCGTGATGTTCTAGAGTTTCAAGGCCAGCCACTAACCCTTGACTACCCCACTTACAAGGAAATGCGTAATTCAAGCTTAATTCGATGTGTCTGTCTCACATTAAAGACGTCCCGAGTTCGAATCTCGGTCAGAGTGATAAGGATTTTTCGGGGGTTTTCTCTTATCCTGAAAGATGAATGTCTGGTAACTCTAAGCTCTATGTAGCCTGTACTCATTTGAACATCTTTTCATTCATCGTCCAATATGACTTAACGTTGGAGGTTTTCTCTTATGAAAGATGATTGTCTGGTAACTCTAAGCTCTATGTACCCTGTACTCATTTGAACATCATTTCATTCATCGGCCGATATGACTTAACGTTGGAGGTTTTCTCTTATGAAAGATGAATGTCTGGTATCTCTAACCTCTATGTACCCTGTACTCATTTGAACATCATTTCATTCATCGTCCAATATGACTTAACGTTGGAGGTTTTCTCTTATGAAAGATGAATGTCTGGTATCTCTAACCTCTATGTACCCTGTACTCATTTGAACATCATTTCATTCATCGGCCGATATGACTTAACGTTGGAGGTTTTCCCCTATCCTGAAAGATGAATGTCTGGTATCTCTAAGCTCTATGTACCCTGTACTCATTTGAACATCATTTCATTCATCGTCCGATATGACAACGTTGGAGGTTTTCTCTTATGAAAGATGAATGTCTGGTATCTATAAGCTCTCTGTACCCTGTACTCATTTGAACATCATTTCATTCATCGGCCGATATGACTTAACGTTGGAGGTTTTCCCTTATCCTGAAAGATGAATGTTTGGTAACTCTAAGCTCTATGTACCCTAAACTCATTTGTACATCATTTCATTCATCGTCCGATATGACTTAACGTTGGAGGTTTTCTCTTATGAAAGATGGATGTCTGGTATCTCTAAGCTCTCTGTACCCTGTACTCATTTGAACATCATTTCATTCATCGTCCGATATGACTAACTTTGGAAGTTTTCTCTTATGAAAGATGAATGTCTGGTATGTCTAAGCTCTATGTACCCTGTATTCATTTGAACATCATTTCATTCATCGTCCGGAGGTTTAACGTTATCCTGAAAGACGAATGTCTGGTAACTCTAAGCTCTGTGGACCCTGGACTCATTTGTACATTATTTAATTCATTATCCGATACGACTTAACGTTGGAGGTTTTCCCTTATCCTGAAAGATGAATGTCTGGTATCTCTAAGCTCTATGTACCCTGTACTCATTTGAACATCATTTCATTCATCGTCCGATATGACAACGTTGGAGGTTTTCTCTTATGAAAGATGAATGTCTGGTATGTCTAAGCTCTCTGTACCCTGTACTCATTTGAACATCATTTCATTCATCGGCCGATATGACTTAACGTTGGAGGTTTTCCCTTATCCTGAAAGATGAATGTTTGGTAACTCTAAGCTCTATGTACCCTGTACTCATTTGTACATCATTTCATTCATCGTCCGATATGACTTAACGTTGGAGGTTTTCTCTTATGAAAGATGGATGTCTGGTAACTCTAAGCTCTATGTACCCTGTACTCATTTAAACATCATTTCATTCATCGTCCGATATGACTAACTTTGGAAGTTTTCTCTTATGAAAGATGAATGTCTGGTATGTCTAAGCTCTATGTACCCTGTATTCATTTGAACATCATTTCATTCATCGTCCGGAGGTTTAACGTTATCCTGAAAGACGAATGTCTGGTAACTCTAAGCTCTGTGTACCCTGGACTCATTTGTACATTATTTAATTCATTATCCGATACGACTTAACGTTGGAGGACGTACGTTAAAAGCTGGCGGAAGTTCGGATCTCGGTCAGGACAAGGATTGACCTGCAGAGCTCTCTAGCGTGCCACAACAATTACCATTTTAACCACCACGCGATCCATTTTATAGTCAGCCAAAGTAGAAGTTTAAAGTGAGCGGATTTCGTGAGAGATATTCCTGAAGTGGCTACAATTCCTGTTTGAAAAGTTATCCATCGACCGCCGAGTACAACAGGCAGCGATGAACCCTTCCTCTTGAAAGTGGGGGAGGAGGGAGGGTGGAGGGCTAATCTGTCATCGAGCATTGTTCTCCAAACAAAACACGGATGGTTTAAAATTATAGCTGAGTACAATTAATGCGCTCTGAACGCATTTACTGTCCCCAATGTGTGCATTCGCTGAGCCCACCTTCGTTTCCCGCTATGGCCTCCAAAAGCATTCGTCATTTTTATTTCCTGCTGCTCGTGACAAGTTCATGCTACATTTCTCCTAAGAGAGACAAACAATAACACTTCATTCAAACACACATAGCTTAGTTCGTATTTGTATACAACTTCAAGGAGATGAGATCTCCATAAAGGAAGGACACTATGTACCACAAAAAAAAAAAAAAACCTTCAAATTTACATTTTAAACTTAATTTTAAGACACCTTACTACACATAAGTAAAATATGAAGCTATTAACAGTGAGGAAAACAAATATATACAAATATAATAATTTGTAACTTAAAACGTAATTTATGTTATAAGAAATGATTAAAGTTTTCTTACAAATTTATCAGAATCGCGATTTCGTGAGAAAATCTCTCACGCCATCATCCAACAACTCTGTTGTGAAGGTCACGCTTACCAAAGATTAAAGTCTGTGTAGTCAACACGAGTGCATTTCGACCACCTCTTTTGAAAAACCTTTATAAACGTTTTACAACCCCGGCCCTCCTTCTTCCAGTCCTTTCTGCAAGGATGCCACCTATCTGGATACGTCATGGGTATCCTACGAGGTTTGGTCTAAATAAATTATCTTATGTCCATTACTGCAAAACTTCCTTGGTTTTAACAAATACGATTCTACTGGATTCCGTAATAACGCTTATCTTATTCAAAGTGCGGTATTTGAAACCCAGCTCCTTTAGGAGACCGCGCAAAGTACAGTGTCCATAGGGAAAATCACAAATGTTTTGCAAATGTGCCACCAATCATCTAATGCAGGCGCTCTCCCTTTTGCATAGAATCTATAAATTTCTCGGCGCATTAAATTGCATGTGAAATCATCGAAACTTTGGAGAAACGTTTCCTTTTGTTTTCGCACTTGTTCAGCGTCTTTGGTATTCCTTTCGTCACAATTTTTCTTACTGTATTTCTGTGAAAACCCAGAAATTTTGCAGTTTCACTACTTGACTCCTTACCAAGATTATTTTTCAGATATTATATGTGTTCAAAACAAGCGCTTGAATTTGCTTAGAAACAGTTCTCGTTATAACTTTGTTTTTTGTGGTTTTTCCAGTAATATAACTCGGCCCAACAACACTTTCCAATTCATTCAGACAATTGTCTTTGCTTTTATTATTTTTACTTGACTGAAAGTTATCTACTACTTCATTTGCATTTACCACTGCATTTCCCTCTCACAGTCTTCACATCGTGACACACAACGAATTTCAGCACATAATGAAACAGATTAACTGGAAGTTGGAACTTTGGCAACTGAGACTCAACGTGGAGTAAACATGCGACAGGGTTGCTATTTGTCCTCAAACGACAGTGTTCCATTTCTGAGGTGTGACGGTCATTGGTGGGTGGTAGGGTCCGTTTCCTTTGAGACGCAACTGCACTCGCGTTGACTAGACAGATTTTACCATGTTTTCGCCAGTACTACCAAAATCTGAAAATGAAACAAATTTAAAAACAGACTCGACTGCCGGTATTTTCCCAAACCATCAAATCTATCGGACCATTTAATTGTTTTATTTAACTTCTGGATTTATTTCATGGTTAAAACAATTTATTTTAAAAATAAACATCGCTAATGAATTTTGAAATACCGGCAGTCGATTCTGTTTTTAAATTTGTTTCATTTTCAGATTTTGGTAGTACTGGCGAAAACATGGTAATATTTGGTGAACGTGACCTTTACAACAGAGTTGTTGGCTGATGATGTGAGAGATTGTTTCACGAAATCGCGATCTTGATCAATTTATAAGAAAACATTCATCATTTTTTATAAGATACGTGAAGTTTTAAGTTAAAAATTATTATATTTGTATATACCTTACTGCACTTTTACATAAACAAAACCACGTGTGTTTTAACCGCAGCGTTCCTTCTTCACTGCTTACTTGATGCTTTAAATAGCACCTCGAGAAGGTAGAACTACTAAGATTTAAAACCTCATTTAATTTCTTTTAAAGCTCAAACTATTGAGCTCTAAGCATAGTTCAATTATAAAGCTATACACTATATGAATTTGTAACTAGCCTAACCTATACGGAGTAACTGGTTTATTTTAGAATGTGACAGTAAAAACCACAACAGTTAAAGAGCATTCGTAATAATACCAAAACAAAACAACAACAATGACGAAGTTCGACTTGGACTTGCATCAATGCAGCGCCTTGTCCGGACCTCTTCTGAATTTCTTATGCTGAGTCAACATGAACTGAAAAATGGGAACTTTCTTGATCGGAAGTTGGAAGAAAACATTTTTCTCATTATTTACAGGAGTGAAAAAGTGGGCCATTAAACTTGGAAAAGAGCTTTTCTGGACCCAATTCCTCTTCCTTGTCAAATTTATAACGTGTGTACCAGAGCAGATGGCCTCCTCAAACTGAACTAATTTGGCCTTTTCACGCTGCGCTGAGCCGAGTAAATAAAAATGGATTAATAAGCTTAAAGTCTTTCCCAGTACGTTTTCTATGGTCTGGCCGAAAGGTTCCTTAGCAGTTAACACTTGTTTTCATTCTTTTCTACTGCCCGAACGAAATACAACAGGGTTTATATATTTTTTTGTTTTCTGTCCTCGATTCGCTGCTGGACAACAAACAGAAACAAAACATGAACGATAAAGTTTTGCTGTTGCGTTCCACTTTGCTGACTGTTGGACGACAGAGGGGGTTACACAAGCAAGTAGCTTGCAGTCTCTTATTTCTTGAAAATTAACTGATATATTTCAAATGACAGGTTTGCTGATATTTCGATATTACCCACCGCCACACTGTATAATGCATCACATACATCCGTATCCATGGCAACGTGGTCAATAACACCCAGATAGACCAAAATGCAGTGACGCATATACAGAAACCAATTGTGCCTGGGGTGGGATCTGAGCCAGGGACCCTCCAGCTCCGCAGCTCGGCACGGAGCCAAAACTGGTTTAGCTTTACCTCTCTTGAGAGTAAAACAGGCGTTTTCATGACTTGCAGATGAAGCTTTAAACAATAGAGATATGTAAAAACAAGACTCTCTACGTTGAAAATTAGAATTATAAAGCCAGCATTTGTCACAGGAGAATTTCCACCTGCCAAGTGCAGCAGAAAATATTATTTCCTTCCTTCCCTCCTTCGTAGCTTCAAGAAAAACTACCTACCCCCTTCTTCACATTTCCATAGAGCGTCGCTTTTCTCTTGTTTGCTCGCCTAATTTCGAGTTTACTGCCTGGGGAAAAGCTAACACCGACCTGTTGAATAGCAAGGCGGACATCCTGCTTGGAGTAACAAAATAGTTAAGAGCCATCCATTAATTACATTATGTGCTACCTTAGCTTCATCCACCCATATGATCTCTTTGTATAGCACCCAATCAACACCTTCCCTAGCCAAGTAGACAATTTATTCCCACAACTTGTAGACTTGGGTTGAATTTGCTCAATAATCTAGCGTTTCTTCGAAGATATTTACAAATAGTTGCTTAATACACCTAAATAAAGTTAATTAAACTGTTAGGGTACACTATAAGGGACAAAATAAACTAATAGTTACTTCTGGTACTGATGAATCAAGGCGTATTTTATCGACGAGTGGAAGGTTTGTTAATTTCAGGGAGTGTATGAATAAGTCTTGAGTAACATACAATGTTTTTTTTCCAACACTTACCCTAATTATTAAAATGACTTATACTTTTTAAAGTAAACTATAACAAAATATAAACATATTTGTAATTTTATTTTCTGAAATACAGGATTATTTAGACCAAGGCCGGTTGGATGTGAGTCGGTGGGAGAATCGATGTTGGCTAGTGATAGCACTTGTAGGTATTTTATTCATGCAGTGATTAAAATGAAATTTTATCCATCCTTAATATTAAAGTTTTAGTTTAGTAAGTTAATTTCTATTATTAAAGTACAACTTTACAACTACGTGTTGGATAACTAAATAAAAACACAAAGGAAACACGAATTTTATAATCAACTTACAGACACTAGGTGTAACCAACCTAAATTTGATCACCTTTCATTCAGTCGTTATTGTATAACCAGAATTTTTAGTTTACTTATTTCCCCAATAACTTCTAAAGCCCTTAAAAATATTAAGATTTGTTTTATCTGAAGTCCTGTAAAGTTTTACACAAATATAAATATCTGGCGTTGCCATGGAGTACAACGAATGATACTCCACAGAATATAAACAGTTGATAAACCTCGCAGAGAATAAAAACAAAAGCCAGTTACATTTTGGCACCAAATATACATAGCTAGCCATAACATAACACTTCAACAAACAAAAGACAGAGTTTAAAAAGTAAAACTCGATCACGTGTTAATTTGTGTCTTTTAAATTGTCATTTATTAAATATTACAGATGTGTAAGTAATGAAAGTATCCGTTGAACAATATTTATTTTATTTCTAGAGATGTATGCAGTGAATGTTATGTACATGAATCCGTCTTATGTATGAAACTTAGCTTTATTTCCTATGTAGGTACTTATGTTATCAAGTTCGTTGTCAAGGATTATAAATAAATGTACAAATAGTAAAAACTGCTAATTTTAGAAATAGAGACCCGATGATTTACATTAATTACGAAAATTATTTTTCTAATTTTGTAAAGGTTAACTGGTGGCAAGAGATTGTGGAATATTACTTTCTTGTATGCGTTAAGTACTACTGTATTATGAAAATTTTGTACATTTTATTAAATATCTTATTCAATAACCGTAAAACATTTTAAAATTTAGCCTGCTGTTATTTTTTCATAATTACTCGACTATTTCAAGGACTCTTGTCTTCCAAAGAGATGTTTATGTAGTATTTCCAGAACTTGGAAGACCGAAGATTTGAGGTTAAAGAAGTCATAAGCTCACGCCAGTTTGTGTGACTATCGGGATTTTTCATCTATTATAGAATAGCTGTAAGAATTTACAATTATAAGGAGTACAGAGAAGAATTCACTATAAAAAATCCTCTAGATCAATGCGCAATAATTTTGTAAAAGAATTATCTAAATATTTCCTCACTGGTGTTTTGAAAACCATGTTTTGTCAGGTAAGCTGTACGAAGGAGTGCTTTATTATCTCATGAATATCATGGAAGCTAAGTCAAAAAAGTAATCTCATTAATTGTTTTATTTTCAACGACTCCATTTTGTAATATTGCAACTTTTGCTACATTCTTCATCACATATACGAGTTATTCATTTACGTGCTTTCTATAAAGTAATTAATTTGCAATATTTATTTATTTATTTAACGTAACATAATATCACGTTAGTGTAATTTTCAAATGAAATCTGATGTTATTTATTCCCTTGAGCTTTGCTGCTACATTTTATTTATTCCTTTTTATTTACTGTTTACTCACGCACTGGACAAATAACAAGAGTAAATATAGAATAAGAGAAAAATTAATATAAATGAAATGTGTTTTATTTTCTACGTTGCTCTGTTGCATATGGCACAGGAGCCTTGGCTGCCCCTTTTTCTCCATTTTTTTTGTTGTTGTGCATGAATGATAGGCAAATGGAATACGGGCTCTTTCGCCATTATTAATCACCATACATCCATCGTTGTCCGTAAGGCGTGTATATAAAATGCACAGAGGCGGGTAAGAATAAATAACTTTCTCGTTTCCCGCCAGAGGCGCTATTTGCTGCATGGATGGGGGGGGGGGTGTTCTATGTACATTAACCCCGGTGTATTCCGCCTTCCCCCTCCCCCATCTTGTTCAAACACACGCTAACGTTAAACATTACGGCAAATGAAAGAAATGAAGGAAACATTACAGAATGCATTAAATTAATATAAGCTTTCACAGGTTGCTGTATAAACACAAAGGATTTCGATCCATCCCGGTTCAATGAAGGAAAGTTTGGGTTATTTTGATACTTCTGTGACAAGGTCAAAATATATCGTGGTGATGAAAAGTCTGGAGTGTTACATTCACATGGCTTTCTTTCAACTCTGTCGCTTAAATTACTTATTTCACTTACATTACATGCATGCATAAATAGCAATTAGAGACGTGTTCGCTCCATATGTAAGCCAACTTGTTTAATCCACAAACACTGAGTATCGTCCATAATGTCATCAACGCGGGAGATTTAAAAGGAAGTGGCAGCTTTAAGATTTGGTTGAGTATCATATATTATTTTAGTAGTTTGTTTTAAAAATAAACGCTGTTCTTGCGTAGGCTATACATTTCTCTTCCGTCAGTGCAACATTTTACCTTTTCTTTTGAGGTTAAACTCGGCAGTCTGTATTACTGATACAATACCACAATGTACCTATCTTGTTAAACAGAACATAAGTAGCAATTAACTTTATTGTGGCTGCATTATTTACACACAAACAGAAATATCTAAATCTTAAAAGTTATATTACCTTTGATGCTTTATTACAAACGTATTTCAAAAGCCAATTCTTCAGTAAATATTTCCGTTGATATCACTCATGCCAGCATTTCAAACAAAACAAATGAACGTCGCTTGCCAGAGAAGCTACAAACGCAACGACAAAAACGAAGCGGTACCAACTTTATTCTTGCTCCAAAAACAATATTTCTAATGGAATCACGGGCTGACGAAGAGAGATTCACAGAGTTACGTTATTATTCTGTTAACTACACATGCACTCCTTTTTACAAACGCATATCAGTTTATTTTTTTGTTAACTCCCTCAACGTTAGTCACGCAAACATCTGGCACAGAAACAACCGTAACAGATGTAACAGAAAAAGGAACGGATTTCTTCCACGTGCAATTAAAAATTACGGACCAACAACAATAATAATTAATAGAGGAAGATGTTTGATCTTGAGGCTTGACAAGTGATGCCGAGTATTTGACTATGGTTAGTGTATAGCGACTATAACCTGCACTCAGTGTATTACCGCTGAAAGTGATAAGTTAGGTTGGCATTCCTTCACGAAGACATTAATTGAAAAGACACATCAGTTTTATGACCAAAGACTTAATGCATAGCTGTTTGACAGTGTTATAATTTTAAATATAACATTTTTAGCCGCAGCAACCTGTATTAAGGTGCTCAGAATGCTTCACCAATCTACGGAATTGCAGGAACTAATGTTTCCCATAAATCCGTTATTTGAATTCAAACATTTACATTCCTCACTGATTTCAAACTGTTTTAATTTCGCAGGAATTAACACCAGATGTGAAGATTATTACCCAAGATTATGGTTGATGTAATTTGAATGCAGTAATTATTAAATTTGAAGCAGACAGTGGCTCAGAGAGAAACGCTGCTAAGGAAACACTTCGAAAAGCATATCACAGGTTTCTTCAATGGGGCAAACGTACAAAAGTGTGCTGTTAGCATGTTTGGAACATGAACATGTGGGCAAATTACTCTATGGTCGAACTATGCCTCAATGTCAAGGGCAACAGACATTCTTGAAGTGGATGTCTGAAGGTTACCAGCCCAATCATTCTCATAGCATCTCTATGTCTTTTTTCTTTCTTGCTTGCTTTCTTCTAACTCATTATGTTGTCAGTACTGATGCTAGAAAGAAACAAGTAACCATCACAGCCGCGCTGAGCATTTTCCTAAAAGTATTGATGACTCTCCAAAAAATAGTGTGCGTCACACATGTTCAAAATCATTTTATTTTACTGACAGGATACAAAACGTATGTTTGTAATAAAATCTCAAAAATATACTTCGTTTGTAAATGGTAGTGACAGAAATATACATTTCTGCGAGTGTCTCCTTGACCTTAAGTTACTGCAGAGGCGTTCGTCAGTTGTCCAACTGTCATAGCAGTGGTCAAATGGTAATTTCAACCCTGGGATAACGCGTTTATATCTCCATCATAGCTACATACCCTGTCACATGTAATTTTTTTTTACCATGATTATTATTTCTGCTTGTGTGTGTGACTTGTTTATTGGTGTGTCACAGGATGTAAAACAAATTTGACTTGTATTTCGGTAAATGTGGACCGTGCTTGTTTTAAACCTCGAGTTTATTAATTAAAAAAAAGAAAAACATACATATCGCTGGCTTTTCATACCCGCAGCAATCAATGTTGGCGCCAGAAGAGATAAAAAACGTTATTAATTTTCGTATCGACCCTGGCAGTTGGTACTCCTGAAAGCTATTAAATATTGTCCTTGTTTGCGGTCGTATTTCATGAACAGCTCCGTAAATGTTTGTTCGGGACCTGAACAGGCCGTGTTACGTTTCATAACCGTCATATTGGGGCAGAACTCATTTCAAAAAGGTATCAGATGATATAACTACAAGGAACCTATGTCATATACATACATATGAAAATATTTCACATATAACATTCTCAGGACTTGCTTTGACATTCATTTACACGTAAATGTCTTAAACACAAGAAATTTTAACAAAATCCTTAAGATTCACTTAAAAATTAAAAATAACTAAAACTGTTCAACGCATAGGAAGTTTGAAATGAGAATTTAATTTAAAATCTACATGATAAATACGGGGCTGGCCTGAAAAGTTTCCGACCTAATAAAGATACATCTTTTTAGAATAATAATAATAATAATAATAATAATAATAATAATAATAATAATAATAATAATAATAATAATAATAATAATAATAATAATAATAATAATAATAATAATAATAATAATAATAATAATAATAATAATAATAATAATAATAATAATAATAATAATAATAATAATAATAATAATAATAATAATAATAATAATAATAATAATCATTATTATTATCATCATCACCATTATTAATTATTATTATTATTATTATTATTATTATTATTATTATTATTATTATTATTATTATTATTATTATTATTATTATTATTATTATTATTATTATTATTATTATTATTATTATTATTATTATTATTATTATTATTATTATTATTATTATTATTATTATTATTATTATTATTATTATTATCATTATTATTATCATCATTATCATTATTATTATCATCATCACCATTATTAATTATTATTATTATTATTATTATTATTATTATTATTATTATTATTATTATTATTATTATTATTATTATTATTATTATTATTATTATTATTATTATTATTATTATTATTATTATTATTATTATTATTATTATCATTATTATTATCATCATCACCATTATTAATTATTATTATTATTATTATTATTATTATTATTATTATTATTATTATTATTATTATTATTATTATTATTATTATTATTATTATTATTATTATTATTATTATTATTATTATTATTATTATTATTATTATTATTATTATTATTATTATTATTATTATTATTATTATTATTATTATTATTATTATTATTATTATTATTATTATTATTATTATTGATGATGATGATGATGATGATGTTGCAGATTCGTTTTACTTTTGCTGAAGTAACAATTGTGGAGCATTGTATGTTCTGACATTCCGCAATACCAAAGTTCGCAACTGTACGATACTGGCACGGCTATTATTTTGTCTTGAGATATCCTTAAGGTAATTTGGCAACCGATCTTGAAATAGCTTCAAGCGGATAGATGGTACATTTGCGTGACGTAATTAACAAGAGGATTCTTACTGGCTGGAAGACAGGTAGGTTCACCTGTTGGAACAGCCAAAGGTTGAAATATTGCATGTCCAGTTGGAGCATACAACATCTTGGGCGCTACACAAGGTTAAAAGTCCACGCACGGCGTTAACCTTGGATGTGCCATCACGCACTCCTGCGTAGTTTAGGCACGTTCGCCACACACGTAATCTTTGCTCAAATCGACTTTCGACCTTCCTTTTGCACTTTCTCCACTCGTTGGCGGGAGCAGATGTACTGCAATCGACACAAAATTCAGTATATCAGATGCCTTTAGGAATGCTTAGCTCTGAATATTTGAGAAAAGAGTTATATCACAAATATTTGTTCTTAAAACATAACAGAATGAGAATTAAAAAAAAAAAAAAAGAAAACATATTAGCAACTTAAGAAAAACTGAAGTTACACCTCAAAAGAATGATATTTTCAACTAAATCACTTGTTATTTTTATCAAATAAATATAAACAGAATGTTTTCGTAAGCATGGATTTTTCGATATAAAGAATCCGCTTAAAATTACGTGCATTCTTCAAATGTTTAATAATTGAATATATTTGGTAAGTACAATAAACAAATGCCTATCATAATGCTTTTTTAAATGCTTTCTAAAAATCGTGTTGTCAACACGCAAGAGAAATGAACATCACAAACCGATGAATATAATGACTATGAGAAAACTAAAACAATAGCATATATTTATATATAATCTATATCTATAAATATTTATTCAGGACTATGTACAAAAACAGAGTATGATGTGCGGGTTAAAAAGATTTTATTTTGTTCGTAGATTTCGTGGAATCAGCCACTCAGACTTACTTTTGTTATATTTGAAGTGGTGTCAGCATTCAGTTGTTTTTCGTCATGTACAGAACCTCGAAAGTATGGCATTTTGGATATTCGACTATTGATATAAAGCAGAGGTGGCCACTAACATTAATTTTAAATGAGCAAAAGTTTTACAGTCTTAAGCTTTAACTTGCTGTGTAAGCTAAATTCAGTCTGGACCAAACCAGAAATAAGTTTCTCTCTTTCTTGTAAAGAGATGTTTAACGTTTGTAAATGTTAAACCACATCTGTAAATAAAAAAAGCCAAATCTAACAAACATTGGGGGTTATTAAGTTCAGGGAAAGAGTTTTCTTTTTCCCCCCGGCCTCTATATGTTCTATGAATTAATTGTACTCTAAGCTTGATGTTAAGAGCCGCAGGAGACTGACTTAAGAGCCCAAAGCGGCTCGCGAGCCGCGTTATGGCCACCACTTGTATAAAGTGAAGGAATCGTAGGAGGCTGAGAGGCCACAGAAAGTCGCTAAGAGTTCCAGGCTCGGACATATCCTACTGCTGAAGTGCTTAGAGGAGGCAATGAACGACCCTCTATTGCTTTGCATAGCTCTAAGATGAGAAAGGAAACGGAATAAAGAGAAAACATGGAGGACGTTTGCCTAACGACTAGGGAATCCAACGCAAAACCCAAAGGACTGTAGTCAGGAATCGAAACTCGTCCAAACGAATATTTTGTGTGAAGTCTACCTGCTATGCATGTAGCGATAATACGCTATGGCCTGTGGACACAGCAGTTTCGAGAGGACAGACGCGCTCTGCCCTCACAATAGCTTTGGAATTCTTCCAAAAACCTCGGCGCAGCTTCAGCAATCTCCTTTCTTTCTTTTTGTACGTAATAGCTTAAAATTACCATGCTACTGCTGCCACTAGAAATGATGGCACTGATGAATACAAAAAGCGAATTTGAAAAGAAAATGGCAGAGATGCAAGGAAACTAGATAAAAAGACAATAAGGAAAAGTAGAAAAGAAAACCGGACATAAAAATGCCAAAACTAAGATGGATGTTAGAGAACAATTATAGCTCTACCGGGAAAATACCCGAAGTTTGCACAAAAATCAATGAAAAAGGACAATGTAGTAATCGTAGAAAATTGACCGGGAAAAAGAGTTTCTACTAACCCATCTAAAAATATGTATACCAAAGCGTACTCTCACACATAATCCCTATTACACAAAATCTTTATTTTTACAAACTCTACATTTTTACATATTTAGATTTTGTTTATCTCTTGCGTTTATCAGTTCTGCATAACTCTTTTGCGTGAATAGGGCTTCAAGAGCGATTCCCAGGTAATTTAAGATCTTAAAACATCTTAAGCGTATGGTGAGCAGCCAAGCAAAAATGAAGTACCAAAAAATTCGAATAAAAAACAAGAATACTTCGGAATTTGCTAATACTACAAAATGAGTTATTTAAATCCACTGTACATTTGAGAAATTGTACATCTTCTGTGCCATAAATGTGTGGCTATCGCCTATGGCTTACTTAATCTTTACAAAATATGAAGGCATATTTATAAGAAAAATCATATCCAGAGACCAATAATGTAGCTTAGGATGTCTAGCGTCTGCCTTACGTTCAAGAGGTCCCTTGTTTGACTCAGGGTCAGACTAAGTTAACTGGTTTGACTTTGTACGGGGTTTACCCTTATCAGGAAAGATGAATGTCTGGTAACTCTAAGCTCTATGTACCCTGTACTCATTTGAACATTTCATTCATCGCCTGATATGACATAACGTTGGAGGTTTTCCCTTATCCTGAAAGATGAATGTCTGGTAACTCTAGGCTCCATGTACCCTGTACTCATTTGAAAATCATTTCATTCATCGTCCGATATGACTTAACGTTGGAGGTTTTGTCTTATCCTGAAAGATGAATGTCTGGTAACTCTAAGCTCTATGTACCCTGTACTCACTTGAACATCATTTCATTCATCGTCCGATATGACTTAACGTTGGAGGTTTTCTCTTATCCTGAAAGATGAATGTCTGGTAAGTCTAAGCTCTATGTACCCTGTACTCATTTGAACATCATTTCATTCATCGTCTGATATGACTTAACGTTGGAGGTTTTGTCTTATCCTGAAAGATGAATGTCTGGTAACTCTAAGCTCTATGTACCCTGTACTCACTTGAACATCATTTCATTCATCGTCCGATATGACTTAACGTTGGAGGTTTTCTCTTATCCTGAAAGATGAATGTTGGTAACTCTAAGCTCTATGTACCCTATACTCATTTCAACATTTCATTCATCGTCCGATATGACTTAACGTTGGAGGTTTTCCCTTATCCTGAAAGATGAATGTCTGGTAACTCTAAGCTCTATGTACCCTGTACTCATTTGTACATCATTTCATTCATCGTCCGATATGACAACATTGCAGGTTTTCCCTTGTCCTGAAAGATGAATGTCTGGTAACTCTAAGCTCTATGTACCCTGTACTCATTTGTACATCATTTCATTCATCGTCCGATATGACAACGTTGGAGGTTTTCCCTTATCCTGAAAGATGAATGGTAACTCTAAGCTCTATGTACCCTGTACTCATTTGTACATAATTTCATTCATCGTCCGATATGACAACGTTGGAGGTTTTCTCTTATCCTGAAAGATGAATGTCTGGTAGCTCTAAGCTCTATGGATCCTGGGCTCATTTGAACATCATTTCATTCATCGTCCGATATGACTTAACGTTGGAGGTTTTCCCTTATCCTAAAAGATGAATGTCTGGTAACTCTAAGCTCTATGCACCCTGTACTCATTTGAACATCATTTCATTCGTCGTCCGATATGACTTACGTTCGAGGACGTCAATTTAAAAAAAAAAAATCAGAAGCAGAATATATGAATACAACTTTATGGTCTCTTCCTAGCTTTATTTTTAAAATTAATCCTCTCCCACGGCTGGTTTTGAATATGGGAGAAGTAAGGCTGCTGTGGACACATCCGCAACTGTGTGACAGACTTATTAAGACCTTGAAACAAGATTAAAAACGTACGCAATGCATGAGAAATGGAGTACTCGGTAAATCAGTGAAACGTTCAACTGTTTTGCATGAAGCAAGTGACCTTTGGGAAGTCATGTATGAGAGAGGATAAAGCTAAAGATTCGTTGCCAGCTCGAGTGCATTCATGTATAAAGATTGTGTGCAGTGGACTCGACTCCGCTAGAGGGTCACGTTTCATAGCTGAATCCTTTTATGAGGAGCACCGTTTATTATTTTATCTTTAAACGCTATCACACTACGTGAAGTTAGGCAGGGACATCTGTCAGCAGCTTACACAACTTTCAAAGTTAACAGTTTTCCCGTTACTGTCACGGAGCGGGATAGCTCAGACGGTTTCGGCTCTGGCCCGCATTTGGAAGTCGCGGGTTCGACTCCCGTGGCTGGGTTTGCGTTACCAGGCGAATGATGGGTAGGTTAATTACATCCACGAATTTCTTGTCCCTCCATTTCAACTGCATTATCATTTCACATTATCCTCTATTTCGATTAACAATAATGTGTTTGTAGGAGTGTTTTAAGGAGTGCAAAAGATGTTTAAAACATGATTTTGATAGGAGAGGTAAATATTTCGTCTTTCAAGTTAACATTTTCCGTCTGTATTTTAAATAAATTTCTTGGGAACATCTGTATGTAACCTGTCTGACAAGTGAGTACGTTTAGAGTGATCAGAGAAGGCGCGAATATAGAACAGTACAGCCTGACCATCAAAACATCAGAACATTGTACGTAACATGACGTATTACCTGTCTGACGAATGAGTACAGATGTTATGGGAGGTCGCTGGTTTAGAGAGATCAGAGAAGGCGCGAATATAGTACAGTACAGTCTGACCATCAAAACATCAGAACATCGTACGTAACACGACGTATTACCTGTCTGACAAATGAGTACAGTTGTTATGGGAGGTCGCTGGTTTAGAGATCAGAGAAGACGGGAATATAGTACAGTACAGTCTGACCATCAAAACATCAGAACATCGTACGTAACACGACGTATTACCTGTCTGACAAATGAGTACAGTTGTTATGGGAGGTCGCTGGTTTAGAGATCAGAGAAGACGGGAATATAGTACAGTACAGTCTGACCATCAAAACATCAGAACATCGTACGTAACACGACGTATTACCTGTCTGACAAATGAGTACAGTTGTTATGGGAGGTCGCTGGTTTAGAGAGATCAGAGAAGACGGGAATATAGTACAGTACAGTCTGACCATCAAAACATCAGAACATCGTACGTAACATGACGTGTTACCTGTCTGACGAATGAGTACAGTTGTTATGGGAGGTCGCTGGTTTAGAGAGATCAGAGAAGACGGGAATATAGTACAGTACAGTCTGACCATCAAAACATCAGAACATCGTACGTAACACGACATATTACCTGTCTGACGAATGAGTACAGATGTTATGGGAGGTCGCTGGTTTAGAGAGATCAGAGAAGACGGGAATATAGTACAGTACAGTCTGACCATCAAAACATCAGAACATCGTACATATCACGACGTATTACCCGTCTGACGAATGAGTACAGTTGTTATGGGAGGTCGCTGGTTTAGAGAGATCAGAGAAGTCGGGAATACAGTACAACGCATTTTTCAAACTCATCGAGTTCGAACCTTTTTGTATGTGGGCGATGTTGAACGTTTTTCTCTCGTACACTTTGAATTTTGAACCTCTTTCACTATATTATGTACAGTTTGTTGCTGTAGCACTATTTAACGTAGGAATTGGGCATTTACGTTCTCTTCTTTACAAAACTGTAACACATTGAATATTAATTTACTACTCTGTGAGCGTATGACGTTGTTTACATTTTGACTTAATTCGAACCCGCCCACTGTAAGAGACTCGACTGATGATGACGTAATACCGCTTACACGGTCGGCCGTCTGCATTCATTCTGTAGGCAGGTTATACACGAAGGTGGTGTTGGAGTCTTAGACTCACCAGAAGCACATAAAAACGTGTGACATAATGGCTGCAAGGTTACATCGTTATGGACCCCACCAACCGAGAATCGATTTCTGGCTCTCAGCCCAGAAGCACAGCAAAATCGCTTACCTAGTTGTAATTTAATTAATGAAAGGGCATGGGACTGTATTTGCAGGATACGATACCATTAAATAAATTATGTGCACACGTACTGGGTGTTACCCAGCAGAATTATTTTCTGAAAGGTCAGGTGCTCCGAATTTAATTATAACAAAATTAATTAAAACTGGGAGGCAGGTCAGATGCTCTCTTCATAAAACGCTCCTTACCTACATGGATGTGCGAAGGAGATGGCGAAAAATGTGAAAATTATCTCTCAGGAATGCCTATACCAAAATCTGAAGTGTTTGAAGGTTATGTTGGTACTATATCGTAATCAAACTTAAAATAAAATTATATTAGCATGCTAGCACCAAAACCCAGAGGGCACGAGTTCGGTTCCCGGCTGGAAGGTCGACATTCTTTCTGTAGCATTTTAATTTCCAAGGAATGTCATAAGTTCTCATTTGTTTAGAAGTTTGTATAACTGTTAATAGTTACGTATAGAAAGACTTAAGTGCTATAATTCTGGTCTCATTCCATCTCACTCTGAACTTTGATCAGGACTTCAGTGGATATCCCTACAAAATTCAAGATAGGTAAAATATCGTGTATCGACCGATCCCTAATAAATAGTAAATTAACATTTTAACGGACTTTATGTTGTCAAAGACAGAGAAATTGTTCTTTTTCAACAAATACATACCTATTTTAGGTTCAATATACCTCAGATAACGTATTTCCGTTGAAATATCAACATTGCATTTTAGGGTGACTGCAATATTTTCCCTATGTAGAAGAGAAAGTTAAAAATGATGTGAATTATTAAAAAAATAACAAAAAACAACTTATTTTAAAGTAGAAAGCATAGTTTAATTTCAGGGAATAATGCCCAATTCGTGTAAGTTGCGATGAGGTTGGCAATCATATTTCACAGCTGTGGAAGTAAGTTCTCATTATACGCATGCAAGCGCCATTTCTTTTAACCCCCCGCCCCCCTAAAACACATGAGGCAGCGCAAAAGCCGCCCGCCGGGTCTCCTAACTCCGGCCGCTAATAATACACTTTATACGAGATCCAAAGTCGATATCTATCGAATCTTTGGTTACAACTACGTGATGAGCGTACGTCTCAACTCGGAATTACCGAGTCTAAATCTGTTATTACTTTCGCGAACACACGCTATTGCTTGATAAAGCCGTGTTTAGCAGTAATCGACGGAAAAGAAGTCGAAAATTGCCTTAAAATATATGCAAGACGTATAGCATTTTGACACGTACTCTCAAAACAGTTGAAGGTTCGTCACTCTGACACACAAATATGAAAAATGATGGTTAACGTTGGCTTAGTCATGAAATGCGAAATGCTTTTACAAAGATTTGTGTTGTGCGTGAGCAGCACCAATAAAAAATCTGGTGTGTTGCAAAACTACACGAGTTCTTCTTAAAACGTTTAATCCTTGTATGTACTTCAAGCTAATCTAAATAAATATTCCTATAACTGTCTCTTTCCTTTATTGATAAAAATGGGAAATATGGGAATATAAATGGCTTTAAGCGATTGTCAAATGTTTTATTGTTTGCCTGAGTTCCTCTACGAAGTGGAACAGAAAGTAATGTCTAAATTAGGACACAGCAATAAATGAAGAGAAAGGAGGTTAAGTTACAAATAAATGATTATTAATTATTATTATTATTATTATTATTATTATTATTATTATTATTATTATTATTATTATTATTATTATTATTATTATTATTATTATTATTATTATTATTATTATTATTATTATTATTATTATTATTATTATTATTATTATTATTATTATTATTATTATTATTATTATTATTATTATTATTATTATTATTATTATTATTATTATTATTATTATTATTATTATTATTATTATTATTATTATTATTATTATTATTATTATTATTATTATTATTATTATTATTATTATTATTATTATTATTATTATTATTATTATTATTATTATTATTATTATTATTATTATTATTATTATTATTATTATTATTATTATTATTATTATTATTATTATTATTATTATTATTATTATTATTATTATTATTATTATTATTATTATTATTATTATTATTATTATTATTATTATTATTATTATTATTATTATTATTATTATTATTATTATTATTATTATTATTATTATTATTATTATTATTATTATTATTATTATTATTATTATTATTATTATTATTATTTAGATTAGTATCATAATTTGTGTAAATTGTTATTGATTCCAAGTGGGAAAGAAGGTAAAGTTGAAAAGCATTTTTTAAGAGTTAAAAATGATGACAAAGCGGACGAACAAGAAAAAAAAGTCTTAAAAGAGCAAACAAGGGCAAATAAAGCGCGCAATTTTCTGGGCTAGTGACCTAAAATGAACATCAGGTATCTATAATCTTGTGTCTCGTATTTGGACACAAAAAAGAAATCATTTTCCTGTACTTCCGAGACTCTACAACGAAACTACAAAGATGGATCTGCATTACGTGGGTGTAAAAATAAGCTTTGTAAGAATAGGGTGTAGAACGCGTATAAAACTAAAGAAAGTGGGTAGAGAAAGTCGTGTAACCGTAACACATCAGATTTTAGTCATTTAGAAGTTGACATTGGGTATGTTATAGCTCTAGTGAGCGAGTTTTTCCACGCAGTGGCCACCTCTACCTGAATGTACAGGAAACCAAAACAAAAGAAGGATCGATCGAAAAGATTTCGTCCGTGCAGGGTTTCGTAAGTAAACCGCTAGTCATATTGACGCTGTGTGGTAACACTCCTACAGCTATGCGAATTGCGCCATTGTCTGTAATAAGCACCACATTCCTTACTTGCATAAATAGGTCTTATGTCTGTCTGCGTCTCCGCTTTCATTGAAGTTCTTACAGACAGACAGTGGTATTGGTTCATTATTAAAATAAGTGTAAAACGATAAATTAAAGTCGACATTCTAACCTCGTTTCGCTTCATTTTAGCAGAGTTCTCGCAAAGATTCGGAAATCTAACAAATTAATAACTGCAGAAAGCAATGCACCTATCGATATTTCACCGCAAGTAGTTTTGAGGTCACAAAATAATACTTTTATACGTTTGGTGATCACATGAAGTGTAAAAATGGCAAAAAAAAAAAAAAAAAAAAAAAAAAAAAAAAAAAAAAAAAAAAAAAAAAAAGGTTGTATAAGTGTCTGACTATAACCTAAAAATCCATTTCGAACGAATGCCAAACTTGGAATTTAAGATGCAACTTCCAGATCTTTAAGTTTTTAGATGTTTTTAAAATGTTCGCTGGCTCCTCCATTATAATTAAAGCTTTGTTCATATTTCATACGCATATATTTAATTTAAAATTTAATATTTTACTTTGACATGCTATTTATTACGTGAAAAACACGAAAAAATGAAAATCCTAATCGAAAGAAGAAAAAAGCACTACCATATAATTTAAATACTAATATGGAAAATAGAAGTTTATCCAATCTTCTTCTTCATCTTTTTTCAGAAGAAAACTTTAATGATATATCCTAATGGTCAAATTTATTATGCCAATACGCAATATTTTGGACAACTATAAATATACAAAATCTTACTTAAACTAATGTCTCGCTAAAGCATACATTTTAACGAAATATATTTTTACGAGATTTTCAAGTATTTCTAAGTCGCCATTTTGTCTCTCTGGTGCTACGCAAAGAGAATGAAACTTCAAAATAAACATACAATGAAGATCTATCGCTACAACTCCTGCATCCCCTTTGTAACTACAACAAAATGTGCAAATGGCAGAAAAAATAAGTTTTGTAAGAATAGTTCGTAGAAGAGAGATAAAAATAAGATAAGAGGGTACGGGAAACCTTGTGAATTATTCTTCCAACTTTGGACATTTAGAATTACTCGCAGATAAAGGCGAAGATGAATTCACAACTGCAGGAAAATAATCCGAGTGCAGATAACCGCATCCGACAGTGGTCAGTTGTTTCGACTCCTCGAAAGGCAAAGAGGTAAAAAGGTAATTATGTTACTCTCTGGAATCACTGATTTTCGATCGTCGTTTTTCACGCTACATTTCCTTCATTACTAGCTCCAGTTTCCTTCTCTGAACAAAAAATTACAAATTGTTGTTTATTTCTTCATGCTTTAGGCGTCTGAACATTAAATGTTGGATTTGTTGATATATGTACATGATTTGGCATTTAGTTTAGAAAATGTATAACACCAGGAATGTCAAAAAGTACATATTTACTCTTTCTAGCGTTTACTTGTGGCAAACGAGGAAATATTACATTTCACTCAAATACTCCGTATCGAAATTTGAAATATATATTTGGCATTCAAGAAAAAGCAGGTTTCAAAAAGTCCCGTATGGATTAGCATAACTCGGGAAAGGAAGTTGAGATGGGTAACAAATATTGCGACTTTCAAGAATGCAAGGTGAAGATTTTTACAAAATTACGCCCGCACCAAACAACCTTTTGGTTAGAAAATACACAAGCTATTTTATATTTTCTCAAAAACTGATATAAGAATTTTAATAAGTGTCACATTTTTTTATATTTACATTGCAAACACAATGTTGACCTGGAATTTTCTATAAATACAATAACAGGCCATTTTCATTTACATAACTATATTGCTACAAGAAATAGAGGAAAGTTACTTGCAGGAAAAATTCCGAACTCATTAAAATATGCAACTAACTTCCTTGCAGCATTAAGGTTTACGAAATATTTCTTTTTATTCGATGTACTATTGCATTATGAGGAAAAACTCTAATGTATTGCACTTACATGTTTTACTATACTCTTGTACACGTAAAAAAAAAAAAAAAAAAAAAAAAAAAAAATCTAGTGTTGCACTTCCGATTTGATTGATATGTGAATTCCGATCGTCATTTGCCATTAATGTTATCGCTGACAAGCACAGTAACCTTCATATTATAAAATCTCTATGTTCTGAAGTTATCGCGTTGGTAATATTTTCTGTAAAGCGCTATGAAAAAGGAACGATATTTTCCACTTCCTGTTGTTTCAGTTAACGAGGCAATTGTTTAATGACCTTTTTAATGCGAGAAATGTTATCAAATTTGATGGTCTTAGTCGTTTAATTTGGTGTTAATTTAAATACAGGCGCCAAAGGGTATTAGACGAATGTCGCTAACAAAGAACTATAAAGAAAGACCTTTCCGCCTACAGCTTTAAAATGGATTATTGTTTAAATATTAAAGCAAACGTTAACACACCAAGAGATTTTAACATCTGGCACTTAACGATTTCTGTCAGCAATAGCCGACGTCTAAACAGAAGACGAGCGATAAAGTTATATAGCTACGAAGATACTTGGAAAGCAATAAATCCATGACTACTAAAACAGAAAGCATTACCAACTTTAAAGAAAGATTTTGTTTTAATTTAATGTTAATTGCAAACTTTGCAGTTTGATAACAATACACGATTCATTTCTAGCAAACCAAAATGCGTTATGTGAAGTTATATTGTAAACAAATTACAGATACAAACAAAAATCGATTACCTATCTCTTTGTTGCGTTCACATTTCTCTGTTCACGTTCATTTTCTACAAATTTTCTATCTACTTGTAGAATTAGTACATTTCATTGTACTACAACAGGGATACAAAACACTGATTAATAGTGAAACGTTTAAAAATTATTCTAAAGGTTCGCACTCTTTGTGTGATATCATAGAAAACAAATGAAGTGACGAAAAGTAAAGCATTAAAAATTTGGAACGGCTAATGCCACGAAAAAAAAAAAAAAAAATCAAGTGATTTTTATCTCGTTCTTATTTTATGTATGTGGTCAGCTTCTGTCCATTTCATAAGTTTGCAGTAATGCAAAACTGAAAAAGAATGAAAAGGACTGCTTATGTTATTTTATAAAATTCAAAATGCATACGCGTTTTGTCGGGTTATACAAGCCTTTAACGTCTAAGCTATTGCTTATTTATATATTTGTTAAAAACTACCAGTTTAAAAATTTGCCACGAATACACAAAGTAAGATTTAAAAGGAAAAACTAAAAACGATAAGTGTATGCTAAATCAATAGGATACCTCCCGATTCTTTGACTTTAGTAAACGCCCTCTCACCTGCATTGTTAAAACTTCAGACTGCTGCCGTAAATCCATGACGGAGCAATTGTTAGACATAAAGGATTCGGCCGCAACAATTGATGTCACCATTGTTGTCTTTGTTTCTTTAGATCTATGTTTCCATCTAAAGAAGAGTATGGGACGAGGGATTTTCTTGAAAGCCAGTTAATATTCCTGAGCTATGAATACAGTTAGCCCTTTGGGTAGTTTATTTAAAATGTGTACCGCACGGACGAAAAAAGCCATTTAATAAAAGACTACAGCAGTTAAAGTCGCGAGATTATGAGTCATTACACGTAAACTTTAAAACTGATAAATTTTATTATGCAGTTGAAATTATAAATTTGCAGTTAACGCATGTATAGTATGTATACCAAATGTGACTTAATTCACGTTTGAAAATACTTTCTTAGGCATGGAGATTTTAAAAAAAAAAAAACGAACGCAAAAATGGATAATTTAAATCCTGGAATTTTGGTTTCGGTTTATAAATCTGACTTGTTGGAACTTGTTATATTTCTCAAATATAAAACAATGGAATACCTATTTTTATTGAATGTTTTTATGCTATCTCTCTCTCTTTTTTTTTTTTTTTTTTTTTTTTTTTTGCCTTTAGGAAAAACAATGGAATACCTACATCTGCCTTGCGGAATACTGAAGCTATAAATATATTGCACGGCATTAGAAGGTACTTTGTATTTACTGAGCCTTAACATGAATAAAGCAAAACGACATTTTCAAAAATTAACTACTGAATTCATCTGCCTGTGTAGAAATCCGGAGGGAACAAGAAGTTGTTTCGTTAAACTTCTCTATTTTACTCAATCTGAGCTCACTGAACGCTCAATCATGATCAATTCATCCAATTTTCGGCCTGACATACTATAAAAATGATTCAATTGTTACTTGAACGTGAAACAAATCATAATATATTTTTGCACTTTTTAGCTGTTTTAATTCCTAGCCCTGTTCGGGAATTTTCCTCTAATTAGGTTAGGTATAGCCTGCCCTCTATAGAGTTGGTCAGCGTGTATATGAGAGTGAGTGTAAGAATAATATAAAAACAAGTAACTTAACCTAAAATTAAGAGTAAAATCAACGAGATATGTTTCAGTCAAAGCCCCCGATAAGAACGTAATAGTTAAAGGAGGCAAGAGGAGTGAAGAAGAAAAAAGAAAACAAAAGATATTACTTAGTCACATTTGTAAAGAAAGGCGTATTTTACTGGACGGTATCAAACTCAATTTTGCAGAGACGTTTATACTCCTTTTTTGCGAGTTTTATTATTTTATTTGAATTAGTTTATAAATAAATTAATATACTGAGGTTCTATTTTTCATAAATTCATTTCTTTCTCAACTTAAGGAACATGTTTTTCAAGAATAAGCAGACATTAGCGCATACTAAATTTCTAGTTTAGCTTATACTGGCTGGTAAAGTTTACTCCAGTATGTTGGTGCGACTTTTTAAATGTCATGAATGATCCTGAACAGAATGATGCGAATTGTAAATTATAACATATCAATGTATTATAAAATTAAATTATAATAAAATAATTATATCGAAACTTAAAAAAATCTTTTATTTAGGCTGCTTCTGCATATCGTTTGGTAAATTATCTAGTTTCGTTTGTAATGAGTTGTTTATACTTTAAGATTGTTTTTAATATTACTTGTACTTGTACTTGTCTTGTGTTATTATTCGCTCGAATTGTCCCACATTTAATAATTATATGTTATTAAATTATTTTACGTTTTCCTATTTGTTTCTTATTTTCTGTCCATTTTAATATACAATTTCAGTTTTTTATCGCTACTTTAGGTTTATTTTTATTTGATGGACAAACTGCATGTGCTATTATAACTGGAGCAACTCTGTGACAAGTAAAAATAAATCAGTCATCATTTAACCAGCGACTGAATAAAGATTTATTGAAAAAAAAAATCTGAACCAGCCTTACTTCCGTCTATGAAATATGAGACGATTTTAAACTTCTTTAGCCCTTCAGTAAGCCTCGAGTATTACGGCCATTAAAATTACGTGAGCAAAGGCTTGCTTTTGGAGGTGCTATGTTACAGAAAGTGATATTCGTCCGAACCACATGTAACCTAACACCATCTGAAAAAGAATCCGGACAAGGTGCGTGAGAAACAGCAGCTGCGCTGACCACTATGCTATTGTGGTGTTTAGAAACATAAAAAAATCTGAGTGCTTGGCTATAAGATTTCTACTCCGCATTCCCGGGTTTGATCCGACTGCTTGGGTCGCTTTTTCGTCGAATAACTGAATACGCGCGGATTTTCTTCAAAAACCAGTTTTCTACGAATATATGTTTAGTCAGTAAAGTGCTGCTCTTACACTCTGACGTTCTGTGAATTTGTAAGCAGAGAACTAACGAGTTCCGGGGAATAAGTTTCACTTCGAAATTAAATCCCACTTTCCACCCAAAATGGCACCAACGTTTCTGAATTTAGTATCTATATGTTTAAACAGCCGAAAAGTCGGTTAAATGCCTGCAAAAGTTTGTAAAATTTTGTTTTGCGCAAGAATCGCACTAACGATTTTGATATTTTGATGAAAATAAAATTTATATCTCGAATTTTTTTCAATAGGCTTTCCAGTCCCGTTCATTCTGCACATTGGGCGGGTATGTTCGTATTATAAATCATTTAATATATTTTATTTAAATGGGAGTTTAGATTAAATTATTTTACAATTGTTGTTGCATTGAATGCCATTGTTTCGCAGCAAGGACATTTATTTCTTAAATATTCCTTACTAAATATTCAAATTTAAATTGTACCCTATTTTTCAAGTCAATGTATTCTTTTGTTTCATTTCGTTGTTATTTTGTTTCATTTCGCCGTTATTTTGTTTCATTTCGACGTTGGTTCACATCGATTTATTTCACTAACAATTGACTAATGACATATTCCCGGGCACAATTTCGATATCATTAATGGCAACCATATTTAATACAATATATAGTTAAACATGTAGCTTATTTATTTTAAAACTCACCTAAATTCGCAATGATGAAAAAAGCTATCCACCGTAGGTGACTTTCCTTCTGGTTCTGCATGACGAATCACGATTTTTTTGCCTCCCTAATGATTACTTAAATATCCAGTCATTGAGGGAAGATGATCTCACTGCATAACAATTTGGTTAAGTTTCCTGGCTTAGGAAGCCGTAGAAAATCCTCACGAATCCATTTTGCCAGGAAAGCAATGATTCAGACACTTTTAACACAGATGCACAGATCCAACTTTGTTTAATATTTGTTAATCTACGCTACTGATCTTTGGTTCGACTGCAAAACTACTAGGTCAAATATTTTTTTAGGTAATTCTTAAAACTTTTTCTTTGACTCTTTCTCTGCTTTTTCACTCTCACACACACTAACACATATGTTTGACTGCTGCTTTTGTCAAATTTTGCCAGATGTTAAAACTACTTTTTTTTTTTTTTTTTTTTTTTGTCACACTTAAACACTGGTTATTAGTTGCCCATCACATTCTTCTTCACAGAGTTTGGAACACGTTTTCGCGCACACACTCGTCGCTCAAAAGTCTGCATTCTTCCTAGTTTCTAAGAAGCAGTTTTCTCTAGAGTTTCGAAGTGACCGCGTCAACGACAGACAAGCCTTCGCCAATACCGCTTTACACTCACCACGTTACCTCGCAACCGGCCAACTTCGCCGAATGACGAGATGAAGCAGCGAGACCGAGCGCGGAGATCTTCGGAGAGTTCGGCTGAATCCGACATCTTTCGGCTATCATCGACGGACACCGATCTCGACCGGCAGCGAATCTAGCGTTAACGCTCCAATAGCAAACTACTGAGTATATTTTTCCCGCGAAAGGTAGACTGACAGAATTGCTATCTGTATTAAACATGCAATCGTAAATATACTTATTTGATGTCAAGTTTACGAAAAAATGACTTACTGAATTTTATTTTTAGTTACACAATACGTTCTTACAATTCCAACCAAAATTTTCTAATTCTATTCTCAGTAATAACTTGTCAGTTGCTAATATTTATGGTCTAGTAGTGGTACCGGCTCCCTGGGCGTTTACCCCTTTTCAGGCCCTTATGCAACAATGACCTAATATTCCATTGTCTCCTCCATTTCTCTGCCTCTTAACTTCCTCAATTTGATTTTGTCTGCATACTTCCCCACCTCGCTTCTTCTTTTCTCTTCTTTCAATGTATACACACTACGCAAGCCCCTTCATTATCCCAGTTCTAAGTAGAAGCCCCAAATAATAATTTTTATTAAAATAAGCAAGAATAATGACTCAAAGAACTAAAGCTGCTCTTCAGCATCTTTTCTATTGTACGGTCACACTTAGGACTTTCTTGCATTGTTGCATTGCAAGACTGCTCACACTACAAGCCTTCCCTCTCCACTCAGATGTTCCAATTTTTCCTACAGCTGGCCCACACCGCGTGAACTATTACCCTAAAATGAAGAAAGTATGCAATTCGCACACGTTTGCTAATAACTTAAAACTTCACTAGAATTTCATATTTTCACCACAAAATATCAATCTACGTAAAATGTATACTTACAGTTGTATTTAAAACTGCCACATAAAACAAAGAAATAAACTTTTCTTCACACACTATAGACTTCACGTGACAAAGTGTGGCAGTGCTTCCTAACTGTCGAAGATTCGCGATTGCTTCTAGAAACCTACGAAGCATGGTATTCAAGGTTACGCACTGCGTAAATACAGAAATATTCATTATTGAATGAGCTCACGGAACTAGTCACTCGGATCTAAGCCACTGTTAAATGGATCGCAGCACCGCGGATATTCGCGAATAAATTTTGAGAATATATCCCGAGCAAATAAAACATTCTTTGGCATGCATTTTCTTGTTTTTCTTCCATTTCTCCTGAAATTCTTCGGGAAGCGGCATTCACAGCGCTTCATTCACGCTTCCTCACTGGTCCTAATGTTATTAAATCAAATTCAAAACCAGACAAAGAACCATTACAGTGCAAACCCACATTATTTTATTACAGAATTTGTGTTAAAATAACATTACGCGTTTGACGTTTGAAACTGAAGCGTGAAATTAAATCTACGAACCACATAATACAATTAATAATGGCGTGAACACACGGTAAAGCTTCTGTAAATATTAATGGCCTGTGACCTATATAGCTCCGTACTATCTACTTTAAGTAGATGGAAAAAACATGAACCCACAACCTCCCGGCCATAGACTTTACCCATCGGTCTGGTGCAAAAATGTGTACCTTTTGAAAACTCTAATGTTAGTTCCAATAATATTCTTGTGAGAACAGCTAGTGCGACAATGAACCCGTAGAAGGAACCTCGAATTTAAAGCGCCGCCAACTAACCGCATTGGTATGATATTTCAGATTTCCATCTTCATTTGTTCTTCCCACGGACTGAGATTACCTTCAGACAATGCGGTCAACATTTTCTGAGGAAACTTCTCATTCTGGGAAAGTACTGCATTGCATTCGATATCGACATCTCCATGGAAACACATCATGAGTTTCCTGAATGACAAAACACATCTGATTGCTACATTCAACTGCGTTCTATTGTTTATTAGTATTCTTACAAAATCTTATTAATTTCTACTTCGTAAAACAACGTTACTCAATTCTTATTAACTTCTATTTCACAGAACGGTGATAGTCAAGTGTTTTACAACTCCACTCTATATACTGCCCTTCAAAGTCTACTCTTTTACATGCAATCCCGACAAACAGTTCAGTATCAACAGGTCTTGAAAAGAATAAAATATTGAACAATTCGAACCATTACTAAACGGATATCTCGGAAGTGGTTTATGCTACAAAAATTATTGTTTAAAATAAATTATGCGCTTTATAGAGATCTACAGGTTGGTGTTGTGCATAGGCTTTCGAATATCACTTAACGTATACCAGTAATACAAAATTATAAAAAAATATATGTCTATGAAGAGTACTTCACAGGAACTTCAAATATAATTCTATTTTCTAATGAAATATTTTAATTTGTGGTATTTTGATCTAAAACCTTTTTGAGAAAATCGAATATTTCAAAACATCTTCCATGTAAAGGGTAATTTGAAAGGCTATTATGTTGAAAATATTTGTGTTACATCATTGGAAGATGTTGGATTTGCATACCAAGTCTGCAATTTAATTTAATCTTTGTTATAATGTTCATAGACACGAGTTTGATACTTTAATGGTGAAATTTTAATGTCTATTTTTTTCTGGGGAGAATATCATACGATTTCTACCTGAAATGGGCTTTTAAAAAAAAATCCGTACTCCAACGTTAAGTCATTTGGAAAATGATTGAAACGAGGTTCAAATGAGTACAGGATACATAGAGCTTAGAGTTACCAGACATTCATCTTTTAGGATAAGGGAAGACCTCCAACGTTAAGTCATATCGGACGATAAATGAAACGTCCACATGAGTACAGGGTACATAGAGCTTAGAGTTACCAGACATTCGTCTTTTAGGATAAGGGAAAACCTCCAACGTTAAATCATATAGGACGATGAATGAAATTTCCACATGAGTACAAGGTACATAGATCTTAGAGCTACCAGACATTCGTCTTTTAGGATAAGGGAAAACTACGGAAGAAACTTTATTCATATAACTCACCTTGACCGAAATACGAACTGCGACCTCTTCAACGTGAAGCAAACACACTACTATCTGCGCTATAGAGGCGGACTAAATTAAAAAAAAAAAAAATGAAAAACGTTCTCACGCATGTATCTATGAAACGATACATAAGTCAAAAAAAATTGATAAATACCTTACACATATTGTCTTTTTGGAAAATGTTTAAATTATTTATTCAGGGCATCTCAAAACGTGAATTTCTGGTCTCTACAGAAATCTCTATAGAATTTTTCGATAGTTACTCTATCTACTTTATGGTAAGCGATAGAGAAAACAAAAAATGCAGCTCTAGTACCGAGATGTGGTCAGATGGGCCCAAATTGTTCCTGAAAGCCCTAGTGCAGGCTACGCATGTGAATTTCGAAACTCCAGCGAGGATAAAAGCTCCTCCCAGTTTGTGAATGTTTAGCTATTTCAGCGACTACGTACCAACTATTGCATTGTTTTGCTGCAGATAATGCGGAATACTAAAGTTTGTTTGTAACGGGTTTTCATTCCAGCAAGCTTCACTTGTTTCTTGTTGCAGTACCTACAGTTGATAAAAGCCTTTTCTGCGAAGTGCCGATCGCTTTTCCTTCCGCTAAAACGTACTTCCACCTCACCTATAAACGTTTTCTGAAGATTTCCTTTTTTAAAACGATACTGTTATTGCGAAAACGGAGACCTGGAACTGCGTGCACGAGATTCTAATTCAATGGTCGATGCGGTTAGCGATTGTTTATCTTATTCCTTACTGATTCACCTTTCTCTATGTAAAGCGATGCGAGTTTGTTTCTATCGCTGTGCCATTTCTAAAGGAATCGTGCATCTTACGAAAGGTTATGTTCCTACTTCATTTTATTTCAGGTAAACGTTTGCAGAAATATTCCATTAGTTACAGATACAGGACTTTATTCTTTTAAATATTTCTCTTTGGCCGTTTTCATTGATTTTCCGTAAGACACTTTCATGACAAACGTAATATGGTACGTAATTCTTGATTCACTAGTACAGAAGTCAGGGACAAGTGAAATATCTTTGAAGACTTTGACGAGGAGTGGAATATCTTTCTACTTCGTAATGCTTTTGTTTGTTGAAAATAAAAGGTGTATGTGTTCTGTAAAAGTTTGCGTGTACCACACAATGTTTTATCCAACAGTTGTCCAAAGCATTAAAAAGGCTTACTACTTTTTAAATTAAAAAATAAGAAAACAGAAAAATTATTTGTAATATTATTTTCTGGAATAGGGCTATTTAGACCAAGGCCGGCTGGCTAATACCTAACATAAGACAAACGATGTTGCTAGTCATTTAATTGTTGGTATAGTTTGAATAACAGCTTATGGTAATTGATTTCTTTTGAATTAAGCAAAATAAGTTTAATAGAACTTTATTAAGCGGAGAAGATACCTTAAAAATGGTGAAAATGTCAGTTTTTGTTCTTTTGCTTTCTCATCATTTGAAGTGTGTTTTATATGAATATAAATTTTGTTTTGCAGGAGTAACTTACTTAAAGGGCCTAAAAGTGGGTTTAACTCACATGCTACAGAGTAGGTCACGCCCCTTTTTGCTCTCTGGCTCCTCTTAGAATTTTCTCTGGTATTTTATATTTAGGGATATTTTCTTTTGCATTTTACACTTTCAGCTATTGGAAAACCTGCTTGTTCTTGCTCTTTCACTTGTGTACTTTTTTTTTGGCATTCTATGGTTCTAAACGTGTGCTTTATTATTAAATGAAGAAAATGTCTAGATATTCTGCTTAAGTGTCCAGAAAAAGGTCTGGAGGGCCTGGTAGGAAGAACAAGTTGAGTATCAATAATAAAACTGTGTAAATAACTAAGAACTTGAAAACTGTAAAACACCTAGGGATGATCAAAGTGTTAGGTTAGGGGATTGAACTCCACATGATTGTGTTGTTCCAAACAAAAGTACTTCTAGCTGTAAAATTGTTTAAAGAAATGGACTAATATCGTGTTACGAAGGCTGATATAGAGGCAGGAGACATCTATAAAAGTGCTAGACAGAAGAGAAGGAACAACAAGAAGAGGAGTAGAGAAGATCATGACAACACCGAGTATAGGGCAGCAATGTTTTAACAGACTTTGAGTACCGTAAGACTTTAAACTTATTTTCCCGTAACTTTTGTTTTTGTAAGCCCTATGTACCTTTCCTTTGAAACTACTTAACCTAGAGCAATGAAATTTTCACAGAATGTTTCCGTGACACATATTTATAAGCTCACATTTTTCAACACTTAATTATTATTAGCAAGGTAATTGATAATTTCTTTTCTTTTCAAGTGTACCAAAAGTATTATTATTAAAAAGTTATTACAGTCACGTTTTTAATGCTATATACTCACAAAAATGTCATTTTATTGCCCATTAGTGTAAGTATATGTGATAAAAAAATCATTGCTGTATTATTCATAGTTCTTCAGAAAAGATACATTGAAAATGTCAAATTTAACATGGCGGAGTTAGAAGGTACCCTCTCCCCTTAAATTGATTACTGAATGAATGGAAGTTGTAGTTACATATTTACATTTCATTATTAATGTTAAAACTACAATAAATATTATACTTGAAATTTTGACCTAGTGATTGTATTTTATTTATACAATAGCTAAAGTAAAGTTATTTATCCTTGATATTAAAATGTTACTGTAGTAGGTCCATTTCCATTATTAAAATAGAAATGTACAGTTGTTATGCGAATTTTATAATTTTTACACTCTGTTACAGTATTTCTATTTCTCTCCTTCTCTCCTTCCATACATTTACAATAGGATCGTTCATACTCATAGTGGATACAAAAACATTTTCAGTAGGTTTTTTTTTAAAGAGGACATGAATTATTCTCCAAAACATGAACGCATATGGTGGTTAGGGAGGAAGGTTCAAATCAATATTTTCAATACGTAAAATGTTGGAGCAGTCACATTACCTGCACCTGGGAGATAGGCAGTCTACTCGTCAAACAGATTTAACCACCAGGTTCCCCGGCCACCAACAAAGGAGTCCTGTTCGCTCGTTCTTTCCTGCAAAGGAGAAGATTTGCATTATATCAGTTACTTTAACGCCCACCTAGCTAGAGATAAGAAGATTTCAGCGGATATACATGAAATCCAAAATAAGAGGTCTCTGTAAGTCTCTCCCTAACTTGGTATTAAGATTCAGTATCGAAAATACGACAGAAGATCTTCAACAAAATCCCCCAGCCTTTTACCTGGTACTTTTTTCCTTATGTTTGATCCTATATAATTAAAATATCATAAATTTAAAATATTTTCATGACAATTAATAGCCATTTAGATACAATTAATTGGTAACGAGCAAAATTGAATCCAATTTTAAGGTTATGTTGCAGTAAAGGAACAAAACTCCCAATCACGCTGCTCATCTACATTATTCTTTTATTGTATAGGTATGATACATATATAATGAGCACTAATTATCTCGTGTACTATTCTTAACATTGTTATGGTTGAGTATTTAGGCTTCTGATTCATGGGAGGTTAGGTTTGGTATAATTTTGCTTATATATAAAAGCTTACGTTAAGTATACGTGAAATGGTGCTTAGAGTGAGTAGATGCCTCATTGCAGTGCATAAATGTCTTACATATAAACTGTTTTTCAACAATTCAAATCTTAATCATTCAGTAGCTTCCAGAATTTCATCTGGCTCTTGGAATTCTATTTAAACAATTTTCATAACGTCGCCATTTTATCAACTATTCAGATAATAGATAAAAGAATAACGATTGAGATCAAAGCTGCCAACACAAGGGATATGATAACGTAGAAATATATAATGAAATGTAAACGTTAATAAAATAAAGTATAAGTATATCCCATTATTTACGGTAGATTTTCCTCTACAAATTCCTACTACTGTTATAATTGGCAGTGTTTCTGTCCCGAAACCATGCGATTTCTTAAATTGCAGGTATATGCTGATTTGTTTTCTCCATTTTCCATTTTAACAGCTTTTTTGTGTGAATGATATTTCCTGCTTAAATGACGAAAACGTTTTTCCAGAAACTTCTTTCCGCCAATAGATGCCACAAAACAAAGTGGTTCAAACAGCCATGGCTATTAATTGCATTTCAATCACCTTCATTTCATTATCCCGTCTTATAATCACCCTAGCAATCTGTTAATTTATTTACGATCATCATTTGTTTTCCACATAGATATTAAAAGCTAGCTTCAACAAAATACACAACAAAAGACACAAAGATAAACTTAAATAGCGTAATTTTGGGATCATAAGTCAATCAGATCGCACTCTAGATAAATAAAAAAAGCCTTAGTGATATTACTGTTCATAAAAACAACTAATTTTGTTCATGATATTATTAAACACTTCTAAATTCATTTCATAAGTTAGTAAAAACTAATATAGATGTCCAAAGCTCTGGTATCTGAATACTAATACATAGAGTTTATGCAAGAACACGTTTAACCTTTTGTTGAGCATGCCACAACAGAAACAAAATAGAAACAAAATCAGGTTACACAGATGGCCATGGTGTAACACCAACAAATAAGAGCTAAAAAGTGACAATCGATTTTGTGTTATATTTATTTCTTAAACTGTTATTTCTCAAACACTGCAGATGTACCAGTAATGAAATTGTGTCAACACATCTGAATAACCTCTATTCTTATTCTACAGATGTGTACACTGAAGTTTATGAATGCCAAATAGTTTTGATTTGTTTCTTAGGATTTACGTTGTAATCAAGTTTCTAACAGAACATTCTAAGGAAGTAAAATTGCTAACATTACAAGATTAAGGAAATTAGCAATCATCTTAGCCCAACTGAAATTTTTTGGACTTTGTAGGCCAATTGAACTGACTGACGTTTCTTTTCAGGACTGTAACAATAAATCCAAGACTTCATCACCAGTAACGATATTCCAAACCGAAATCCAAGTCCCGCTATGGAAGTATACGACAGTTCTGCGCCAAACGCTGCATTGTTGTTTTTGATCAGTAGTTAATTCATGTTGAATCCATTGACATAATATACTTCGGATTTCATGCATATCAATATCCAATGTTGTCCTAAAAAGATACAAGTACTTCAAAAAATCATAGCACCGGACATTTATTAATCGAATTCATTTTTGAATGATCACTAAATCTCTACATGAGTTATTTATCAAATATTGCAGCAAATGAAACAAGCAATTAACTCCCAAACGTGAACTACAACTGTTTTTAGAAATACTGTGTTGTACAAGCTGTCACCTGTCTCTCAATTTGCAACAAAAGCCCTTATTGGAATACGTCACAGCCCCTATTCATTATCGCTTAGTAATTTTAAAATTCTTAAAGCTTTAAATGCAAGAGAACTAAATTATTCATCAAAGTTTGGTTGATTGAAGCGCATGTCATTGACCTCCAATCAAATTGATTTACATTGTAAAATGGTTTCAATTTACATGTATTCCCATTATGCGGTTCACCCAGTAGTTCATTCCCAAGGGCTGATACCCTGTACTTCGGTACACTTCCAAATTAATGTTGTAATTCTATCATCAAAATTCTGTGTTTGGGCACCAGGTTTTACTGAATTATGTTTTTAAAATACCCTCTTTTTCCCTTCTAAATAGGAAAATAAGTCATATCGGACGATGAATGAAATGATGTTCAAATGAGTACAGGGTACATAGAGCTTAGAGTTACCAGACATTCATCTTTCAGCATAAGCGAAAACCTCCAACGTTAAGTCATATCGGACGATGAATGAAATGATGTTCAAATGAGTACAGGGTACATAGAGCTTGGAGTTACCAGACATTCATATTTCAGGATAAGAGAAAACCCAGGACAAAACCTTAACCAGATAACTTGCCCTAACCGGGTTTCGAACACGGGACCTCTCGAATTTGAGGAAGACACGATGCAGCCACGCCAAGGAGGCGATCGTTATTGCATCATTAATTATATCGTAATTTAATATTATAAATTAAAATAAAAACAGGTATTATACGTGAAATAAACTATACAGGTTAAGGAATTTAGAGATTTACTTCTGAGCCGTGAGGAGCTTTCCCTGGTTCCTCCGAGCCACTTCCGGCGGTTTGGGCGGGTTGCTACAAGCGCCTTCTACCCGAAGCGTCAAGACAGTACATGTTAGTGAACTCTACGCATATGCTTCCACCTCTACCTGCATTAAAATAACTAAAACACACCAGTAAGTTACGTTATCAGTATTGACTGCTGAAAGTCAACTTTCTACATGATCGGCCCTTACCTCACAAATTATTACCTATAATTTTAAAAGCATGAATTTTCAGCAAAATTATGGATACTATCTTGGCGCTGTAAAACTAAACAGCATTTTCCGCCGCAGTTGCAGTTGTGCTTCATTTATAGTACGAAACCGTCTCCTTAAATGCAGATTTCTAACCTTCTTAATAGCACTTCCCCGGAAAATATCGTAAATACAGCGGGGAACAAAGGCTTTTGGTACGGAAAGAAATTCCCGCTTCGCGAAGAAAAGAAATATGACAGCACGTTTTATTGCGACAGTCCTTAAAATCTGAACCCTCCCTGAAAGCAGGAATCTACAATAATCCTATTCTGTTCCAGAGAAACCTCCCAGATACGTCACAACTTATTTCGTAATATACAGTTGTCTTAACGTGCACGTGTTGGTTTGATAATGTCGTTTTATGGTCCAAGGAAAGTGATGCGTTTTGTGATACGAAGGCTGTTCAATAAAGAATGGTCAAAATGCTTTTTTTGACAAGGTACCTTTACTCATCCTCCTAATTTTGATGGTACTTCTCGAAATAGTCTCCCCTGAATGCGATGTACTTGTCCCAGCGTTTCTGCCAGTCTTCAAAGACATGCTGGAAACCATTGTTTGAGAGATATTTCAAAATCGCCTCCGCAGCCTTCACTACTGCTTCTGATGATGAATAATGCCTCCCACGAAGGCGTTTCTTCAAGTTAGGGAATAGAAAAAAGTCACAAGGGGCTAAAGCCGGACTGTAGGGAGGGTGAGGGATGCACTTTACGTTGATTTTTGCAAGATATTCAGCAATAACTTTGGCAATATGCGGCCGCGCATTATCGTGGTGCAGCATCCAGCCTGCTTCACGGAAATGTAGTCTTTAGCGTCTGATATGAACTTGCAATGTTTTCAGGACATTCCTGTACTATTGTCCAGTTACTGATGCGTGTGCAGGTACAACATGCTGATAAACCATTCCATGAATATCAAAGAATGAGATGACCATAACTTTTCCAGCAGAAGCAACCAATTTTGCTTTTTTGGGGGTTGGTGATGAAGGAGATTTCCACACTGAGCTTTGCTTTCAGGAACAAAATGATGTAGCCAAGTGTCATCAGCAGTGATTACGTTTCAAAGAAACTCCGGATTTTCCTCTAACATCAACTTTAGCTGCATGCGAATGTCTTTTTGTTCGGGAATCAACAGTCTTGGAACCCATCGCGCACAAACACATCTCATGTGTAATGTTTCTGGCACCAATGTGTGAATGGCACCCAATGAAATGTTCAGTATTTCAGAAAGTGATCTTAAGGTAATTCGTCGATCCTCTCTCACAATGGCAGCAGCAGTGTTGATGTTTTCTTCTGTAAGAGCAGTAACTGGAGCACCGGATCCACCTTTCTTTGAAATTGATTGTCTTCGCTCTTTAAACATTTTAAACCACCTTTGTGCTGTGCTGAAGGGAAGAACATAGCTTCCATAGGCCTCCTGTAACATTGTATAGGCCTCAACTGAAGATTTGTTGAGACGATAGCAGAATTTCAAAGCCACATATTGTTCCTTGCATGTTACCTCCATTGCAGCGGTAGGCGATAATGAACATGTCTGAATTTGCCTGGTTCTCATAGGCGGGAACCAGGAGTACCAACAATGAATCTACTGTTTCACATTAAGCTAACAGAATATAATAAGTTTGAATTTTATTGCGAAAAGTTATTATTACCTTAAAAAATTATGATCATTTTTTATTGAACAGCCCTCGTAAATACGTATATGCGGGAAGGGAGAAGGGATTAATGCTCAAGTGTGTCACGGAATATAACACAAAAATAAATAAAGACAAAGCACTATCAATAATCGCATGATTGAACAAAATACTGTTTTCAGTAAATTAAATGGCAGGTCAGGAGGTCGCGTGGGTATAGAAAATTAATTGGGTCAAGGAAACGTAACTTGATCCGTGCGTCTTAAGTCGACTGATGTTCATTTTAAGGCCGGTTTCTAAGAGGAGGTAAACTGAAATTCAGCATCAGGATTAAGCGTGCTCCTCTCGGAGGAAATGGCCAAAGCCTCCTTAATTCCCCTCTCCCAGCAACTGTATGGTCGTTATCAAAACAATGCTCTGTTAGTCCAGACTTGTCAGGCTGCATTAAACGAATGCTCCGTTCATGTTCGTTTATTCTGGTAGCGATGATCCTTCTGGTTTTTGCTTCCGAGAGCAACCTAAGCATATTCGTCGCCAGAAAAGCTTCAGATCTTATTTTAGGATAAAGGCATTTGTCAAACAAGAAACAGAGGAATATAAATAAATTAGGTGTAAGGAAAGGTTCATATTGAGTGGAAAGATAATGATGATGATTATGATTACACATTATCTCAGGAAATGTTCCACAACGCCAATATTCGCTGTAGAACTGCTTCACTGTATATTCAAGCTGCCAGCTGACTCCTCACCACGGAGCTTGGCACTCTTGCACACCGATGAACTTCTATGCATCCTCTGTCAACTCACACATTTGTGAACTGCTTCACTGCGCTGTTCAGTGCCCGTCACTTCTCACCACAGTGCTGCACTCAATTCAGCTCAACTGACTCACCCCGAAACTCAAAAACTCTCCTACAGTATTTAAGGGTATGTATGACTGAAATTTTCAAATTCTGAACTAATAATGCTAGCTTTTTTAAATTTACACCATAGGTGTAGTATAATGTAAACATGTTACAACCTAAATTTAAACCATTTTTCTCCAGCAGTTTAGAAATTATGATAAATGTTGTATGTTTTTTGTTACGTAACTAAAAAAGTCCCTTGCGACAAAATATTTTGAATTTTGGTCTAATATTTTAACCCTATGTTCATAATACACATACTTTTTGAAATTGCTCTGGGTTTTTCTGTGTCTCCTATAGTTTAGGTCACAAAATTTTTTTTAATTTACAAATATTCTTTTTTGTCTAAAAAACTGTAAGTTTTGTGTTTGAAAATTAAAAATATATGCTTATATACATTTCATAATAAAACCTAGGGCAATTTCCATTCCTCATGATATTCTGAACCTGTGTAGGAAATTTCATGAATGTAGTACAAAAACTGCATCGCAAGGAGCATTTTACAGGAAGAAAAATGCTGAAAATATGAACATTGAGAAAACAGCGATTAAAGATTTGATTGCATAACTCACATTAAAATCCACCAGGCTGATAGGTTGGACCCTCAGATTTCTTTTTCCTCTCCTCTGTTGCTGCTTTTTCCACCTTTTTCTTCTTTAGATGTTGCTTTTCTTCTGCACAACTTCGCTTCTTGCTTTGCAGGATACGAGTCTGATCTCGCTGCACTGAAGTTTTCCTTGCTGAGTCTACTACACTTTCACCTCTGATATTTTGCTGCAGCTCCAATGACTTAAGACTACCCATGTTAAACTCACTGATGCTTTTAATAACAGCAAGATCCAATTTTTGTTTTGACATGAAAACTTCCTTTGGGCACTTATTCCATATGACATGATGCAAAGATTCATTGGCATTCTGTGTTTTTCCTGTTTTGCACCTCTCTAGTAATGTTGTAGAAGCCAGCCTCTGATATATTGGCAACATTTTAGGAACTATTTTGTCTGAAAGCCTTATTTTTCTTTTCTTGAATTGAAAATTTAAGAACGGAAAACAGACAAAGAATGTGGATGTAGGCAAAAGAGGGCGTGACTCTGAACGAGTTTAAAGGCCACCGACATTTAAATAAGCATTTGAAAATGGCGTCCGGAGGCAAATTATGCATTTTTCACATTCGGGAATGTCTAAATTATTTTATAGAAGTAAAATAAAAAAAGTCGTTATTTTCACGATTTTCATGAAATTTCAGTCATACATACCCTTAAGCTAATTTTAAAAGAAAGCTATTTTTGTAGTAATTTAAACTGGAAAATACTTAAGCTACATGGACTTAGGTATATATGGACTCAAACATTTTAGACTTAAAATTACTAACACAAAACAAACTAATATACCCAATCAACTGCATCAAATAATTTCACTTTTTCTGAAAATTTAGAACATGTTGGTCACAATAGTCCTCAAAGGTTTTTATAAATTTTCCACTGATATGAAATGGCAGTTGAAGTTCAAAAAATATTTGATACGCCACATTAAATTGCTGATACGTGAGAAAGGAAGCTGTGTGCTACGTTAATAAGGTTCCTGGAGATCATTGCACATCACCAAAGCAATAAACATACACAATTATCAGTAATCCTGCACTTTCAATTTCTGCCATCCTATTCCTGGTAGCTTGAGGTGATGGCCGCTGAAAGAAGAAACAAACATCGTTACTGCAATAATAAAGTAACAAAGTTAATGAAACTAATTCTTTAATATTTGAAACATCCTTGATATATGTATTATAAAGTGCTACATTAACCTAAGGAATTTAACTATACATGAATATGTATGAAGACACAACTCAGGTTATGTCATGATATTCAGTTTCGATATTTAGCTACATGTTAAATCTTACTTACCACCAGGTCTTAATGAGAATCCCTTCCCTTCCTTCTTGCTGCTCATACGTCCTCGCAGGACTTTCATATTTTTACAATTTCACAAATCGATGAACATTTTATTCAGACTTAATTTCGTTTGACTTCGATACCGTTGAAACTTCAATTATAATTTGTAGCTTTAAAATTTCGTTAAAATGGTATAGCTTAGCCAACGTAGTAGTGACACATTTACATCGTACATTGAGCTCAAATAAGGCATAAAATAGGCCAGTAATACGGAAATGATTTCATATGCAGTAAGGTAATACAATAAATATGAAATTTTAATTAAATAAATGTTATTTTTCATATAAGTATGCAACATAGAATCCAAAATAATTGCATTGGCGACATAGAATATTGCTCGCATTTGGCTTATTGAGTACACGCAGCGCTCCAAATGCACCTTTCGGGAACCTTGATGCGGTACCAAAAGTTCCTATCTCACTTGGCAGCACCTGCAAGCCTCGCAACACGTTAAAATCCTATGGCTCATGCGACATTAGAAGGAAGCACTTTCAAATGTTTTGTTCGAACTGGGTGCAAGTTCCTACAAAGTTAAACACTCAGTAATCGAATACATAAAAGGCATGAAATAAATACACGAGGAGCATAAAAATATATTCACCATAGCAGACTTCTTTTCTCGAAAACAAATATTTGTACTTCCAGTATTGTGTTAATATACATTATTGCAGCTGTATATTTCCACGAAGTAAGGCACAAGACAAGCCTACACCAAATCTAAAGAGTGAAATTAAAATCTAGTATGGAACGTATAAAAAGTAAGAATCTTCTTCCAGTAAATCCCATTTTACAGGTAGTGGCATCTATGGAGAGTAATACACAATCGATAAAATGGTTGTATCTCCCAGCAGGTTGTAGTACCATAAAATAACCGTTGCTATATTATATATATTTATACAGTATACTGTGACTTTGTGGGTTAGTAGAATTAAAAGTCCGAGTTGCAGAAATACAAATCATTCTTTATTTGCGTAGAAATACACTCCGTAGCAGCAGAATTACATCAAATATCACAATCTACAGCACCAAGGTCGATGACGGTAACAAACATGAGCTCTCGTTACAACAACACTCTCAGCTGTTCTCTGCTTACCTCTCTGTTTTACAACTGTCTGCTGGCGTGTTAGAATCTCTTATATATCTCATTCATAATTCTAGATATTTCCGAAATAATAAACAACCCTAATATTCTATCACCTTCCACAAGCGTAACTTAATCTATGCCGGCAAGTCTTTTACCTTTATTTGCTACCTTTATTTGCCGGCTTTGTTTACACTAGCCGCGCTATCGTTAACTGCTTATGCAAGCTCTTTATCACCGCCGTTTTTTATCTATTTGCGCCGAAACTTTTATGTCTGTTGCCACGACAATACAGTATATGACGCCTTCTATTTTTGAATGAATGAATCTTCTCGGTTTTAGTGTACAGAGTGAATAGTGCGCATGTTTTTTAATGGTTCTGCTCCTTTTGTATCATGCCTTCTCTGTCACACAGATTCGCTATCCTTGTCCCACTGTGTAAGGGTGCACATTCCTTTCAGAGACCTTCTTTGTGCTGCTGGACAGTACTAGACTTCGCATTGGCTTTATATAGCCTGTCGGGTGCGGAAGAAGCTTCTAGTAATGGAAATTTCTCGAATTACATTACTGGAATGGTCTCGAAAAGTTTTTAATCCTCCAGCCAGTAGACAATAAAGGCGGAGCGGCTCCGAAACTTGGTATCTAAGCATCTTCCAAATATACAACACTACATTTCCTAAACTATGCTCTACATATAATATGTTGTGAAGTTTCTTATTTTTATCGAAAAGTTGCCATATAATTTATTAAAATATATGTTTAAAATGCGAAGGAAATCATATATAGAATTTTGTTGCAATAGCCTCCGAAGTCCTTTTCATTTTGTATGACTTTTGGGCAAATAAAAAAATATAAGCGATAAACAAAGAATAATGACAGTAAATATAGATCTTAATTTTTCTGAGAAGTCTCTCTTTTTATTGAAATGCCATGGTATTTAATGTCTCTCAATGACAAAAGAAATTCATATTTTTTTAAAAAAAAATAGGAGCCTGTGATTCCGCCTTTATTTAAAATGAGCTTTTTAGCTGGTAACCTGTAAAAGACAAAACATTACTGCACACAAACCATCATTTTGTTCGACTAATATCAGATACATTATTTTTTCGTAGACTTTACAATTTCTGAGATATTTTTATTACAGGTTTAAATTATCAAAAACATATATCTTCTCAAATGTAAAAACGTTTTTCAATTTTTGTCGCGATTTTGCGAATGGAAAGGTGTTTAATCCTTAGTCAAACCTGTTTGAATTTCTTTTTTTTTTTCCCCTTCTTTTTTATTTGTTTCTCTATGGAACTTTTAAGTTGCGGATAACACAATAAATATTTAGGTACGTAGGAAACCTGATTGATTTTCTACTTACTTTTATTGGTTTATAAATGAGGCAAGTATTCATTTAATATTGTTTACTGCACTGCCCCAAATTACCAATGTAAACATCTACAGTCATATTCCTAATACCTTATTCTAGTACATCAAAATGTGTATTTAGGTTGAAACCCCAATATCCAATACATCCTCTGCCCAGGGTGGGCAGGAAATGGATTTGATTCACTCTCACACAGATAATCTTCCTGCAGCAACACACATTATTAATGTTGCCGTCGGGTAAATTACAAAATAAACGAATTTAAAAAATTAAAACCTCTAACTACGTTAATTATTTATAAAGCACATTTAATTTGCCATCATTAAATGCACATATATTGCGGGGCATACATGAGATCAAAGGATCCGTGCGGTTAGAGAAAATGTACGATGGAAATTATATTTTCAAAGTAGGTAAACGAATAGAACGTGAGAAATACACGAAAGGAAAAGAAATTTATGCAAAAACATCTGCTAATCCACTTCATGTAATTTGTATGCTTTGAGAGAGAAAAAAGAGCAATGCAGTGAGGAAACAATAAAACAAAAACGATCGTCCCAGGTTTAGTATGAACTGTTAAAAGATGAAAACATTTTCGAGTGTTTTTAAACGACATTTTATATATTATGTGCTAATAGAAGTCTCTACATTCAAAAATAAATTTCCCTCTTATGCGTTGAAGTCTTAATGTGAAAGGTTAGCCAGTTTTGCTGACATTTCTCGGAACCAAGATGGTCTATATAGGTCATTTGACCACAGAGAAATTAAAACCTTTCGCAGAATAACTTCACTACCTTCTTATACTAAGTGCTTTATAACATTCAAAATTGATACGGAATTTTCGCAGGAAAAAATTGAAAAAAAAAAAATCGGTTTGATATTTAACTGCAGCATCTTTCTGGTATGCGACACAAGATTTAAAAAATATCCCACAATCCTAAAACTACCCTGCACGTGGCAAATGTCTCTCAAAAATGATTCGAGTGATTTTTATTAAAACGCCATAGATTTAAAACGGCTTCATAAAAAAAAACTGAATGTATTGCCGCGACGACGGGGGACGCCTGCGGTGGAGATATTAAGTGTGAGTGAAACTATTCCACCACAGAAAAGCAGTTACTAGTTACGAGCTGACCAAGCGAACATCGCGGTTGTTTTTCAGGCTCGAGAAGCGGGGCAGCGCAAAAGGGAAACGTTGTGTATGCGTTGGAGAAATTAAAAACAGCGCAAGTTGGTGCGTACAACAGATAGAAGAAAATTAAAAGAGAAGGTAATTATAAGTTAGCATTGGGATAGTAATTTTAGTGTCAAATAAAGACGTTTTAATGAATCTCTGCTGTCACTTTTCTCAGAATATCTGCAATATAGTGTGTATTTATACAATTTGTAAAATGTTTACTTCTAACAATGTCAAATAGATACCGGAATAATAATTTATAAGATAGTTTGTACAGAACGGATAGAAAATGTCATGTGAGAGGATCAGTAGGATGTTTGTTCCGTACTGGTCATGCAAAGAAACCGACACTTCGAAGTGGTGACAAATGACATTTAGTGACTAATTCTTGCATATTATGGAAGTTCTCCAACTTCGTTATCGCTACAAATGAGTCATATCTTCGGTTTACGTGCTGATTTCCATGTCTCTAAACGAAACCACGTAATGCCTTACTTTTACTTTTTATTGCATATATCTGAAGCTTGAATTATGAAGCTATTATCGATTTGAATTATTAATTATACAAATACTAAACATTTTTTTACAAAATATTTAGAATCGATGTTTTTACTAGGTGTAAGATGATATTAGAGGCTTTGAATAGCGATGCTAAAATGACAAATGCTGAACTGTATGTCAGGCGACGAAAGTTTTATACGCGAAGAGACTGAGTTACTTTTCCGCCACCAGTCATCTGCAGCTTATGCTAAAGAATATTTATGTTTTAAGAACTGATGCAGTTCAGAAAGTGTTACGAATATTTATTTATTGTTTCTCAGATACCTAAAGAAAAATTGAACATCGGAATAAGCCATCTATGATAGTCAAAGAATCGATAGTCAAAGAGATTATAATATAATGACTTTGATATATATTAGAGTAGGCGATGTGTTTTTGTCTCGCAAGTTTTAACTTTACTCTTCTGTTTGACCTGCTATACTGACTCTGGTAGAGATAATTCGACTCTTTGCAGAGATTATTCATGCCTAACAGCAAAGTATACTTTTCAGTAACAAAAGTGTCACGTATTGGTGTGTTTTTCTTAGTAGGCTTGAAACCTACTACTATTTTCTCTTCGAGCTACAATAAAATATCTAATTTATGCGTTTTTAGATATAATTATTTCAATTAAAATGAAACAAAAGAAAGGAAAGCTTTTTTCAAAGAATAGTTTGCTGAAATATGGGTAGAAAAGTTCATATGAATCAACACCAGATATATTATTTTGTTCGGTACTGTGCGTATATGGTTTTGAATCTCATTTGAACGTGTTGATGATTTTTGCCATAGAGCAAATATTGAGTAATGTTGTCCCATAAAACGTGTAGGCAATTGATTACAGAAAACACAGAGGGCGGTTAACATTTTAGCCGTAGCCATATGTTTGCATTCTGTCTCAGTTTTAGCGGTGCGCGCTGGTTCCCTATCTTGGCAGCGTGAAATTTACTAGCTGCGTTTTTGTTTCGGGCTTAGCGGCGAATCAAGATGGATGCTGCAAAACAAACGAACAGCTACCGGTTTACAACCAAGATAATTTTCTTTCCCTAATTGAAACGTTAATAGCAACGAAACGCACAAGTTTCCTCTAAAACGTGAATTTAATAACCAGTGCGGTGTACTCCAAGAATGTAGAACCATTTAAATGGCAGATGAATTAACAATAATTCATTAACTAAGAGAGAAAACCATGAATTCCGTTCCAAAGAGCGTTTACTAGACTGAATGTCGAGTTTTTAGGGCTTATTTCCTTCAAATATTGTCGCTGAATATTGAAATTATTATTCTGAATAATTTTTAATTTACGTCTTCCAACGTTAAGCCATATCGGACGACAAGTGAAACGATATTCAAATGAGCCCAGAGTCCACAGAACCAGAAATAAAAGCTAGTGAGTTTCATTGTTTAACTGTTGACAGTTACTCACCAAAGGTTCAGCTATTTTGGACGCACAGTTGTTATATAACAGTCGTTTGAGTGAGTTTATGTGAGTGTTTTTATGAAAATGGGCAAAATCGAGTATCGACCTGTCATTAAATATTTGTTTTTCACAAAGATGAGTTGGATTCTGTGTACGGGGACTCTGCACCATCATTTACCACAGTGAAATTTTGGGCAGCTGAATTTAAACGTGGTCGTAAGAGCTTGGAAGACGATGAACGTTCGGGACGTCCAAAAACTCCAACCACCGACGAAAACATCGCCAAAGTTCACCAAATGATGCTAGACGACCGCCGAATTAAAGTAAGAGAGATAACAGAGGCTATGAACATGTCAAAAGAACGTGCGTGTTTGTCACATATTAAATCAACATTTAGACATGAGAAAGCTGTCCGCGCGTTGGGTGCCGCGTTCGCTCACGTTAGACCAAAAATGTGCTCGAATGAACATTTCCAACGCTCTGTTGGCGCAGTTTAGGTGCAATAAATTCGAGTTTTGGCGCCGATTAATTACTGCAGTTGGAACTTGGATACACCATTATACGCCCGAAACAAAAATACAGTCCAAACAGTTGAATGCAAAGGAGGAACCGGTTCCAAAAGAGCAAAAACGGTTTTTTTTTCGACTGGGAAGGTGAAGGCGATTGTTTTTTAGGATAGTCATGGAGTTATTTTAATCGATTATCTTCAAAAAGATAAAATTGGCTCCAACATTTAGGAAGAATAACTCCAGAGAGAATCCCTAAACAAATAATGGAATATAAACCGAAAGGACGAAGATCAATAAGACGACCTAGGAAACGATGGATCGATGTGAGATCGGAACAGGCTATAGCCTAATCCATGGAGGTAGAAGAAGAAGAAGATCTTCGAAAAGGAAAAACAATTACAGGAGCATACTACGCATCATTACTTGGCAAGCTGAAGGCGGAACTTGAGGAAAAACGGCCACATTTGCAAGTAAAGAAAATCCTGTTTCACCAAGACAACGCACTGTCTCACACCTCAGCGGTTGCAATGGCGAAAATCCACCAATTGCGGTTTGAACTGCTTTACTCACCAGATCTAGCCCCAAGCGACTTATTTTTGTTCCCTCATCTGAAAATTGCTTTCGGAGGATTGAGATTTTCGTCAAATGAAGAGGCAATCACCTTCGTGAACAATTATTTTACAGAGAGAAACTGTAACTGTGTAAAGCTACAAGGAGACTATGTTGAAAAATGAAGAAAAATAAAAAACTGAAAAAAATGTTTTGTATACTTATTAGGTCGGAAGCTATTTAGACCACCCTCGTAGCTCAGCTGTTGATGTTCAATAAATTTATTAGCTGCATTTACTCTTGTATATTTTCACACCAATCTACGCTTATACACCAGATATAAGCATGCCCTAGCTCAACCTGCAGCAACTAACTACAGATTTCTGAAAGACGAGAGTAAATCCATGGGTCAGGGTCGAATACAGGACATGAGGTTACAGCTATCTTAGTGCCTGTATCAGAGAATCAACACCGCTACAGTAAACTCCCTTTGCACCTAGTGAAAAAACAAGAATATAAATTATTGTGCATCACACAGATAAGACCATAGCATGACTGCAAACAAAGAATATCTCCTTGGAGATCCACTGATAAACACAACACAGCTCACATGCGCACCAAACACTCATAACGCTTTGCACCCAAACTTACTTCTCTAAACAATTTTCAAAGAATAGACCATTAGATTCTATTGTCTTGAGCCATCGTAAAGCGAGGTTTATTATCCCACGTTGGTACCACTCTCTGGTTTTTAATGTGAAGAATTAGGTGACACCCACTTGCACTGCTTCAATGCTGTCAAAATTTCCGCTAAGCAGAAAATGAGCCATGGTTTAGAAAATATGATAATCTGATGTTGCGAGATCAGGGCTGTATGCTGGGTGTGGTAGCACTTCATTTCCTCCTAACTCCTGAATTATGTCCAATGTTGTTCGTGCAGTATGGGGTGTTACATTGTACTGTTGCAATAGAACTGTATTTCGGTTAACTAATGTTAGGTATCTCTGTCTCAAAACTTCATGAACTCGTTCCAGTTGTTGAGAATAAAGATCCGAATCAATCGCCCGCCCGTTTGGAACCAACTCCCAGTGAATCACACCTTCAGAATTCCAACAGACACACAACATTACTGTGCGACCGAACTGAGCTTTTAAGATGTCCTTCGCAGGTTGGTAGCGGGGATCAAGCCACTGTTTCGAGACATCAGGTCTCGGAGGGGATTCGGTACGTAGGCCACTGTGCTGGGCTCATTGTTCCTATGTCCCCAAGTGGGGCATCTCCGGGAAGAAGGATGAGGCAAAGGAGACAGAGGGTGGCCGTCCCAAGGAGCCACGACAGTACAGAGGCAGGGTCCCTATAGTTTACTTTGGATAGAGACTTCCCCCGACAGGCCAGGACAACGAACACGCTCCCCTACAGCGGGACGGCGAGCCCCAGCAGCCGAGCCCTATTGGTCCCAGCAGAGGCGGCTTCTCAATGGTGTAGCATGTTTGCGCTACAACCAAAATGCTGGGTCTCTCTTTATTGCAAGGGCATGTTCCATTTGGCGTTCAGTTCGGCCTTGTCTAGTGCAGTGGCCCTCAGCGCGCTGTATTGTTTGCAGGTGCCAAGTAGTTCACTCTCAGTTGCAAACCACTGGTATACAATGGGTAGGTATAGGCCAGGATGAACCTAGGGCGAGACGAGGCAAGTAGGGGGGAAAGGCGGGGCTTATGGCTGCATAAGGTTGGTTAACCTAGCAGCCAGAGAATAGTGAATGCCGAGACTTCTCCTTCTGTATTCAGCGCCACCTATTATTCTCATATTAAATGTTCGCATCGGTCAAATATTACCACAGATTACCATTACCTACCAGAGCATAGCCACATGTTTTTTGCCGTGTTTTGTTAGCTGTGTCGTGCTTTGAGTAGTGAATAAGGGTGATTTATTTAAGTACAAGTATATTGTGTTATATAAGGAGAAACAATGAATTCCATAAAGGATCTATTAGCACATCCTTTTTAAAAATGAGCTTAGAAGACTTGGAAGTCCCACGACAAATATAAAAATGACATAGGTAGTCAAAACAAAAACAAGATATTTGAACAGGAACTTTAACAACAATGTATATGAGAAATATAATTTGATGTGTGGTTGTAATATTAAAAATAGCCTGCTTTGCTTTCCTTGCGTTCTCTTTGACGGTGAAGATCCGTGGACAAAACATGGCGTGAATGCTTTGCAGCATCTTCATGATCGCACTAAAAACACGTAACTTAAACACTGCACATGAAACACACAGTTTTGCTATGCTTGGCAATGCAAATATAACAAAGCAGATGAAATGTGTAGTGCTTAACGCCCGCTTATACTACATACGGCACCGCAGGCGATGGCACTGATGATACATGAGATGAAGATGGAGCACCGGTGGAATGAGATGGCGGGGGAAACCGGAGATCCAGGAGAAAACCCGCCCCAGCGCTGTGTTTTCCACCACAAATCTCATTTTTAAAGCAGATGGACAGAGCATATCGGAGAACAATTGAAGAACACAGCCAGAAAGTGGCTCAAAATAGGTATGTTTTAAACATTATTGTTAACTGCATTAGGTTTTTTGGAACCTTTGAGTTAGCTCTACGAGGACACAATGATTCAGCTACGTCAAGCAATCCTGGTATTTTTCGAGGACTGATAAACTTCGGGCAGAGCTATACTGTGTTCTGAAAAACCTATCTGGAGAATGCTACAGTGTTTAAGGGGACCTCCAAGACAATCCAGAACGAAATCGTCCCAGGCAGGCGATCCAAGCCAAAACGGTACCTTTTTTTTTTTTTTTTTTTTTTTTTTTTTTGGTTATTTACCTCTTCCAACGTTAAGTCATATCCGACGACGAATGAAATGGGTAAAGTGATGCTCAAATGAGTCCGGGGTCCATGTAGCTTAGAGTTACCCGACTTTTGTCTATCCGGATAAGGGAAAACCCCGGAAAAACCTTATCCAGGTAACTCACCCTAACCAAGATTCGAACTCAGGACTTGTTGAACCTGAGGCAAACATGCTACCACCACGCTTCCGAGGCGGGCCCAAAGGTCCTTGACTGGCGGTCCCGCAATGGTCCCAGCAGAGGAGCTGAGGCCGACAACCGACCTACCGGAAAAGGAAGTAGTTTTCCTCAGAGCATATCATTCTGCCATGCACCGCCGAGACAGCCGCCGACATTGCTACCCTGAAAGACACCACCAGACGAGAGATGATATGAAATGATAATGGAGATGAAATAGAGAACCAGGCTATTCGGGGGATGTAATTAACCTACGCAGCATTCGCCTAGTGACCAGGGAAAACCGCGAAAAAGCCATGTGTCAGGTAGGTCGGCCACGGGAATCGAACCCGGACTTCCCGAATGCGGGCTACAGACAAAACTGCCTGAACAATCCCACTCAAAGACAATTTTCCTTACACATATATCATCCATGGCATTACAGATACGCTGACGACAAATATCCACCCCTGTTCAGCCTTTTGAGTTGTCAGTTCAGGAGGTACATATCTACAGCTTCTGTATGATTTTCCAAGTGTCTTAATGTGGCAATGTATGATATCTTTTGATGCACCAAGTTCTACTGAAAGCCTATGGGTACTTTTTTTGCGGATTTTCTCTCAAAACTTGGCGTGTATCCACAATATTCTGGAGTTTAGGTCGTCCAGAACGTGGTAAATTTTTATTGTTGAAACGTTGGAACCATCGTTGTGTCACACGCTCACTAACGACACCTTCTCCTTCCATCTCACATATTCTTCGAGCTGCGGCAGCGGCTTTATAATCTTGCTTCCTGTAGTGTTTTAGAAGTACTCTAAGTTCAAACTTTGCTATCTCCATTTTGTGATTGTTTATTAACAACTGAAAACTGATAAATGCTAGCAATGTACGCGACACTGGCCAAGGAATCCTATAAATAGCACTGCCAAACCAAGGAAACCCAATAAATTTTCCAAAACTCTAAAATAAAAAAATAAAAAACGACTTTACTGATGGGACAGAATGAAGAAGCACTATTGTAAAACCAAATACAATTTTTAGAAAATTGAAGACTTCTTGAATTCAAAAAGAGGATTTAAAAGAGCGCTCCATATAGACCGATGGGAGAACGTTACAAGCATTTTAAAATTCAAGTCAATAGAAGCAATATCTCGGAAATGATTAACTCTACAAGTAAATTTTAAATGAATTGTGTGCCTAGAAAATCCAAGATATGCATTACATTGAGTTAAAAATATGACACAGTTTAGAATTGCCACGGCGGGAGCTAGTTCTTGCCTTTTGGGAGCTGAGTGTGAGTAAAAACATGCCACTACGTTTATTTGCCTGTCGAGTAGAGCAGAGAGCTGGAACATTCAAGGCCTAACGTCACACAACCGGAAGCAGCCTCTTTGTTGTCCCAAGCTAGAGTTCTAAACCTTTCTACTTCGGTAGCTCTAAATTATTCGACTTTGAATTTTTCGATTCGAGAAATAGATTTTCGGAACATTCCTTCCGCGACCGGTAGGTTACAAAAGGCGGCGCGAAGTCATTTCAGCTCAGAGCCAGTCTGCAAGGAGTGCAAGTACAGTTGAGTACACCACTGAGTATCGCAGTTGTTATGTGAGAGTCGGAAGGCAGAGCAGTGTAAAAGGGAAACGTTCAGTGTGAGTCGAAAAGCTAGAGCAGCGCGAGTTGCTGTTGCAACACAGACAATTCAACGCAAAGAGACGTGTTTGCTCTGTGTATTTGTAAAAAAAGTGAAAGTGATTTTAATTTAGCATTTCTAATAATATTGTTATTGCCCTTTTTGTAAAAATAAAGCATTTGAAAGCTTTCCATGTAAATGGTAGTCAGATATTGAGGTTTTTCTTGATAAACTTCAAGCTTTCTTTTAAAAACCTTTTATTTTTTAACTATACAGTCTTTTTGGTCTCGGGGAGTTCCAAAACATTGATTTCTGGGTTTATTTTTATGAACTGCAATAATTACCCCACGTTATACATACATGCCAGAAAAAGTGATAAAGTGTCTTTTTTAGGTCAAAAAGTTCATTATTTTGACTGCATTTTTAGAGAATCTGAAAATGGTTTCAAGTTTGATGTCAGATATTGGTACTTACCAGGTGCTATTATGAGAACTGACAGCCGTTAATCTCCGAATCTCTCTAACCGTTTCCTTTGGCAGTGTTATCGAAGTGTGAGCTGGCCCTTGTTTCGATTCGAGCGTTATCCGACCCGAGTCTGTTTGGTTGGGTCTTTGTTTCTGGGCACACTCATTTCCAATGCTATTTAGATGCAAGGCACATGCAGACAAGGCGGTAAGGAACCTTAGCTCGCCTCACAATGGAGCTGGTTACAACGATACTGTAACTCTACCACTGATTTACACATCTTCCCTTCACATTCAAATACTATAACGCCACTAATACTGATATTTTGAGTTACTTCTTGACGGATAACAAGGTTATGAACAGGTACCGTACTTCGCAGTTAAAGAAACAAATACAGAAAGTCACTTTTTATACTGTCTTTTTTTTTTGCTGAAGTGCTGCTTCACACTATCTGTGTATATTCTATGCAATGATACATAAACTACAGGCTTTTGTCAGTGTGCGTGGCTCAGTAGACAGGTTTTTGTTTTTATGCTATGTGGAGTTTACCAACTATTTATATTCTGTGGAGCGGTAATTATGTTATGGCATTCTCAGTTTTTGTTTAGCTGCAAGGGGGCCTTTTAAATCCTGTTGTAGTAATTCATAACATAAAATTGAAGCGTTTTATAGGCGTATATATTTCAGCATTAATTGCATTTCTCAGTGGTGAAATAATGTTGCAGTCGAAGTTTGAGTAACTTTCAATTAACGTATATAAATATAAACTGATTTTATCGCCTTGGTTTGTGCGCATTTTAAAGAAATTTACATTTTCTGTGTACTAAGTTTCTGTATACCTCTTATTTTTTGCAGTTATGCAAAAGTATAAAGTCCATGGTATATTGAAATAGCCAATAAAAATAACTCTATCACTTCACACATACAAACACACACATATGTGGTTGGATAAATGCATTCGATTAGAGTACATAACTTACATGGACGGATGGGTGTGTATGGATGAATTAATTTGCTGCACTAATTCTGTTTTATCTTATCATTGTTGGCAAAACGACCTCCTTTCATAATTCTCTTCAGTCTCGGGAGGTATATAGGTATTGTATTTTATACAATAGGTACAATAGTACGGTGCTGCACTTTAATCTATTTTACAAGCGAAATTTAATGTAAATTAAGTAAGAATTCGTCGAGTACTCGAAAACACACAAACGTTTTCGACTAGCAACAATAAAACAAATATTCAAAACCGCTGAAAGTGCAAAAATACGTCAAGAACATGTGTACCAATAAAATAAACTAAAAACCCGAAAACTGGATGGTAATGCTCGCGAAATTTAAAAGGTTCCCGTTACTTTTTGAACGCATCTCGTATATATTTCAAATTATCACAGAGAATAGTCAAATATTTCAGCAGAAACAAGTGACAAGAAGCATCTTTGTCAGCCGTTTAAGGAGGGTCATGTATCCTTAACAGAGGATGCAATGCATTCAATCAATCTCTCATTAATCCATGCCCCGTCTGCAGGAAGGCAATTACTCCGCAATACCAGCGTGATTAACATTGCAGGAGGCTTGTCGCGCCGGCTTCACTCACAATGCATTCTCTGCACTCAAATAAAGATATACAAAGAGATTTATTTGACTGTGCTTCTGTAAATTCATTTAATGGTCAATTTTTAGCATCTAATTTACAGAATTTCCTGTAAATAATGCACAGATGTTCAATTTTTATTTCTCGTTTTTTTCCTTCTACATATACATTACAAAGGACATTAGAACACGCCTCCGATGAAATCTGAACGTCAAACTTTTTGAGAAACACAAAACAAAAGAAATTGAAACAAAGACCAATATTAATAAAAATTCAAAGGCGCGGCTATGAACATTTTCTTTGCTTTGTAACCTTTTTCTTTCGATAGAAATTTATTTACTATAAGCATTTAAAAAGGGCAACGCTAAAAGCTGTAAAGGCAGTTCATTCCTTTTATGAAAAACGATTAAGCAATATTTCCGAAAGTTCTTAGTTTTTATTGAAGAAACCGTCTAGCTTTGTTAAAAAGAGGAAACAGGCCTTCGTTCTTTCTACGACATGCAAGATGTTTTGTTAACCTCCGGAACAAAAAAACAAAAGAGTAACTAGAAACAAAAAAAAAGGAGCAAAGCCAAGATAACCAACAAAAAGCTTGCTCTTTTTTCTTTGTTCGGAGGGAAGTGTAAGGGAATGACCATGCTATTAACAAAAAGAGCGAACACTCTGGATGAAAAGCAGCCCTACGAGAATTATTACTCAAAAACAGGGAGGGGGGGGGGGATTGGAAAGCGTGCTGAAAAGGATTCGCCGGGGTTTGATGGAAACGCCGAGGAAAAGAATATCAGCCTTCTGTCGTAACTATGGAAACGGTTGGCATGAAGAACGAACGATCTGCTTGGTGCTTGGGGTTACACTGTCTCCTTGGTAACTTCCAAATCTAGACGTCGCAGGTTCCATTGTTAGCTCATGAATTTCGCTCATCCAATTAAAAAAAATCGATTATCCCTTCATATAAATAGCAAAACTAAACATTTAAAACAATCAGCAAATTTGGTATTTAAATTTATGTAACTTTTCGCTATTTCATTTTTTCATTAATACTTATGACTATGAAAGGGTAGAGCCAGACTGAAAAATTCAATGCCATAGCTGGGATTTGAACCACGGATCTCCTGGTCTCCGTCCAGCCGCTCATTGAGCTACTATGGCCAACGTGCCAACATGACATTAAATTCTCCAACTGACTCGTGTTTTTCCCGGTAAAGCACTAGCAGTTCTCATAAACACATGAGACAACTACCTTAATGGCGACTTACTATGCTGTAAGTACTTTAAGGCCCGGACAATTAATGGAAATTAATTGTTCTTTCACACTGGCCGTGTGTAGGGTGCACTATGAAAGGGTAGAGCCAGACTGAAAAATTCAATGACATAGCCTGATTTGAACCACGGATCTTCTGGTCTCCGTCCAGCCGCTCTAAACCTTCATAGTGCATCCTACACACGCCTAGTGTGAAAGAACAATTAATTTCCAATTACACGACTAATAAGATACATTTATTTCTTTTAGAGAAATATAGTATGTGAAGTCCTTTTCATACAGAAGTAATTTTTACATAACTGGTAAACTTTGCTTTGCATAAAAAAGAAGATTTATTTAAAATACACAATATATTTGTTTGGCATTAGCCACTTCCAATATATTCTTATTGAATATTTAAATACTTGTTAAAAAGGTTACTATCCAGTTATTGCTTAAGTCACGGAAAGTCAATAGCAGATTTTTTGGAGAAGGTGATCAATAACCCATTGACCAAACGCAAGCATCGGCGCCATTTTCCCGACGTCTCATGCCAAAGAACCTAGAAGCACCCCCGGAAATTGGAAAGGAAACGAAGAGAAGGGAAAATTATGGAAAAGAAATTGTAGTGGATAAACAACTTTCCCAGCGTTTGCCTATTAGCCAGGAAACACCGTGAAAAATCCAAGAGGGAGTAGAGCTTTTTTTCCCTTGTACCAACTTATTAATATTTATCACATGGAGGCGGGGGTGACTGTTAACGCGTGATCTGTCCGCATGGCGATGATCACGTCGGGAGGTCGCCAGAAAGCAAACATGGAGGGGTCGAAACCAAGCCACGAAGCACAGATGCATGCCTAATTAGGGACGATAATACGCGTCAGTACGTGATACGAGCCTGTTATCACACCCAACTTGCGTGCTGATAGGGTAGGGCGGTGTCATTAATAATTCCACGAGGATTGTCAGGCTGCTTGCATAAAATAAATCTGAAAACATTTTTTGGACATCCTCTACCCCTTTCATGGCATAAAGGGGCTTTTCTACGCTACAGCCATCAGGCTAAAGCAGTAGTCGAAACTTTTAAGACTTAATCGCTATGCTGTGTTTTTTGTAATTACCTTTCCTTTGCATGTCCAGAACATAAAAAACGAATAACTGCTACCCACGTCGAAAAAAGTATTGAAAAATTCAAGTAAATGTTAAAGAATATCCCGGAAATTATTAATTTACGAAAAAATGACAAATAATGTGTTTCAAAGAAATTTGGACTTGTGTCTTATTACTTACAGACTGTGCAAAATAATCTAGAATAAAGCGGTCTTTTGAGGGCACTCCCAGAAAATTAAGATATACGTTTCATTTGTCATGAGGCGGGAGCAGGGGAATTGCTCCGCACTTTTTGTTTACTGGCTGGAGGGCCCAGAAAAGGCGCGGCCTTCGAGGGTGGCTAAAGAGCCAGAAAAGGCGCGGCCTACGAGGGCGGCTATTATCTGACGTCACAAAGTCGGAATGAATTATTGTTACTACGTTCGAGACTGTAATTCGAGAATATTAGACTACCGTAACGATATCCCCAGAGCCCGGCAGGGTGATTCGGGACCTAGTAAAGGATTTCTTTGTGTGTTTCGAGCTTCGAATAGAAGTCAAAGAGTACAGCTCCGTAACAAGGAATCGGCACAATGAAGTACTCCATGAATCAGTCGGCCAGTTCAGTAGTTTTAGCTTTCTTTTAATCTACGTCCTCTGAAACTAAGCAATATTGGACGATCAATGAAATTATGCTCAAATGAACCCAGCGTCCATAGAGCTTAGAGTAACCAGACATTTATCTTTCAGGATAAGGGAAAACCTCCAACGTTAAGTCATATCGTACGATGAATGAAATGATGTTCAAATGAGTCCAGGGTCCATAGAGCTTTGAGTTTCCAGACATTTAACATTTAGGATAAATGAAAACCCGGAAAAAACCTACAGATATCTCATCCTGACTGAGATTAGAACTCGGAACCTCTTGAATGTGAGGCAGACACGCTACCTCCTACGCCACAGAAGCGGGCAGTTGCATGAGTGACAGTAGTGTAGAAAAGTGCGTTAGATTTCAAGCTCTGTGGTGAGGAATCGGTGGGCTGTGAAAACGTGTAGTGAAGTAGTTTACAAGCAAATATCAGAGTTGGCGCCTTTATCATCTTTGATTTAAAAAATAACAAAAATTTGAGAAAATAAATTTTTCAAACATATTCAATATTAAAGGTTATTTTGGAGTTGGAGAGTTTTATGGGCTTAGACACCAAATTTTATTTATTATTCTTCTTAGAATAGTTATTTATTTATATTTTATTTATTTTTTGTTTTTGTTTCAGAGAGTCCAAAAGCATATAATTCTGATGAAATCAGGACGTGAGCTGCTGAGAATACTCAAAATGGAGTTATCTGAAGAGGAATTTTTGCTACAATCGGCGAGCAGAAAAACAAATGCCTGTAGCCAGATTCCAGGCTGTGTGACCTACACATCACTGACATTTATAATCCCAGTAGAGTCCGACAACCTATCGATTATTGATATTTGCTGCCCCTTCACATCTTTGTCGTCCGTAACACTCCTCTACTGGCAATGAATACCAAACGTGGCCAGTTAAAGAGTAACTTTGAAGCCACAGGCCTTGCCCTTTAAAATGCATCAACAGCCTGCTTCAGAACTTGGTATTTCACCCAGAGGCTCCAAGACATGGACTAAATCTTACACAACTTTGTCGTGGAACTAACCAATTAAGCGATATTCCTTGTTATTTGTCTGAATTCTTTGAATACTTAATCTTTTCGTGCATAGAAATTAGTAATTCGCCTTTTTATGCAAAGGGAACGGGAGTTTGTGTAAATTTAGTACATTTAGCACACCTTAAATAACGCACAAGAATGCAGGTATATTTAAAACACGGATTATTTAAAATAGCTGTTTATGGGATCACTTGGTTTTAAGATATCGTTATGAATGGTTAGGATTGTTCAATGTTTCATCGTTTTTCAGTTGTTTGAGGGCCAATTTCTAGGGTTCACTTGTGAAAACATTTGACTGTCGATATTCATTTTATATCTAAAACAAAATATGGCTTTTTGTCAATTAAAATAAGCAGATAGAGGAATAACCTTCCGTAAAGATGTATAGTTAAGTTACTAATACACGAGATAGAGAGGAAAAAGTAATATGAATGTAACAGATTTTTTAATGGAAATACAAATCAATATGCAAAAAAAGAACGCCTGATTACGTTGACAAATGAACATCCCGCTATTCTTCTGATAACAAGTGAGGATCGCTAATTCCTGAGCTGCAACACGACCGGCATTTGTTCACAGTGGTGAACAAACCTGACAGTATCCACACGTCCGCGCTAAGAGGTCAAAAGTAGTCGTAAAATATTTTTCCCAACTGCGTTCGGGTAACCCGTATATTTCGACGCATGCGCAAACACTTTTTGTTAGGCCAAACGGCTCCCCCGGGGCCCAACAGTAATGGCAACTGGAGTAAAACAAAATTCCCAGTATCACGCCTTCGGGAGTGCTGTGTCCGCACAAACAATACACACAACAAAGCCTGGTGAAGCTATCACTCAGGAGAAACCGATTGGGCGTCCATTTGATGTTGTCTTTGAATGGCATCTGGCCGCTTTGATTGCATTTGCAGTCGACTACATCTGTTACAAACCTGGCCAACTTAAAGGAAATCTGCAGTGGAAATTGGCACACAGTTTAAAAGGTTGCGCCACCGACACTTACAGGACTTTCTCTACTCTCTTGTATAAATTATTCTTACAAAACCTTATTCTTCTATTTACTTCATTTCAATATAATTAAACGCTTTGGAAACGTAACATTGCGTATTTCGTTACTCATTCTTAATGGAATAGCCACAGTCAAATGTTTAATTGGACGCGGAGTTTAAAAGTTTCTATTTAATCTGACAAACAATGGAAAATCAAGCTCTTTAAATATAATGACAAATGAATTACGAACGTCTATATAACCAGATGGTAGCGTGTCTCCCTCACTTTCAAGAAGTCCCAAGTTCAAATCTGGGTCAGAGTGACCTATCTAGTTCAGATTTCTTTACCAACACATTCCCTTATCCCGAAAGATGAATGATAACTCTAAGCTCTGTTGACCTTGGACTTACTTGAACATCATGTCATTCATTGTCCGATATGAATTAACGTTAAAGGTTCTCCCTCATTCTGAAATATGAATGTTTGGTAACTCTAAGCTCTATGTACCCGGTACTCATTTGAACATCATTTCATTCACTGTCCGATATGACTTAACGTTGGAGGTTTTCTCTTATCCTGAAAGATGAATGTCTGGTAACTTTAAGCTCAAGGTACCCTTACTCCTTTGAACATCATTTCATTCATCGTCCGATATGACTTAACGTTGGACGTTTCCCCTTATCCTGAAAGATGAATGTGTGGTAACTCTAAGCTCTATGTACCCCGTACTCATTTGAGCATCAGTTCATTCATCATCCGATATGACTTAACGTTGGAGGTTTTCCCTTATCCTGAAAGATGAATGTCTGGTAACTCTAAGCTCTATGTACCCTGTACTCATTTGATCATCACTTCATATTTCCACTTAAATGATCATATTTTTTTGAGTTCGGGAATAAATTTCAATTAATTCTGTGTACATTTTAGAGCGTACTAAAGCGTTTATGTAGGATATGCAGGAGAACTGGGAACATTTCTGTTTTCTTTAATACGTGTCCTTTATGTTGAAGGACATAAAGATGGGATGACATCTCTGAAGAGTGTCCAGGTGCTTCCATTGTCTGCTTGAAAACGCCAGCAAAACTTGTTTACCATTCCATCTGCGTCTTTTGTTCCTTTCTGTGGGGCAGAGATTTCTCAAACTTTTCGGCCGCGTCATTCTGGTCTTGAAGATGGCTACTGCGTTAGTTTTTAAAAAGAATTATAGAAAATTGACTTTAATTTATCAGTCTTAGTTTTCAAACCAAAGGTAATTCATTCACTCCATAAGCAACCTTCTCTCTCTTTATCTTCCCCCTTTTCTCTCCGTTCCCCTCTATTCTCCTAACCCACTTTATCCTCCTCTCCATCCCCTCTACTTCTCTCCCCTTCTCTCCCTCCTCCATCACCTGGCCCTCAACTTCAGCATCTCTCCCTTTGTTTTTATTCTCTTTACAAATTTCTTCTTTCGTCACTCCACGCTCTTTCGCATGATCTTTCCCCTTTTTCACCATATTTCTTCCTCTTCATCTCCATCTCCTTTGGCACTCTTTCCACACTTGCGATTGGACACTTGTAAGTTCGGAAGCCAGACTTTCAGTCTCTAGCCAGATTAGGCTGAGCCCTCTACTGGCAATAGAATATTTTATAAGTTAGGACAAATGACGGTAGAGATTTGTTTTTGGTGTTGTGTAATGGAGCTGAAGTTGTGTGAGAGGTTTTGATAGAATGTGAGTGAGAGGGTGTGGATGTAGTCTGTTAGGGTAGGGATGTCTGGGTCACGACGGATTACAAAGTTATGGATGTACCATGGGGAACCCGTGGCTATATGGAGGAATCGAGACTGAAGGACTTCAAGGTGGAGTAGGTGAGTTTTTGCTGCTATACCCCAAATGACACAGGCATAAGTGATGTCTGGTCGGAGCACTTGTTTATACAGCAGGATATGGACATCACTGAGCGTCGATTGTACAATGGGTATAATATCTCCGTAGGGTAGGGGATCCATCCTCTTCAGCTGACGTGGTGCGGGCGCTGCGGACTCCTAGCACTCGTGGTACCTCTGACGTTACTAGAGGAACCTCGGACCGAATATTCGAGGCCCTCCCTGATTGGGAGTTCTTTGGATGTGGTTGTACTCGAGGGGGCAGTGGTTCCCATTACCCGTGGGAGATCGGGTACGTCTCCGGACGGTGTTGAAGGAAGCCATAGTATTCCCGCGTACTAGCCAGCATAGCTAGTAGAAGGTGTGCTAGATCACCAGGCGGCCCTACCGAGGTCAATTCGGTAGCCTTCCCATTTTGGAGTTGGCTCGCGTAAGTGTGTTTGTAGTGTTTAAGGCCTGCTTTTACTACATACGGTACCGCAGGCGGTGACACTGATGGTAAAGTCCGTGTAGTTAACGCGTGTGCACGTCGGCCTCTGCCTTTGACGAACCCTTATAATCGTTTTACAACTCCCGACCCTCCGTCTCCCAGATCTTTCTGCAAGGTTGCCACCTTTATCGATACGTCATGGGTGTCGTAAAAGGTTTCGTCTAAATAAATTATCTTATGTCCATTACTGCAAAACTTCCTTAGTTTTGACATATATATCGTCAAGCTACAATTCTACTGGATTCCATAATAATCCTTATCTTATTCAAAATGCGGTATTTGAAGCCCAGCTCGTTTAGGAGACCGCGCAAAGAGCTGTGCCCATAAGGAAAATCGCATATTTCTTGCAAATGTGCAACCAATTCGTCTAAGGTGGGCGCTCTCCCTTTTGCATGAAATCTATAAATTTCTCGACGAATTAAATCGCATGTGGTTTTTTTTTTTTTTTTTTTTTTTTTTTTTTTTTTTTTTTTTTTTTTTTTTTTTTAGGCTTTTTCAGTAATATAAATCGGCCCATTTATTCACACTATTGTCATCACTTTGATTATTTTCACGTGACTGAAAGTTATCTACTACTTCATTTGCAGGAACTTTGGCAAATGAGACTCCACGTGGAGTAAACATGTGACTGTCACTTCGAGAAAATCAGGGTTACTATTGGTCCTCAACGACAGTGTTCCATTTCTGAAGGGTGGAGATAGATTTATGACGGTCATTATTGGGCGGGAGACTCGGGTTCCTTTGACTCCAAACTGCACATGCGTTAACTAAACAGACTTTACAAGAGATGAAGATGGAGCACCGGTGTAATAAGATGGCGGGGGAAACCGGAGGTCCCGGAGAAAACCCGCCCCAGTGCCGAGTTGTCCACCACAAATCTTACTTTCCGGTCGCCTGGGATCGAACCCGGGCCACCTTGGTGAGAACCAAGCGGTCTAACCACTGAGCCAAGACGCGGCCAGGCGCGCGTAAGTGGCGTACCCACTTCCATCCCGTCTTGAGTCCACAGGACCAGATGGAGGAGTTGTTAGTCAGGTCCTGCCCTATGGAAACCTCCACGGAGGCACCGGGCGCCCTTTCGGGACAGCTCGGTATCTCCCTGGTCGTTAGAGGCGAGGGGGGGGGGTCACTCTTCACTCTGTGAGGATTTGACTTGGTAGATACCTTCGGGTTTATTTATAAGATACCCATACGTTTGCTGACCTTGTTGGCTGTGCAGGTTATGTGGTCCTTCCACGTCAGTTTTACATCAAGCAAAACGCCTAGATATCATACATATGGCTGCCGATGTACTTCCTCTCCGGCTAGACGAGCAGGTGGTATGTCCTCTAGCTGCCTTCTGGAGAAAGTGATGCTTTGGCTCTTCTGAGGGTGGATGCTCAAGCGCCATCGTTTGAACCAGGTGGTGAGGAGGTCGGCGTAGTGTTGGATTCTAGGTGCAGTCATATAATGTCTAGTTGACATGGAGGTTACAGCTGTGTCGTCTGCAAAAAGGTACAGAGAGCAGCAGAGCAAAGAAGGTAGGGTGTTGATATAGAGAAGGTAGAGAGTTCCTTGAGGAACACCAGCTGTAATAGGGCGAAGTGGTGATAATATGCCTTCATGGGAGACAGAGAAGGATCTTTTGAAGAGATAGAAGTGTATGAGATAGATCAAGTATGAAGGGGTGTTTCGCACTCTTCCACTCTCTCTATTCCTCTTACAATTCGCTCTCGTTTTCCCTTCTTTACTACCTATGTGTTTTTCTTCTCTTTGGCTCCCTTTTCTTCCTTTTATTCTAGTTTCCCTTTCTTCACTATCACTGTTCTCGTTCCATATCCCTCTTCTTTCTAAATTTGTTAAATTGTTTTCCCTACTTTTTTCATAAAAGTATTCATTTTACTAGTTTCGGTTTCGTCGACAATGTGTAGAGGGCACTGTTGTGATGTAAAAACTCTTTGGATGGATCAGGATTTCAGGAGGTTTTGTAAAATGCAGACAGTGCAAAATGAACAATTAAACAAAAGATTAAGAAATGTCTTGTAAACATGTTATGTTATAATTTGGTCTTATATATACAGATATACATAATTAATAAATATGAATACAAGAGAGAAATGTGATTCGCATGTGATTCTGGGTGAGTAAAATTTCAAATGATAAACTGATCTGTGAAACAAAAGTTAAGTCGTAATTATACAATGGAGGAACATAACCCAAACGGGGAAAAACATAATGAAAGTGAGCTTGAAGGCAAAACATATTTACAAGACATGTCTTAATCTTTTTTTTTTTTTTTTTTTTTAATTGTTTAGTTTTCACTGTCTGCATTTTACAATGCCTCCTGAAATCCTGATCCGTCCAAAGAGTTTCTATATCACAACAGTGCCCTCTACAAATGTAAGAAACCCAGCGAATCTCACAATGTATTTTCCAAAACAAACTGAATCAATTATTATTCAACGATGAATGACGTACAAACAGATTTATTTGAATCCTCATGAAATGCAGCAATTCAATTTGCGCACCCTTATAAACGTGTTAATTATCGATAGCTTCCATTGGCCACCCCACCGTCATTGATTTAGTATAGTAATAATAATCAGATACAACCAATCACACTATAATTGCATAATTCCTCCAGCATTGCTAGATTCCCACAGGCAGAGGGGATAAAAAAGAGTTTGATTAAAATCCCTGGTCGAGGTTACGTAGGCATTTAACGTGCAAAAGCTTCCTGCTATTGTTTCCATATAAACGTCGTCACCATGGCAATATACAGACAGCGATGCTCAAATGTTTTGAATGCGTGTTAAATGAAGGAACTCTGTTTTTAATCTCAAAATTCGATATCGAGAGGAAATAACTCGTTTTTAAACTGCCAGTATAAGATGAAAATGATTTGTTCAAAAAGTCTCTGTATTCTTGAACATCAAAGAAGAAGTTGGTTAAATGCCAAACTTGACATAGAACATTTTTCAATAATTTAGAACTTCACAGCGATTTCTCAAATTAAGATATTTATTTTCATACTAAACAACCATTGCATTTAATGGATCGGACTTGGAGGTTTTTCCAGACAATTGAAAATGTACTAGGTGCGTTCAAGTTATAACTCCTAATTTTTCAGGATTGGAACCAGAGAGGAATTTCTCTTTTTTTTCCTTCTAAATACACGTAGATTCTTTGTGAATGCGTGACAGATGGCAGCACTGTACAGTGCATAGAACACTAGTAGCAGTGACGAGAGTAAGGACTGTTTTTGATATTTAAAATGGCGACGTTTTCATTGCAAGAACAATAATCATTCGTTTTCTCCATTTTCGTAGTGTCACACTTATTGACATTCACCACCAGTTGAGTGAGGCATGTGGTGATGGTACCATGGATGTGTCTTATGTGCGTTCCTGGGTGTGACAGTTCAATAAAGGCAGAACATCGTATGACAACAAACCAAGACAGTCACGACCTAGCAGCAGCCGGTCTGACGACATGATGCAGCGAGTGAAGAAGGTTGTTTTGATTGAGAATTTTCATATATTCATGCATTATCACATCTAATCTACAGTTTCCTCTACGACCGCAGATTTTCAGTACGCATTGGTGGAAAGCTTTCATCCCCATGCAATATTACCGCAGGTGTCCCACAGGGTTCTATCTTGGCCCCCACTCTATTTAATATTTACATTTCTGATGTTCCTGACTTAGCTCCGACTTCTTTAGCTCTTTACGCTGATGACAGAGTACTATATTATTCTCATGTTAATATCCAGCACGCACAACAAGTAGTACAGCTCTCGTTAGATCGCCTAACTCATTGGTTCAGCACTTGGCGGATCTCTTTGAATCCTCAGAAAACAGAGGCTAAAATCTTCACTCTTCGCCGATATACTCCACTTCTTCCGTTGTGTCTCTACAGGAACAATGTCCCTTGGCTCCTACTACAACTCCCGTTAAATACCTTGGAGTGCTTTTGGACTCTCGACTGACCTGGCGTGCTCATATCGATCGTCTTATATCACTGGCCTCCGGGCGACTTTCAAAACTCTCACCTCTATTACATCGCCGTTCCAGCCTTGGCCTACAGTCTTCATTGTTACTCTACAAGTCACTCGTTCGTCCGCTTATTACTTATGCCTTCCAAGTGTGTGGGGCCGCACACATGTCATCTGCGTCGGCTTCAAATTATACAGAACCGCTTCATGCACATCGCCACCAACGTACCATGGTTCATTCGTAATCAGGAGCTCCATCACGAACTAGGACACTTACCTCTTCACGACTACATTCGCAGGATCGCTCGTCGTTTCTTTTCCACGCACCAAGAAGCTCCAGGTGTGTGCATTATAGCATCGGCGTCCGCACGCGCCAACCCTCACGCTTAAAGAGGAGATTACCACAGGACCTGCTTCTGAGTGATACACCTGATTCCAGTGATTCTAAAGCTTGATGTCTGTCTTACATATCCAATATTGACTTAATTCCTCAGAGTGTATTATTGGAGTTCTAAGTTAATGTAGATACGGAGTGGCCTGTTAGCCTACCCCTGAGTGTTATTGTTCTTTAATTTTTTGTTCTGTTACCTTCTTTTCACTCTGATCTGTAAAGCATTGCACTGCTGATCAATTAATAGATAATTAAAAACAAAAGATTTTCATGCATGATTTTGTGCACAGATCCCAGGGAAATGCCAATTTTGGAGGCGATATCTGCAACTGTCTTGGTTTCTTGTCATACGATATTCTGTTTTGATTGATAAATGAAATATGTGTCACACCACGAAACTGGAGAAACACGCTGTTTTGCAATCAAAACGTCGCCATTTTAAGTACAAAAGATGGTCCTTACTCTCCTCGCTGCCACTAGAGTTCTGTGCATTGTACAGTGCTGCTATCTGTGTCACCTATTCACAAAGAGTCCACGTGTATTTAGAAAAAAGAGACCAGAAGTTAATCGGGTAGGCTGGTCCACGTACTTGGGAAGGAGACCCAAGTTTATGTAGGTCACCCCGTAGTTTGCAATCCGAACACAAACGGAAATGTACCGGAGATACAGTCCTCTCTACGCAGCTGATTGTTTCCTATGGGGACACATGAACTTGCTGACGTATGTGACTGTCTTCTTGCCATGGGAGTTAACTTGGAAATGAACGCATAAGATACACAGACACATCGCGTTTCCTCCAGCTCCGGCTTTTCCTGTTTCACTTGCTCGCTGCCAGACATTCAACTGTCTGAGCTAACGCGTTTTGGCGAAATTTATAATAGGACATATCAGTAAGTATTCTATTAAGGGGCAGCTACAACTTATGGAGTGTAAAAGTGATTGACATACAATTGTTAACTACTCTATGTGTGGATCAACCATATTAAGGTAAAATAAATAAAAAGACTTCATATCATAATTTATTGAAAACAGCGACAGCTTCAAAACCAGAAGCATAATGTCGCCAATTTACCCAGAAACACTAATATGCACATAAACTTTTATGTAAATCTCCCTCTTTTATAATTTACGTCCTCCAACTTTAAGTCGTATCAAAGAAATGATGTTCAAATGAGTACAGGGTACATAGAGCTTAGAGTTAGCAGACATTCATCTTTCAGGATAAGAGAAAACCTCCAACGTTAAGTCCTATCGGACAATGAATAAAATGATGTTCAAATGAGTACAGGGTACATAGAGCTTAGAGTTATCAGACCTTCATCTTTAAGGATAAGAGAAAACTCCCAACGTTAAGTCATATCGGACGATGAATGAAATGATGTTCAAGTGAGTACAGGGTACATAGAGCTTAGGGTTACCAGACATTCATCTTTCAGGATAAGAGAAAACCTCCAACGTTAAGTCATATCAGACGAAGAATGAAATTATGTTCAAGTGAGTACAGGGTACATAGAGCTTAGGGTTACCAGACATTCATCTTTCAGGATAAGAGAAAACCTCCAACGTTAAGTCATATCGGACGATGAATGAAATGATGTTCAAGTGAGTACAGGGTACATAGAGCTTGGGGTTACTAGACATTCATCTTTCAGGATAAGGGAAAACCTCCAACGTTAAGTCATATCGGACGATGAATGAAATGATGTTCAAATGAGTACAGGGTACATAGAGCTTAGAGTTACCAGACAATAATCTTTCTGGATAAGAGAAAACCTCCAACGTTAAATCATATCGGATGATAAATGAAATGATCTTCAAATGAGTACAGGACACATAGAGCTTAAAGTTACCAGACATTCATCTTTCAGGATAAGGGAAAACCTCCAACGTTCAGTCATATCAGACGATGAATGAAATTATGTTCAAATGAGTACAGGGTACATAGAGCTTAGAGTTACCAGACATTCATCTTTCAGGATGAGGGAAAACCTCCAACGTTAAGTCATATCGGACGATGAATGAAATGATGTTCAAATGAGTACAGGATACATAGAGCTTAGAGTTACCCGACATTTATCTTTCAGGATAAGAGAAAACCTCCAGCGTTAAGTCATATCGGACGATGAATGAAATGATGTTCAAATGAGTACAGGGTACATAGAGCTTAGAGTTACCAGACATTCATCTTTCAGGATGAGGGAAAACCTCCAACGTTAAGTCATATCGGACGATGAATGAAATGATGTTCAAATGAGTACAGGATACATAGAGCTTAGAGTTACCCGACATTTATCTTTCAGGATAAGAGAAAACCTCCAGCGTTAAGTCATATCGGACGATGAATGAAATGATGTTCAAATGAGTACAGGGTACATAGAGCTTAGAGTTACCAGACAATAATCTTTCTGGATAAGAGAAAACCTCCAACGTTAAATCATATCGGATGATGAGTGAAATGATCTTCAAATGAGTACAGGGTACATAGAGCTTAGAGTTATCAGACATTCATCTTTCAGGATAAGAGAAAACCTCCAGCGTTAAGTCATATCGGACGATGAATGAAATGATGTTCAAATGAGTACAGGGTACATAGAGCTTAGAGTTACCAGACAATAATCTTTCTGGATAAGAGAAAACCTCCAACGTTAAATCATATCGGATGAGTGAAATGATCTTCAAATGAGTACAGGGTACATAGAGCTTAGAGTTACCAGACATTCATCTTTCAGGATAAGGGAAAACCTCCAGCGTTAAGTCATATCGGATGATGAATGAAATTATGTTCAAATGAGTACAGGGTACATAGATCTTAGAGTTACCAGACAATAATCTTTCTGGATAAGAGAAAACGTCCAGCGTTAAGTCATATCGGATGATGAATGAAATGATCTTCAAATGAGTACAGGGTACTTAGAGCTTAGAGTTACCAGACAATAATCTTTCTGGATAAGAGAAAACCTCCAGCGTTATGTCATATCGGATGATGAATGAAATTATGTTCAAATGAGTACAGGGTACTTAGAGCTTAGAGTTACCAGACAATAATCTTTCTGGATAAGAGAAAACCTCCAGCGTTAAGTCATATCGGACAATGAATGAAATGATCTTCAAATGAGTACAGGGTACATAGAGCTTAAAGTTACCAGACAATCTTTGAGGATAAAGGAAAATCTCGAAGAAAAGTTTATTCAGGTGACTCCGGGATTCAAACTCGGGACCTCTTGAGCGCAATTTGGACGCGCTATAGAGGCCGATATACTTAAGTGCCTTCAGTAGTTTTTGAACTGTTAATGAAAATGTTTGGAAAAAACTATTTGTGGGAAATGAGCTTTAAAACTTGATTTGATATGAATTGTGTGTTTAAATGGCAGTACGTTATTGCATATCTTTTAACGGTTTACTAGATCTACAGTAGTTATACATTTGGAATGAAGATTTCGGAGGCTATTCCCAGAAAATCCAAGTTGTGTCATAAACATATGACAGTTTAATCAAAATCGTAGCCTGATGTTCTATAGGAAAAGCCATTTAACGTTGGTATCCTTGACTGACATGCCTCAGGCTTTTAGCCCCACGAGTTCAAACACCGGCGCAGACAGGAAATGTTATTAAATAGTCGTATATCCATAGAATCAGAACGCTGTATACGCCACGGGAAGGCAGTTAAAACGATATTAAATCCGTTAGAATACAGTTCCGTTTGATTACCCTCACGGCCGACTCGACATAACTCATTAAATAACCCATTTGAAAATGTTTCCTGTTTATTCCTTTATCCGCCACTGTAAGAAAAACAACACACATCTTTATACGATACTTTTGTTACTTAAGAGTAGGCATTTTACTGTTAGACATGGATAATCTCTGTAATTATCTCTGCCAGAGTCGATATGGAAGTCAAACAGAAGAATAAAGTTAAAATTTGCAAGACAAAAGCACATCGCCTACTCCAATATAGTGTCAAAGCATTTGACTATCGATTACGTCGTGGATGGCTTAATCCGATGTTCAATTTTTTTAGTTTCTGAAAAACAAGAAACACATCTTCGTTACACCTTTTAAACTGCTCCATTTCTTAAATCATAAGTATTCTTTGTCAAAAATTGGATATAGCTTATGGCATCTAGCTAAGATTAGCAGTTCGAGCTTCTTCTCGTATTTCTTCAGGTAATAAAACTTTTCGTGGCCGGTATCACTCATTTTAACGTACAGTTTAGCATTTGTTATTTTTGCCTCGCCATAGTTGTGATTCTTCGCTATTAAAAGCCGCCGATATCATCTTACACCTAGTAAACACATGGATTCTAAATCTTTTGTAAAACAATTTGTAATATTTTTATAACTTATAATTCAAGTCGATATTCCTTCTACTCCCTTGTAGGCACCATGAAATAAGTAGATTTTAGGCGATAGTCAAATCTTTTAGGAGTGGATGGGTATGTAATATGTACTTGAAAAAGTATTAAATATTAAACCATTAAACAGCAAAGCAATAACAAGGAAAATAGGGAACTAGACACTTCCAACGAACAACCGTACTTGATTTAAACTTTGTGGTTTAAAGCGATAGACAATATCAGCCTCTGAACACGTGCTCGCCCACGTCCTTTGCCACGCCAACAGAAGACGTTACAAGTAAGCGATGTTGGTTGTTGTGACGCTACAGAAAACGGTTGCGATTTAAAAAAACGATGACGAAGAAAAACATTACCCATGTGCACCAAGAAAGGCAAAGCAACTGGCAGGACCAGTTAACAGCGTTGCCAACTTAACATCGCTTGCTGTATAAGCTAAGCACAAATCATGCATATGTGTTACACACACTTTCTCTACTCTTGCACGAAGTATTCTTACTCCTATTCTGATTCTATTTCATGTTAATTTAAATCAAAATGATGTTGCTACAATTGAATAGAGTGCACTTATGTGATATTTAAATGTTTTAGAGCTGCTCCTTTGTGACGGGCGTTCCATTTGCACGACCAGAAGGGGGAAATAACCTCTTATTTAGAACAAGTATTTGAAAATTCCAACTAGAAAAAGAGACTTCATACCTCGGAAATGGTAAAATCTACAAAATATATATTTGCGATAAATTGTTCCTTTGACATCTATATTCTCTGCGTGGTAAGATTTTTGTACATTGATTACCGTTTTCCATTTACAAAAATACATTCATATATAATTCATTACTTGTAGAGCCATTTTGGAAACAAGTTCTTTTTTTTCTTTTCTTTTTTTTTAAACTTCAGGAATTTCAAACTCCGCACTTCTGCCAAAATCGCGTAGAAAACGTAATAATTTCTACATTGGTTATTGGTAGATAATTATACATACAAGATGTCATTTGCGTAAAGTAGGAAATACATACGAGGGTGATCTGAAAAGTTTCCGACTTCTACATGAAGATGACAGCACTCGTAAATAAAAGCTAGTGTATTTCGCTGTTCATCTATTGACAGTTACTTACCAAAGTTTCAGCCATTTTGGATGCTTAGTTGTTAGTAACTATGTATGGGGACTTTGCACCATCACTTAGCGCAGTGACATTTTGGGCAGCTGAATTTAAACGTGGCCGCAAGAGCTTGGGAGACGATGAACGTTCGGGATGTCCAAACACTGCAACTACCGACGAAAACATCGCCAAATATCACCAAATGGTGCTAGACGACCGCCGTATTAAAGTGAGAGAGATAGCAGAAGCTATGAACATGTCAAAAGAACGTGTTTGTTACTTATTAAATCAACATTTAGACATCAGAAGGCTGTCCGCGCGTTGGGTGACGCGTTTGCTCACGTTAGACCAAAAACATGTTCGAATGAACATTTCCAACGCTCTGTTGGCGCAGTTTAGGCGCAATAATCTTGAGTTTTGGCGCAGATTAATTACTGTAGATGAAACTTGGATACACCATTATACGCCCGAAACAAAAATAAGAGTCCAAACAGTCGACTGCGAAGGGGGAACCGGCTCAAAAAAAAAAAAAAAAAAAAAAAAAAAAAAGTGATAGTGACTGTTTTTTGGGATAGTCATGGGAGTTATTTTAACTGATTATCTTCTAAATGGGAAAACCATTACAGGAGCATACTACGCATCATTACTTGACAAGCTGAAGGCAGAACGGCCACTTTTGTAGAAAAAAGAAAATTCTGTTTCACCAAGACAATGCACCGTTACTCACCTCAGCGGTTGCAATGTAGAAAATCCACGAATTATGTTTTGAACTGCTTGACCATCCGCATTTCTTCCCAGATCAAGCCCAAGCGACATCTTTTCGTTTCCTCATCTGAAAACTGCGCTCGTAGGACAGAGATTTTCGTCAAATGAACAGACAATCACCTTCGTGAACAATCATGTTGCAGAGAAAAACGTCGAGTACTATTTGGACGGGTTACAGAGATAGGAGAAGTGTGCAGAGTTACAAGGAGATTATGTTGAAAAATTAAAAAAATAAAAAATAATAAAAATAAAAAAATGAAAAAAAAATTCTGAAAAAATGTCTTGTATATTTATTAGGTCGGAAACCCTTTTAGACCACATATGTATTTGACGAAAATCAATAAACAAGGGAGTTACAGAAATTATTAGTTAATATAAGATAGTAATAATTTTATAATGCCGTTTTGTAAGTAGAAGTAGTAGTAGTAGTAGTAGTAGTAGTAGTAGTAGTAGTAGTAGTAGTAGTAGTAGTAGTAGTAGTAGTAGTAGTAGTAGTAGTTGTAGTAGTAGTAGTAAATTCATTATTTAATGGTATATTGGAATTAGGAAATAATTCTTTTATGTAGTCAAAGATCCACCCAGCAGATAGAATCAAGTGAACGAACTACAGGTGGTTACAAAATACAGATACGCAGTTTCAAGCCCTAAGACCCGTCCTAACACTGAAGCTGTCTAGAGAGCGATGATATCCTCTAGTGTCCACGAGAAGTTCTCTCTTCCTTGAACAAGCATCCGCACCATCTACCCGGCACTGCTATACGCTTACGAAACCTAAGGTAGCTACAAAATAGGAACGAACATAAGGAGGGGCCAGGCGTGGTTGGTCTATCGCTACCAGTCAATGCGGAGCTTGCAACGTTGTACAGTTAAGCACGCATGCTGGCTCGCTTTGCCGAATCATGCGACTTATTTCTTTGTGCGCTCTAAAGATACCAATTAAAGAATTATTTTGTGTGTCCCATGTTACAGAAATATTTTTCTGAGGATTACCGTCCAAACCCCATGTTTGTAGCACATCTGGTTTCGGGGATATGGAAATATAAGGCGCCTGACTAGAAAGAAAAGAATTATTAACGTCAGTGAAGAAAACCACACACGTGCTATGCTGCAGTTGCATTTTGTAGCTTCAATTCAGTAAAGTGGTGATCTTTTAACAGTGCACATGCGTTTTTCAAAGTTAGTAAATATACCGCTTAGCAAGTCTGTTACTGGTGGGCCTAGTAGTAACTGCAAAACAATTCATAAGATTTTGCATAAGTAGGCTACAAATGAAAGAGTACAGCCAGACTGAAAAAGTCAATGCCATAGCCGGGATTTGAACCACGGATCTTCTGGTTTCCGTCCAGACGCTCTAAACCATTGAGCTACTATGGCCAACGTGTCAACATAACATTAAATTGAAATGGTTCGTGGTTCAAATCCCGGCTATGGCATTGAATTTTTCAGTCTGGCTCTACCCTTTCATAGTGCGTCCTACCCACAGCTAGTGTGAAAGAACAATTCATTTCCCTGGACTACAAATATTCTTGTTAATGTGTATTCCTTTTTCAAACAGTTATCAATTAAAGACATTATCCAAAGTACACATTTCGCTCAGAGTCAAGAATTAATGTTACAAACTTGTCACGTGAGTTCTCATTCTGTGACGAACATTATTAAAGAATGTAAACAATTTACCAAATTAGGACAAGTTTTCATATTTTGTTCTGCAGGGAAGCATCAAGTAACTAAAAACGTGCTACCAACTTAGATAATTTTCAAAAGTGTGTTTTACGTAGAACAATTTATGATTTATATCACAGGGGTGAAAATGCAACTGCCTAAAGGCTGCGGGGGGAATAGAATATACGGATTCTGTATCTTTTATGCATAATATTCTGAAATCTCTTGGGTTCAAATATAGCAGAAGCAATGATGGTTGCACATTTCTGCTTGAAAGAAGTGATGTTATTGCTGCAAGACCAAAATTTCTGCGTACAATGCATAACATTAGTACATGAGACTCATGGTGTAACAATGCTTCATTAATATATATTAATATCTTCCGTATTTATTAAGTTTTTTAATGAAACAAAAATTAGTTTCAAGTCCATTACAGGTAATATACAAATATGGCATCATTAAAATAGAAACTATATTCACAAATCGCTGAAATGTTATTTTCTTTCACTGTAGCAAACACCTTCTTTCATGGAACGCATCTAATTTGAATCATTTTGTTTAGTGTACATATGAACGATAGCTACGTAAGCGAACTGTTTCCAGTTCAAGGTTTTAAGGTTCAGATTATGCGATAATTATTGTGTATGTTCTCACACACATGCTGAAATATTAAGTGAACTTCTCGATCAGCATTTCTATCACTGTATATCTCAGCGTCTGTATATTTGCTAGTTTGAGACAAAGACAGATATATCTTCCATTCCGTTGTTTAAGGACTATGATACAATGAAGCACAAAATTAATACAATTTTGAGTCGAACTAATACTCAATGCTCCGTTTATTGCTAGTACTTGCCTAGAACGCGTTTCGTTAGGATCTTCCTAACATCATCAGCTGTTGTCGACTAATGGATGCCGGTTCAGTGAACTCCTCGGAGGTGATAGGTGCGTCTCTGTCGGTATCTTGATGAACTTGAAAATTTCATAAAATCAGATGGATATAACCCAAGACAACACAAGCATGCTGTTATCAACAGTTTAACTTACAGGCTGGTTAATGTACCTTTAAACAAGATAGAATATAACAAAGAGTACAATAATATCATTCACATTGCAGAATACAATGGATACAGTGCTGAATTGGTCAACAAGAAAATAGATAAATTCAAAAGACAACTAAGATGCAAACAAGTAACTACTCTCTGCCCAATTAGCAATGAAACCTCATACAGAAAATTTACGTATCATCCCAGTGCTACACACCTGTTCCAAAAAGTCTTCAAAGAACACAATATTACTTTGGCCCCACAGAACAAATTTAGTGTACAACACCTTTTGAAATCACATAATACAAAGGAGATACCCACAGGCAAAAAATCAGGAGTGTACCGGATAAATTGCAAGGACTGTGACAAATTCTACATTGGAAAAACAAAAAGGAACGTGAACATTAGGCTTAAAGAGCACTTTAGGAACATCAGGAATAAAGAAATAGATAAATCGGCGGTAGCGTACCATTTTTGGAAGGAAAATCATGACATAGAACGAGAAATTCACTTACTGAAAAGTGTTCAAGGTCCAGTTGCATTAACCACGTGGGAAAAAATCTTTATAAAGAAATATGAAAGTAAATTGTTTAATTTCGATACTACGTTTGAAGAAAATCCAAATTTCAAGTTCATCAAGATACCGACAGCGACGCACCTATCACCTCCGAGGAGTTCACTGAACCGGCATCCATTAGTCGACAACAGCTGATGATGTTAGGAAGATCCTAACGAAACGCGGTCTAGGTAAATACTAGCAATAAATGGAGCATTGAGTATTAGTTGACTCAAAATTGTATATCTTCCATCTTTGTCGCCCGCTTGTCGTGGAACTGGCAACACCAAAACTGTAAGATAACCGTATTGGCTCAACCCATGTTCATTCTTATTTTGTAGCTACTGTAGAAACGCTCCTTTGAGGTAAGAAGGAAATGAAATGTTAAGAAAATTATAGGAAAGAAGTAATAGTAGATGAAAAACCACTACAATGTTGGCCTACCGACCGGGAAACAAAACGAAAAAACCAAGGACGGTCGTACGGGAATCGGGAACTTTAGAGGTTACCGCGAGCGATGTCGCGAGTTTTGGTGGCATATAAGCTAACGCTAGCTTGTAACAGACAAGGTTGGTAACCCTGGCCAGTAACAGAAGACTGGTGAGAGAGGCAAGCTGGAAATCCTTGAGAATGTGCCAAACAAACTGCCTGATGGAGACAGAGAGGGGATTAAAACAACTGAAGGGGGGAGAATCTCTTGTTTACACGAGCAATATATCTTACCATTCTCTGTCCGGAATAAAAAAAAAAGGCGAATAGATCTTTTGCTGATCAAATCCAAGAAGCATTAATTTATTCTATGTTATCGGAAAATAAATTTCCGCGAGAGAGGGCGAAGCAAAGTGTTTGCATGATATTCCGTTTCCCCTTCCTCTTCTCACTTTCTCCCTTATTTCCTTTCCTTCTCCTAAGTATTCGTATACTCCACTGTCAGTTAACAAGTAATATCTGGAAGTTATTACAATCAAAATGTTGAAGAGAAAATCCAGATATACGAGGCATGCTTTTTAAGTCAGTACAGTTTTGGAAATTAAAAAAAAAAAAAAAGAAAAAAAAAAGACGTCCATAGATATCGCAATAATTTTAGTTTTACATGAAAGCCTGTACCTTAATCTACTTTGCTACATAATTTCCGTGAATACTGAGGCACTTGTCATAACGTGGCACCAGAATTTGAATACCCTCCTCATCAAATTCTGCCGCCTGACATCTTAACCACTGTATCACAATTGTTTTAACTTTGTTATCGCCTTGAAGACGCTGACCGCCCAGATGTTTCTTCAAGTGCAGGAACAAATGGTAGTCGCTGGGTGCCAGATCAGGGCTGTATGGAGGATGATCTAGAGTTTCCCATTGAAACGATTTGATGAGATCTTTGGTCCGATTAGCCACATGTGGACGGGCATTGTCATGCAGCAAAACGGTACCCTTACTCAACTTGCCACGTCTTTTGTTCTGGATTGCACGGCGCAGATTGTTCAATGTCTCACAATAAGACGCTGCATTGATTGTCTCATTACAAGGCAGAAACTCCACTAGCAATACTCCTTTTCTGTCCCAAAAAACTGTGCACATGATTTTCCGGGCAGAAATTGTTTGCTTAAACTTCACTTTTGTGTGTGATGATGAATGTCGCCATTCCATGATTGTTGTTTCGATTCTGGTGAGACATAGGCCACCCATGTTTCGTCACCAGTAACAATGTGGTCTAAAAAATCTTCACCTTCATTGTGGTACCACTCAAGGAAAGTCAATGCACTGCCTAAACGTTGGGTTTTGTGCAAATCCGTCAACATTTTCGGAACCCAACGTGAACACAATTTCCAGTACTTCAAGTTCTCGGTCACAATGCGATACAAAACACTACGAGAATATTGAGGAAAATAGTCGCACAATGATGAAATTGTAAAGCGTCTGTTTTCACTCACCTTTTTGTCCAATTTCTGCACCAAATCTTCAGTAACGACCGAAGGACGCTCACTCCGTTCTTCATCATGCACATTTGTGCGGCCATCTTTAAATGCTCTCACCTATTTCCTTACCATTCCATCACTCATAAGCCCACCTCGGTAGCGTGGCGGTAGCATGTCTGCCTCACGTTCAAGAGACCCCGAGTTCGAATCTCGGTCAGGGTGAGTTTCCTGGATATGGTTTTTCTGGGGTTTTCCCTTATCCTGAAAGGCGAATGTCGGGTAACTCTAAGCTCCATGGACCCCGGACACATTTGAGCATCATTTCACCATTTTCATTCACCGTCCGATAATACTTAACGTTGGAGGACGTAAATTGCAGCAACAACAACAACAACAACAACAACAACAACAAAAGTCACTCATTATGTTTTGTCCGTAAACTTCACAGATCTCGCGATGAATATCGATCGGGTTTACGCGTTTATCACTAAGAAATCGTATAACCGCCCGTACTTCACAATCGGCGGGACTCACGATTGTCGGAGGCATCTTAGTAACCAACGTATACAATGAAGAATCAGACTGTACTGACGTCAGTGCGTAGACAAGAGATGTAGGTAACCAGCGCGCATGCGTGGAACGCCGAGTGTAGTGCTGCGGCGGCGGAATCACAAAACGGTACTGACTTAAAAAACATGCCTCGTATGTGACACCTGGTAAGTAGTGAACTCTGGTGGAATATAACCAAAACAGCCCTCTATCGTCTGACGTGACCAAAACGCCATGGCAATCTGTAATATTGATGGGTGAATTCGAATACAAAAAATCGATGTGTTCGATTCTTGAGTATTCTCGAGATGTTCTCGAAATCTGAATATGCATTCGAATACACAGGCAATGTTCTCGTTTGCGTTTGTGCTGAATACTGTTCTCAATATTTTAAATTGTTATTTGAAGGTAATTTTTTATGTAGTTTTTCTGTATTCTTACACATATACACATATTTCTCTGGGAGCTCTACCAGAAAGTCCGAAAACTGCAACCTCTATTAACCCGGGAGCAATGAAAAACTCTGGAGCTCTTTACTTGGGGCAATATCTTGAGTTTAAAAAGTCCACCCATCGACAAAGTCAAGACGGATGGAAGTGCATACGCCACTTACGCGCGTCAACCCCGCCGGGAAGACTACCTAATAACCTCGGTGGGGCCGCCTGCTGATCTAGCACACCTACTAGCTCTGCAGCCAAACGCCAAGAGCGCGGTCGCCCGGGTTCTGCCGGGCGGAGGGTAACAAGCCACGGTACCTATCCGCTGTGCGGATTTACCCCTGCGGTATAATAGTTAATGTCTTATTACGCAAGCTTGCACGTCGTTGTATTTGACGGCACGGTTGGTCTCTGCTGATGCTTCTGGTGCCAGGGTGTACCTCCGATGAAGGGGGACAGTGCCCGATCCACCTCGCTTAAGACGGTTGCTGGCGATCCGTCAAGCAGAGGGGGGAACTACAAGCGAGAATCCTGATGGAGTTAGGTTTTAAGAATTGATTTGTCCAGGTTGGCCACAGACTCTCGGGCGCAGCTGCAGGTGTCACCCTTCCAGCCACGACCAAGCACGGTACGGCGTAACCTGGCGGTGTTTGGGAATGAAGGAGGAGAGGCAGACTTTATCACCCAAGGGCATCCTTAGGGAGGCGGTAGCTCCTCGGTCTCCTGGGGAGACGGTGGTCATATTGACCCAGTGAGTTCATAAGCTGGTTTGGGTGAAGAGTGACCTTGGCATACAACGTGCGCGTTCGTTCACGCACGGCGTCCTCAACGTAGAGTATGCCGGACTGGGTGTGTAGTAAGTGCGATGGGAACCTGCGGTCGGTACTGTAAATCATTCTTAAAGCCCTGTTCTGCACGGCCTGCAGCCTGCGGAGGGTGGTATGAGCCACCGAACCCCAGACCTCGCATCCGTACAGGATCAGAGAGGGAACGATCGCACGATACAGCCGCAGTTTAAGTCTGATGGGCATTGTTGAGCGGAATATGGGGTAAATTTGTCTGAGCGCAGAGTGGCTGAGGCCGACCTTTTCCCTGACATGCGCAGTGAAAGTGAGGCCGCGGTCCAGTTGGATTCCCAGGTATTTGGCGGATCGAACCAAGGGGATTCTTGTCCGCCGCAACCGCAGGTCACTTTTCGGTCACTGGCTCTGCAGGCTAGTACCCGGGACTTTCTAGGCAACCCCCCGCCCCCTCCGGGTGGCCGAGGCCTGGCCGGAGGTACCAAATCCCACGGGTATCTGGATCACTCTACCCCCTCGAGTCCAACCCAATCCGAACAACTCCCATTACGGAGAGGCTCGAGTTTTTACCCGAGGTTCCACTGGTAACGTCAGAGGTACCAGGAGTGCTAGAGGTCTGCAGCGCTCGCATCACAGCAACTGAAGCGGACGGATCCCCTCCCCTACGGTGACACATATACTCAGTACACATAAACACCATGCCCAAGGCAGGACTCGAACTCGAGACCCTTTACGCGGCTGAACGCCAGAAACATCCGCTCTAGCAATCCCGAGCACTTGCATCGTATATAAGCAAATGATCTCGATTCAAGCAGGTGACGTCATCCCAGAACTTGCTCTCGAATGATCTCGTTTGTAGTATCCAAGCAGTTGCATCGAATACAAGCAAATATTCTCGATTCAAGCAGGTGACGTCATCCCAGAACTTGCTCTCGAATGATCTCGTTTGTAGTATCCAAGCAGTTGCATCGAATACAAGCAAATATTCTCGATTCAAGCAGGTGACGTCATCCCAGAACTTGCTCTCGAATGATCTCGTTTGTAGTATCCAAGCAGTTGCATCGAATACAAGCGAATGTTCTCGATTCAGGTATGTGACGTCATCCCAGAACTTGCACTGGAATGATTTCGTTTGTAGTATCCAAGCAGTTGCATCGAATACAAGTAAATGTTCTCGATTCAAGCATGTGACGTCATCGAAGAACTTGCACACGAATGTAAGCAAATTATTTCGTTTGTAGTACCCGAGTACTTGTTTTCGAATACAAGTGTTCTCGATTCGTAACATGTAACGTCAGGCGAGACCTTGCACTCGAATACAAGCAAATGTTCTCGTTAGTAGTATCCGAGAACTCGTATTCGAATGCAAGTTTCGATTTTTCAAAGTATTCGAATACAGTATGTTCATTCTTAAAAGAATTCGATTCTGCCCATCACTAATTTCTGTAAAGCTTACCTTTGTGTGGTACGTAAAGGACGTGTCAGAGGGCTGACCAATCAGTAGTAAGAATGCGTGACGGTCAAAGCTATGACGTCATCGGCGTTGAAACAGCCATGGGCTCAGTGGAATCTTATGCTCCTTTTCACATGCCTGTACTTATTTAATTCTTCGTTTGCAATTAGTTAATTTAAATAAGTGATTCTGTAATATTTTAAAGCTATTAAGAATTATATTTCAAAATATTGGTCTTGTCCTGCAAACCAGTAAATGAGGCAAGAGAGAACTCAAGAGGACATCTCTTTAGCGTAGGTGGTAGCGTGTCTACCTGACGCTCAGGAGGTTTCGAGTTGGACACTCAGTCAGGTCCATCATCTAGATAAGGTTTTCTCCCGAGGTTTTTCATGATAAAGGAATCAGTTACTGTCGATGGTTTCAGGGTACTCTTATTCCGCGTCCAGACATTCTCTCCATAATGTGGATTCATCTTTCAAGCTATATAAACACACAAAACACCAGATATTGGGCTGCTGTAAACCCCCAACTGATCCACGAAACTCCACTGCATGACGAAAAGGTTGTAGTATGGTGCGCGGTGTTAGCTTCCAGGATCGTTGGTCCCATTTTCTTTGATACGACTGTAGACACTGAAGTTTATATGGGTATCTTCAAGATATTTGTGGACCAGCTGGACGATATCGAATTGAGAGAAGGTTATTTCCAGCAAGATGGAGCAACGTACCATACATCTAATGACACCATGGAACTTGCAACCAGCTTCTTTGAAAACACTGGGCAACAAGGAATATGTTTCGGGCTTAAAAATAATGAATTTACATGTATTTCCATCTGCTGAATTAAACAATCACCATAAATATATAGATTAGCTCTTGTTTTGAAGATAAAGTGACATTTCGTATTTTAGAGTGAAGATTTTAAATTTGGGGGAACTGTTTTGGGAGTTGGCACAACTGTCAAATAACAAAACACATTCAGAGAGAAATTTTGGAAATTAAGTGATGCAAAATTTAAGGAAGGCATTTTTGTCGGACCACAAATAAGAGAACTTGTAAAGGATCCTGCATCTGACCAAATTTTGAAGGGGAAAGAAAAGGAAGCTTGGGAAGCCTTCAAGGATGTTGTTCATGGATTTTTAGGCAACAAAAGAGATGACAACTACAAGAATTTGGTGACAGTGCTCCTGCAAAAATACCGTAACCTTGGATGCAACATGTCTCTTAAGATCCATTTTCTCCACTCCCACCTAGACTTTTTCCCTCCTAGTTGTGGAGCTGTTAGATATGAACATGGGGAGAGATTCCAACAGGACATTTCTGTTATGGAACAAAGATATCAGGACCGTTGGAATGAAGTAATGCTTGCGGATTACTGTTGGTCTGCGGAACTCCATCACAAGAGGCAAGCTAAAAGACGACGAAGTCAATAGGCCACCACATGATTCTCTTCAGACACAACTCTCTGCGAAGTATTTTTCTAGCAATTTAGAACTCTTAGCATGAAATTACCAGTTAAAAAAAGTCAAATGCACTTTCATTGTTGTTAGCATGTATGTAATTAAAATGTATTCTTTTCTCTCAATCCGTTAATAATGTCACCCGAACGTCGAAACTCCCGATAGAACCGGCCGGCAGAGGGTCAGACGGAAGCATCGAGCCCACGCCTACCCATTTGTCTCGTGTCACTAACTGAAGGGATGATTTGGAGAGTGACACGAGCCCTGTACCGTCTGTTTCCCCTCCCACCAGACGTCTGGAAACCTCGGGATAATTGTGCGCGCCGCGAACCTTCCAGAAACGGCGATCTTCCCTATATAAGGCCTGCAGTTTGCGAGTCAGTTCAGTTCTTGGCGAGCAGCTTTGAGGAGCGCCGAGTGAGGGAATGGACTGGAAGACTGTGTAAAGTCTGTTTAGTTAAAGCATGTGCACGTCGGCTTCTGCCTTTGACGAACCGTTATAATCGTTTTACAACCCCCGACCCTCCTTCTCCAGACCGTTCTGCAAGGTTGCCACCTTTCTCGGTACGTCATGGGTATCGTACGAGATTTCGTCTAAATAAATAATCTTATGTCCATTACTGCAAAACTTCCTTAGTTTTGACAAATATATATATATATATATATATATATATATATATATATATATATATATATACACAAGTCTACTGAATTCCATAATAACCCTTATCTTATTTGAAACTCAGCTCCTTTAGAAGACCGCGCAAAGTGAAGCGCCCATAAGGAAAATCACAAATTTCTTGCAAATGTGCAATCAATTCGTCTAAGGTGGGCGCTCTCCCTTTTGCATAGAATCTATAAATTTCTCGACGAATTAAGTAGCACATGAAATGTTCTACTTTAGAGAAACGTTTCCTTTTGTTTTCACACTTGATCGGCGTCTTTGGTATTCCTTTCGTCACAATATTTCTCACTGTACTTCTATGAATATCCAGAATTTTTCAGGTTCATTGCATGACCCCTTACCAAGATTATTTGTCAGCACATATTTATATGTGTTCAAAACAAGCGCTTGAATTTGCTTAGAAACAGTTCCCGTTATAACTTGGTTATTTTTTAGGTTTTTCCAGTAATATAATTCGGCCCAGTTATTCACACTGTCTTCACTTTGATTATTTATCTCTACTTCATTTGCATTTACCACTGCATTTTCCTCCTACGGTCTCCACATTGTGACACACAACGAATTTCTGCACGTAATGAAACAGATCAACTAGAAGTTGGAACTTTGGCAACTGAGACTCCACGTGGACTAGACATGCGTCTGTCACTTCGAGAAAATCAGGTTTGCTATTGGTCCTCAACGACAGTGTTCCATTTCTGAAGTGTGGAGATAGATTTATGACGGTCATTAGTGGGCGGGCGGCTCAGGTTCCTTTGACTCGGAACTGCACATGCGTTGAGTAAACGGACTTTACGTGCATTGGAGGAGTTGTACGTAATTGCGAGTGCAGAGTGGACCTGCGGCAGACGAACTGGTGAATTGTAGTTGTGTGCGCTAAGTAATTCTATGTAATCGGAAGTGTTCCATCTGTAATTCGGTGGAAATAAAGAACATTTTGAGTTTGTGCAATTGAACTTTTAATTTCACGAACCCACAAAGTCACAATATGTAATACTTCCACCTTGTGTATATCATAGAAACTAGAGCTAATAAAAACTTTTCTTTTGTCATATTTGTTTTTCTCAAACCAAAAATTAGTAGAAATTGCCTCATGAAGTGCTCGAAACAGTAAAAGAAATAATATTTTGTTGCCCAGTGTAACCGAATAATCTCAAAATGCCTGTGCCCCCCCCCCAGATCCCCTGACCTAACCTCACCGGATTTTTTCTTGTGACGATATCTAAAAAATAGAGTGCACAAGAATAGGCCACGGACAACTGATGTTCTCAAGGAATCCATTCGAACCGAAATAAGTAACATTGACGAGGTTACTCTCCGTAAAACTTCAGAGAATATGGTGGGACGAGTACAAACATGTATAGAAGCTGGTGGAGGACACTTCCAACATTTTCTCTGAGATGTAAATAGTGTAATGTAATCTCCCATCTCCCAAAGTTTCACGTGTGTCCTATTATTGGTTCAAAAGTTATGACGTATTAAAATGGTTCAGGTTTATCTGGATCGCCATTATTTAAAAATTCTATGGCATTCACTTGTTTTTTTTTTTATAATTGCATGGAGAGAGTGTGGTATCTTAAGGTAGGCACATAACGTGCATTATTTTAGTTTTGTGATTGTAATGAATTAAATTTGTTTTTATTTATGCCTATATTTATTTAGCTAAGCAAGAATTAACAAAGTTAAAAGTTCCATTAACAGTGTATAACTTCCATTCAACTGTAACATTTTACATTGCATATCACATTTTTCACAAATGAATAGCTTGTTGTTAAAAGTTAGCAACGCGAGTAAAAAAAACAGAGCAGAGAGAGGTATAAGCTCTGACATTTAATTAATTTTAGTTTACGAAGTAACCATGCATTTTATATGCTGCTAAAAGCAAGAAAACGTCGATCCCCGTTTTAATTAACAGTTCTGTTTAGCTACCACTTTCACAGGAGTATTAACTAAGTATACTAATATCATAAAGCAAGAAAATTTGTGTGTCTTGTTACAGGGTTCAGATTTTGAACTTTTAGTTCAATCATGTGAAGTAGTTATATTTTTAGAGTCTGTTCGCTGTGAACTAGTTCCATTTTCACTATCACTTCACTTGAGTAGTTATACTGTTGCTTCAGTTCAATCATAACATTCACTTAAAAAATATAGTGCACTCCATTTTTACCGTCACTTGTCTTATATACTGTAGACCCACAACAAGAAGGCAAGCTAGAGGAACATAACGTAATCACTTTGGCTGTTTATGCTCGCGTCCCAGTATGACAAGGATGGAAGTTTCGTTTAGAATACAAAAGTGTTATCACATAACTCACCCATACATAATACTATCGCAGTTTTTTGCAGTAACAAAGATTATTTTTTTTATTCTACTTTTTGTACCTGCCAGCCTGGGTGACTCATACATTCATTTCTTAGTAAACAGATCCGTTACCGGAGCACATCAACAGTTCAAACTCCTCTGCCTTTCATTCCCCTCTAGCCTTCTTGTCGTGGGCATACGGTGCATGTACGTGGGCTGTTCAATAAAGAATGATCACAATTTTCTTTTGATAACGTACCTCTATTGATATTCATAATTCTGACGGTCCTTCTCAATATATTCTCCCCTGAATATAATGCATTTGTCTCAGCGTTTCTGTCAGTCTTCAAAGACATGATGGTAACCAATTTTTGAGAGACCCTTTAAAATCGCATACGCAGCCTTCACCACTGCTTTTGATGATGGATAATGCCTCCACGAAGGCGTTTCTTCAAATTAGGCAATTGAAGAAAGTCACATGGGACTAAATCCGGACTATAGGGATGGTGAGGAATGCACTTCACGTTGATTTTTGCAAAATACTTAGCAACAACATTGACAATATGCGGCCGCGTGGTGCAGCATCCAGCCTACTTCAGGGAAATGTGTTCTTTTGCGCCTGATATGGACTTGCAATGTTTTCAGGACATCCCTGTAGTATTGTCCAGTTAATAATGTGTGTGCAGGTACAACATACTGATAAACCATTCCATGAATATCAAAGAATGAGATGACCATAACTTTACCAGCAGAAGCAAGCACTTTTGCTTTTTTGGGGGTTGGGGATGAAGGAGATTTCTACACTGAGGTTTGTTGTTTGCTCTCAGGATCAAAATGATGTAGCCAAGTTTCATCAGCAGTGATTACGTTTGAAAGAAACTCCGGATCTTCCTCTAACTTTATGCTCCAAAAGTACATGGGGAATGTCCTATCCTCATCTAATGACTATTTATAACCACGCCATTCTTCCTGCAATAACGTACGCTGCGGAAGTCTGGAGTACGTCTACATCCCAAAGGGCCACACTCAAATTACGCCAAATCCAAAGATCCTTCTTGATTTTCGCTACAAAAGCGTACAGAACTGTATCAAACAACGCCTTGCAGGCAATCGCAGGTGTTATGCCCATCGAATCAGCTATCCTCTTACATAACGACATTAAAGCTATATCGAAAGGACACTCCACTAATGCAGTAATTCCGATGCTGAAACGAACGGAAATTCCAACCAGATCCAAAGGTATTCATCCCAAAGATAACCACATCCATATAAATACTTCAGGAGAATTAGGGAAAGCTGAAATTCATATTTTCACAGATGGTTCCAAGACAGTAAATCACGTTGGTGCAGGAATGGTGGTTATAGAAAACTCCAAAGAGATCTACATAGGAGCTAAAAGATTAGACCTAGAAAACTCAGTATTTCAGGCTGAACTTCTAGGTATTAAAGCAGCTGTGGAGTGGATAGAACAACAGAAAACCGGTAGCACAACTTTCGCCATACATGTTGACTCAATGGCCGCTCTCCTCGCCATTGCACATAGAAGAACATACCACCCCCTGGCCGTTCAGCTCAGAGAAAAGATCACCCTAAACAAGGCATACAACGTCACTCTTCACTGGGTCAAAGGTCATGCAGGTCTACGGGGGAATGAAAGAGCTGATTGCCTCGCTAGGATTGCTGCCAGTCACAAGACCACCTTAGACTACAAATCTATTCCCATAACTTGGGGCAAGCAGCTGCTAACCGAACACTACACTACTGTTTGGAACTCCAATATACACCAGATCCAACAATGCCCTTCATAACAAACTTTTCATTCCCAACATACAACACCGTCTGTCCTTATCTCTATGGCCCAATCACATAACCACACAATTCCTCACAAATCACGGCCGTTTTCAGGCCTACCTTCATAGAATGAAAATAAGAGGCTCGCCATCCTGTAACTGCACTGAAAAACACCCACAGACGGCTCTGCATTTGATGACAGAGTGCAGTAATTTCTCAAGAGATCGACCAGACGTTTTATGTTTGGCCCCTCTACCCGTGGTTCTGAAGATTCACTTCAACACAGTTCGAGTATCAGGATTCATCAAGAGCATCTACCGCACACTTGAATAAGTCTGTACAGTACTGTGTAAATAACTACTGTAAATAATCCGTGATATACCTTTAGGTAAAACACGGGCTGTAAAATATTGTTTAAATAAAAAAAAAAAAAACTGCATGCAGACCTCCATGCGAATGTCCTTTTGCTCGAGAATCAACAATCTTGGAACTCATCGCGCACAAACACGTCTCATGTGTAATGTTTCTGTCACCAATGTGTGGGTGGCACTCAATGAAATGTTCAGTATTTCAGAAAGTGATCTTAAGGTAATTCGTCGATCCTCTCTCACAATGGCAGCAGCAGTATTGATGTTTTCTTCCGTAGGAGCAGTAACTGGAGCACCGGGTCCACCTTCCTTTGAAATTGATTGTCTGCCCTCTTTAAACATTTTAAACCATCTTCGAGCTGTGCTGTAGGGAAGAATAGACTCTCCATAGGCCTCCTGTAACACTGTATAGGCCTCAGCTGAAGATTTGTTGAGACGAAAGCAGAATTTCAAAGCCGCATATTGTTGCTGGCGTGTTACCTCTTGTGCACCAGTAGGCGATACTGAACATGTCTGAACATGTCTGGTTCTCACAGGCGGGAACCAGGAGTACTAACAATGAAACTACTGCGGTGTGTTTGTTTCACATTAAGCTTACAGAATATAATAGCATTGAATTTTCGTGCGAAAAATTATGACAGTAAAAAAATTATGATCATTCTTTATTGAACAGCCGTCGTAATTCAATTTTCTGTCATTTTATAACTTTGGTTAAGTTCAATTTTGAGATACACTTCATAAAGTGAACTAGTTCAATTTTCGGATTCACTTCACTGATGTGAACTAGTTCAATTATCAGTCAATCACAGTAGTGTAAATCAATTTTCACTACCACTTCACTTAGGTAGTTCTTACTGTCACTTCAGTAATAAAATATAGAGTAATTTATGCTTCCACGTTACCAATGTAATGTAAATATCTTGGCTGCCACTTCATTAATATTGTGTGATCAATTTTAACAGGCAGTTCACATAGTTCTCAGTGCAGTTCAATAATGTGACTCAGTTCAACTTTCACTATGACTTCACGTGTTACTTCACCAGGGCGTGCTATTTCAATTCTTATTAATGCTTCACAATGAAATGCTAACAAGCAAATCTCTGCGCTATTTGCCACTATTGAATGACACTGTCCGGAGAACCTGGTAGAAGATTCACTACTCAAGCATTCGTCTTGCATATCAGAGAAAACTTCAAAAAATTCGTGGTCATAGTGGGCGACAACCAGAGACGCCTTCAGTAAGAGTCTCCCGTGGAGCTATCTACTAAAGAAAGTCGGAACTAATATCCTCAGTACATTTCTATGACCTTCACATTGTTTTCAACCAAAGGGATGTTATTGCTGTACTAGAAGTGAGCAAATGCTATAAAAAGGGGCTGTAAAATGCTCTTCATCAGAACTTGGAGGAGCAAACAAGAGTTGAGATTTACAACCCTACAATCACTTAATAACCCAGTGCAGGGAGAAGATTGCCTACCCTTCAAAAAGTGCGGCGGTGATTATGTAAAGTTACTCTACAAGATCTACCCCTCATCCTAAAGTCCCTACCCACAGAAAATAAATTACCCGTCCAGGTTGTTTTAAAATTTAACAGTTCATAAGTTTTCAACAATGTTCTGTTTTATTTATAGTGAAATCAAATATTGCAGGTCTACCGAGCCAAGTAGCTCGAGGCTACGAATTGACTGTTTCTTTAAGTATTTGCACAGGGGCCTTTCTTCTCTCCTTTATGCTGCTTCTTCTTCTCCGTCTGCCATCGTGCCACAGTCTTAAAACAGAATATCTGCCAAAACTTTAACACGTGGTTATTGGTTCACTCTACTGATGAACGCCTATTGGTATCACTTTGTTCGTGCGTACGCTGTAAACATACAGCGATCTTATTCATAGTACGCTGTTCAATAAAGAATGATCATAATTTTATTACGGTCATAATTTTTCGCACTAAAATTCAAACTTATTATATTTTGTTAGCTTAATGTGAAACAAACACGCCGTAGTAGTTTCATTGTTGGTACTCCTGGTTCCCCGCCTGTGAGAAGAGGGCAAGTTCAGACATGTTTGGTATCGCCTACCGCTGCAATGGGGTAACATGCAGTTAAAGTTGATGTTAGAGGAAGATCCGGAGTTTTTTTTTCAAACGTAATCACTGCTGATGAAACTTGGCTACATCATTTTGATCCTGAGAGCAAACAGCAAAGCTCAGTGTGAGAATCTCTTTCATCACCAACTACCAAAAAAGCAAAAGTGGTTTCTTCTGCTGGGAAGGTTATGATCATCTCATTCTTTGATATTCGTGGAATGGTTTATCAGCATGTTGTACCGGCACACACATCAGTAACTGGACAATATTAGAGGGATGTTCTGAAAACATTGCAAGTCCATATCAGGCGCAAAAGACCACATTTCCGTGAAGCAGGCGCTGCACCACGATAATGCACGGCCGCATATTGCCAATGTTGTTGCTGAATATCTTGCAAAAATGAACGTGAAGTGCATCCTTCACCCTCCCTATAGTCCGGATTTAGCCCCATGCCCCATTTAGTCTCTCCGAAGAAACGCCTTCGTAGGAGGCATTATCCACCATCAGAAGCAGTGGTGAAGGGTGCGGAGGAGATTTTGAAGGATTTCTAAAAACTGGTTTCCGTCATATCTTTTAAGACTGGCAGAAACGCTGGGACAAGTGCATCGTATTCAGGGGAGACTATTTTGAGAAGGGCCGTCAAAATTATGAGGATGAGTAAAGGTACTTGCCAAAAAAAAAAAAAAAAAAAAAAATAGTGATCGTTCTTTATTGAACAGCTCTCGCAGATTTTCCAAAAGTCACAGTCAACAAATGCAAATTAAGTAAAAATTCCTTGACTACTCGAAAACAGTACAGTGGAACCAGTTTCATCCAGATCATTTGTTACCAGGGTAACCTTCTGAAGAGCACGACACTACAGATTATTTTACGAGGCCCGTTCAAGTAATAACAGCCGTTTTTCAGAAATGACACCAGATTGGAACTTCTGGTTTTTTATAAATAGACGTGGACTCTTTGTGAATGCCTGACTGAGATGGCGGCACTGTACAATGCATAGAACTCTAGTGCCAGTGACGAGAGTAAGGACTGTTTCTGATGGTTAAAATGGCGACGTTTTCATTGCAAGAACAGCGTGTAATCCTTCGTTTTCTCCATTTTCGTGGTGTGATACCTATTGAAATTCATCGTCAGTTGAGTGAGGCATACGGTGATGATACCATGGATGTGTCTAATGTGCGTTTCTGGGTGCGACAGTTCAATGAAGACAGAACATCGTGTGACAACAAACCAAGACAGTTGCAGACATCGCCTCCAAAATTGGCATTTCCGTGAGATCTATGCACACAATCCAGCATGAAGATCTGAAAATACTCAATCGGCGACCCTCCAAAACAATGTCCTCCACCAGCTAGGCTAGGTATCGTGAAATATATTTTGTGTATGGGAAGCACAACGAAGCCCGTAACATTACAACGAAATGTGAGGACCTACTTGGTGCCCTGTGGAAGTAACATTTAGCAGCTAATTGGCAAACAAATCATTATAACGCACAAAAGGAACATTACCTAAAGTGTTTAAAAGTAAGATAATAAATAAATAAACTTAGAAAGGAAGCCCGCTTCTGTGGCGTGGTGGTAGCGACTCACATTCAAGAGGCCCCTATTTCGAATCACGTTCAGGGTGAGTTATCCGTATAACCTTTTTCCAGCGTTTTCCCATATCCTAAAAGGTGAATCTGGTAACTCTAAGCTCTATGTAGCTTGTATTCATTTGAACATCCATTCATTCATCGTCCGATATGACTTAAAGTTGGAGGTTTTCTCTTATCCTGAAAGATGAATGTCTGGTAACTCTAAGCTCTATGTACCCTGTACTCATTTGATCATCATTTCATTCATCGTCTGATATGACTTAACGTTGGAAGTTTTCCCTTATCCTGAAAGATGAATGTCTGGTAACTAAGCTCTATGTACCCTGTACTCATTTGATCATCATTTCATTCATCGTCTGATATGACTTAACGTTGGAGGTTTCCCTTATCCTGAAAGATGAAAGTCAGGTAACTCTAAGCTCTACGTACCTTATACTCATTTGAACATAATTTCATTCATCGTCTGATATGACATAACGTTAGAGGTTTCCCTTATCCTGAAAGATGAATGTCTGGTAACTCTAAGCTCTACGTACCTTGTACTCATTTGAACATAATTTCATTCATCGTCTGATATGACTTAACGTTGGAGGTTTTCCCTTATCCTGAAAGATGAATGTCTGGTAACTCTAAGCTCTACGTACCTTGTACTCATTTGAACATCATCTCATTCATCGTCTGATATGACTTAACGTTGGAGGTTTCCCTTACCTAAAAGATGAATGTCTGGTAACTCTAAGCTCTACGTACCTTGTACTCATATGAACATAATTTCATTCATCGTCTGATATGACTTAACGTTGGAGGTTTTCCCTTATCCTGAAAGATGAATGTCTGGTAACTCTAAGCTCTACGTACCTTGTACTCATTTGAACATAATTTCATTCATCGTCTGATATGACTTAACGTTGGAAGTTTTCCCTTATCCTGAAAGATGAATGTCTGGTAACTAAGCTCTATGTACCCTGTACTCATTTGAACATAATTTCATTCATCGTCTGATATGACTTAACGTTGGAGGTTTTCTCTTATCCTGAAAGATAAATGTCTGGTAACTCTAAGCTCTACGTACCTTGTACTCATTTGAACATCATTTCATTCATCGTCTGATATGACTTAACGTTGGAGGTTTCCCTTACCTAAAAGATGAAAGTCAGGTAACTCTAAGCTCTACGTACCTTATACTCATTTGAACATAATTTCATTCATCGTCTGATATGACATAACGTTGGAGGTTTCCCTTATCCTGAAAGATGAATGTCTGGTAACTCTAAGCTCTACGTACCTTGTACTCATTTGAACATAATTTCATTCATCGTCTGATATGACTTAACGTTGGAGGTTTCCCTTATCCTGAAAGATGAATGTCTGGTAACTCTAAGCTCTACGTACCTTGTACTCATTTGAACATAATTTCATTCATCGTCTGATATGACTTAACGTTGGAGGTTTTCTCTTATCCTGAAAGATAAATGTCTGGTAACTCTAAGCTCTACGTACCTTGTACTCATTTGAACATAATTTCATTCATCGTCTGATATGACTTAACGTTGGAGGTTTTCTCTTATCCTGAAAGATAAATGTCTGGTAACTCTAAGCTCTACGTACCTTGTACTCATTTGAACATAATTTCATTCATCGTCTGATATGACTTAACGTTGGAGGTTTTCCCTTATCCTGAAAGATGAATGTCTGGTAACTCTAAGCTCTACGTACCTTGTACTCATTTGAACATCATCTCATTCATCGTCTGATATGACTTAACGTTGGAGGTTTCCCTTACCTAAAAGATGAATGTCTGGTAACTCTAAGCTCTACGTACCTTGTACTCATTTGAACATAATTTCATTCATCGTCTGATATGACTTAACGTTGGAGGTTTCCCTTACCTAAAAGATGAATGTCTGGTAACTCTAAGCTCTACGTACCTTGTACTCATTTGAACATAATTTCATTCATCGTCTGATATGACTTAACGTTGGAGGTTTTCCCTTATCCTGAAAGATGAATGTCTGGTAACTCTAAGCTCTACGTACCTTGTACTCATTTGAACATAATTTCTTTCATCTTCCGATATGACTTAACGTTGGAGGTTTCCCTTACCTAAAAGATGAAAGTCTGGTAACTCTAAGCTCTACGTACCTTATACTCATTTGAACATCATTTCATTCATCGTCCGATAAGACTTAATGTTGGAGGTTTTCCCCTATCCTGAATGATGTAACTGGTAACTCTAAGTTCTAGGGGCCGCGCCGTGGCTCAGTGGTTAGACCGCTTGGCTCTCACCAAGGCGGCCCGGGTTCGATCCCAGGCGACCGCAAAGTGAGTTTTGTGCTGTACAACACGGCGCTGGGGCGGGTTTTTTCCGGGATCTCCGGTTTCCCCCGCCGTCTCATTCCACCGGTGCTCCACCTTCATCTCATGTATCATCAGTGTCATCGCCTGCGGTGCCATATGTAGTAAAAGCGGGCGTTGAACACTACACATTTCATTTCTAAGTTCTAGGTACCCTGTACTTATTTTGGAGGACCAGAATTAAAAAGTTTACAAAGACAAAAGAATTTGGCAACTCACAGAGCTTTTTTTTTTTGTTTGTTTGTTTGTAATTTTACGTCCTCCAACGTTAAGCTATGTCGGACGATGAATGAAATGGGTGACATAATGCTCAAATGTGTCCAGGGTCCATGGACAATAGTCTTTAAGGTTAAGGGAAGACCCGGGAAAGACCTTATCCAGGTAACTCACCCTGACCGAGATTCGAACTCGGGACCTCATGAACGTGAAGCAGACACGCTACCATCCACGCTACCGAGGCGTGCAACTCACAGAGTAGCAAACATGTTTCAAACGCGAATGAGACATTAAGATTTTGTGATGCGGATGTAGCTCAATCCTGTAGCAAATTCATCACATATAGAGATAAACATCTTGTCATATGTCGCGAAGATATACGTGAGTTTAAATGGCGGAAGTCCGTAACGTCCCTAATAATACTTTGTGAAGCCCTGTTTGACAAAGTAACCACCAACACCCGCTCATCCCACAGTCAATAAAATGCATGAAGGGGTATTCGTGGAATCTGCAGCGTTATCTTGTGCCGTACCGGGGGATAAAATGACAGACCAATTTGTCTGGTATTGTATAATAACACCAGGAATTCCCATATTGCGAAATAATTAACAGGAAGTGACGTCAGCTCCGCAGCAAAACCACAGTTGCCTTAGTAACCAGATACGGTCTCAATTTAAAACAAACCCACAAGTATTATGTCTAATTAACCCGGTAGACATAGTTTGTGAGTCCTTATGCATCCACAAATATATCATCAAGCAATTACAACTATAAATTATTATTGGACATTGCAACCCAAATAGAGATGAAGCAAAGGAATTACACGAGACTACAGGTCATAGAGCAAAATCCCTCTAGCTCGACTAAACCAGTGTAGCTGTCTCCAAAGAAAAATGAACGACCCTGTGGCCAAGCAGCCCTCAAGAGTGCTCTTCAATTTGAGTTAAATTCCCTCTAAGTGGGCACATGAAGAGAAAGGTTGCCATGTTTTATCCAGTCTCTGCACGTTAGAAAAAAGCTAGTCAGTAAATACAGAAATATGTTAATAAATATTAAAAGCAGAAGCATTATTAACAGTGAAGTATTCTTCATATTTGAGTTTGATTTATGAGTCACTATGTTTACACTCAAACTTCACTTACTTGTTGTTGTATAATTGAAACGTTTTCAAGATCATTCGATCTCATCCTCAGCTGTTTGGTGACTAAATGAACCTTCCTCTTCGGTATTAAATGGATTCAACCCAGCCATCATAAGGAACATGGTGAAGAGAAAAGAAAAACTGAAGATAATATCAAAAAATACCACTCTCACACCACTTAAAAACACAAATTGGCAATATAGAAAATTCATCTAGCACCCCAAAACAAATTCAGTCTGAGGAACCTGCTAAATAAGCCACTGAAAAATACAATCCCCAACAATTTGAAATCAGGAATTTATCAGATTAATTGTGAAACCTGTGAAAAAAGCTACATAGGAAAAACTAAGAGAAACTTGTTAACCAGGCAAAAAGAACACCAGAGGAACATTAAGTTGAAACAAACAGAAAAATCTGCAGTTTCACACCATTTTGGGACAGAAAACCACAACATTGGCCACAACATTAAACTGTTAAAATCTTTAAGTACACCCATAGAATTGGATATTTGGGGGAAAATATTCATAAACAAAAACCGTGATAAAGTTATAAATTTTGAAATCCCGGCATTAAATGAAGTATTAAAACCTAGTGCCCCTAACACCAGATGGCAGAGTGATCGGAGCTCCGTAGTAGTGGAAGAAGAGGAAGGTGCATTTAGTCACCAAACAGCTGAGGATGAGATCGAATGATCTTGAAAACGTTTCAATTATACAACAACAAGTAAGTGAAGTTTGAGTGTAAACATAGTGACTCATAAATCAAACAGAAATGTGTACACATATACAAAAGAAAATAAGCGGCCCGCCTCTATAGCGTGGTGGTAGCGTGACTACCTCTTGTTCAAGAGGTCCTGAGTTCGAATTTCGGTCAGGGTGAGATATATGCATAAGGTTTTTTTCCAGGTTTTCCCCTATCCTGGTAACTCTAAACGTTACGTACCCTGAACACATTTGAGCATCATTTCACTCATCGTCCGATATGACTTAACGTTGGAGGTATTCCCTAATTCTGAAAGTTGAATAGTAACTCTAAGCTCTGTGTACCCTGTACTCTTTTGAACCTCCCCTGGACTCTATGTACCCTGGGCACATTTGCACACCATTTCATTCATCGTCCGATATGACTTAACGTTGGAGGTTTTCCCTTATCCTGAAAGATGAATGTCTGGTAACTCTAAACTCTATGTACCCTGTACTCATTTGAATATCATTTCATTCGTCGTCTGATATGACTTAACGTTGGAGGTATTCCCTTATCCTGAAATATGAATGTTTGGTAACTCTAAGCTCTATGTACCCTGTGTTCATTTGAATGTCATTTCACTCGTCGTACGATATGACTTAACATTGGAGGTTTTCCCTTATCCTGAAAGATGAGTGTCAGCTAACTCTAAGATCTGCGTACCCTGTACTCATTTGAGCATCATTTCATTCATTGTCCGATATGACTTAACGTTGGAGTTTGTCCCTTATCCCGGAAGATGAATGTTTGGTGGCTCTAAGCACTATGTATCCTGTGTTCATTTGAATGTCATTTCACTCGTCGTACGATATGACTTAACGTTAAAGGTTTTCCCTTATCCTGAAAGACGAATGTTTGGTAACTCTAAACTCTATATACCCTGTACTCATTTAAACATCATTTCATTCATCGTCCGATATGACTTAACGTTGGAGGTTTTCCCTTATCCTGAAAGATGACTGTTAGGTAGCTCTAAGCTCTACGTACCTTGTACTCATTTGAATATCATTTCATTCATCGTCCGATATGACTTAACGTTGGAGGATTTCTCTTATCCTGAAAGATGAAAGTCTGGTAACTCTAAACTCTATGCTCCCTGTGCTCATTTGAACATCATTTTATTCATCGTCCGATATGACTTAACGTTGGAGGTTTTCTCTTATCCTGAAAGTTGAAAGACTGATAACTCTAAGCTCTATGCTCCCTGTACTAATTTGAACATCATTTCATTCATCGTCCGATATGACTTAACGTTGGAGGATTTAAATTAAAAAGAAGTTAGCGAGAATTACGTTATTTAATATCTCACATAAGAAGTAAATATAGGGCACTTTGACTTGTCAAACACTATAGAATCTATGAACAGAATGCCATGTTTTCCAGGAGTTATTACATATGTCTATTTTTTAAGTATAAAGCTAAGAGTAAGCATGAAAGAAACAAAGGGACGAGATACCTACACAATAAACTCTGATGATAAACTTTAAATGAGAAACAATCCGAGCATTCGCTTATCAGTCAGGGAAAACGATGGATAGCCAAGGTGAGAATGACGATCGTTGGAAACAAACCTAGGTCTTTCCGAATGGGGGACTCATGCGTTTTCATTGGACCATCTGATTTTATATACTCAAGCGTATATTACACAGGATTTGAAGCAAAGTTTAATAATTTTTAGCGTATATAGTAGGCGTGGGAAATATTGTGTATACCCAGACATAATATGTCAAAAGTTCATAGAAAAATATATAGTTTAAGACCTCTTGACTATCATAAAAATAGAATGGATTTAAAAAAAACTCCGAGAATGGTGCGTGTGAACAGAAGAACTAGAAAAAACAAAAAAAGGCAGTGATATAAAACACTTGGAATCTCGCAAGAATACGATATGAAGATAAAAAAAAAGAGAATGAAAACAATTGTTGGCATGTAATTTGTTTCGAATTTGTTTAAAGTACCATATGTTTACATTTGTTTAGCAAATAAAATGTGTATCTTGAATTATATCCTAAATGGCTTCTAATGTTTGCTAAATTCTGGATGACTTTGGCTTTGTCATGCAAATAGAGCGGAATTTCTTAGCAACCAGCTCTATAAAACATTCGACGATCACCCAAATGTACTGTACTCCTACATTCCTAAGAAAGCGCAGTACAATCTTCTAACATGGAGTAGATATACTTTGTCTCAGACAACAAAGATACGTCATAAACATATGGGAGGGAGAAAGAGGGAGACGTTAAACGTTCCTAGGCCGTTATGGGCGAATCACGTCAGATGTTTTAATGATACATAGCTAGTGTTTTGTCCATTTTTTGTCAGCGTTGTGGAGAGCGTTTGTATATGTTTAACCTTGAACCGTTGCCAGGATTCAAATGTGCTGCTCAGGTTTTACCGACGTGGCTACGCAGGCTTGAGTGCCTGGGGGTTGTTACTTGAACTTGGGGGTATATACATGCACAAAATCGATAGATAACCTTGTAGTTGAAAAGTGTACCCCAATAAAGGCGGAACATGACATTTACAAAACTGCAGACAGCAGCAGCTACTTTCGATTCTGACAGAAGTTGGCATTTGGAGGAGCAGCGACGCTTCATAAAGCCTTGCTTCGAATAATAAACCTCGACAATCGCGATATTACAAGGATCGTTGAACATAATCGAATTAGTTTTGTGATCTAGTATATAAGACATCATTTAATCTGTACTAACGCTGTAAAGAGAAAAAGAAAATGTTTTTGTAGGTAGGGTAATCTAAACCGAGCGGGATTGATAGGGGTTCGGTCTGCGACCCTCATTCTGGAGCTGCGGGTTTGATTCCCGTGGCCGACCTAGCTGACATATGAGTATTTTCGGGGTTTTCCCAGGTCACTAGACGAATGCTCGGTAAGATAATTACATCGCCGAATTTCCTGTTACTCCATTTCATCTCCATTATCATTTCACATCATGAAATCTCTTTCAGGGTAGGAAAGTCGGCGGTTGTCTCGACGCTGCATGGCAGGATGATATGCCCTGAGTAAACTAATTCCTGCTCGGTACTCCCTTCCCCAAAAACAACGATAGGTCAGTTAGGTCGGCCACGGAAATCGAACCAGGGCCTCCTGGACCTCCGCTCAGTGGACGGGCTTAATAATTCGGACCACTATTAGATCAACTAGTGGACATGGAAAATATCTTTCATACATTTTTTTCAACGGTTTTTTATTTATTAAATTTTAAGCTCAATATATAAAATAAATAAGAGGGCTGTTCAATAAAGAATGGCCATAATTTTTACGGTCATAACTTTTTGCACTAAAATTCAGTCTTATTATATTCTGTTAGCTTAATGTGAAACAAACAAGCCGTAGTAGTTTCATTGTTGGTGCTCCTGGTCCCCGCCTGTGAGAAGCAGGCATGTTCAGACATGTTCAGTATCGCCTACTACTGCAATGGAGGTAACACACGAGGAAAAATATGCGGCTTTCAAAATCTCAACAAATCTTCAGTTGAGGCTTATACAATGTTACAGGAGGCCTATAGAGAGTCTGTTCTTCACTACAACACAGCTCGAAGGTGGTTTAAAATGGTTAAAGGGGGCAGAAAATCAATTTCAAAGGAAGCTGGACCCGATGCTCCAGTTACTGCTCTTACGGAAGAAAACATCAATACTACTGCTGCCATAGTGAGAGAGGATCGACGAATTACCTTAAGATCACTCTCTGAAATAATGAACATTTCAATGCACACGTTGGTGACAGAAACATTACACATGAGACATGTTTGTGCGCGATGGGTACCAAGACTGTTGATTCCCGAACAAAAGGACATTCCCATGCAGTTAAAGTTCATGTTAGAGGAAGATCCGGAGTTTCTTTCAAATGTAACCACTGCTGATGAAACTTGGCTACATCATTTTGATCCTGAGAGCAAACAGCAAAGCTCAGTGTGGAAATCTCCTTCATCCCCAAACCCCAAAAAAGCAAACGTGGTTGCTTCTGCTGGGAAAGTTATGGTCATCTCATTCTTTGATATTCATGGAATGGTTTATCAGCATGTTGTACCTGAACACACATTAGTAACTGGATAATACTACAGAGATATCCTGAAAACATTGAAAGTCCTTGTCTGGCGCAAAAGACCACATTTCCGTGAAGCAGACTGGATGCTGCACTGTGATAATGCAGGGCCGCATATTGCCAATATTGTTGCTGAATATGTTGCAAAAATCACGTGAAGTGCATCCCTCACCCTCCCTATAGTCCAGATTTAGTCCCATGTGACTTTTTTCTATTCCCTAACTTGAAGAAACGCCTCCCTGGGAGACATTATCCATCATCAGAAGCAGTGGTGAAGGCTGCGGAGGCGATTTTGAAGGATCTCTCAAAAAATGGTTCCCAGCATGTCTTTAAAGACTGGCAGAAACGCTGGGACAAGTGCATCGCATTCAGGGGAGACTATTTTGAGAAGGACCATCAAAATTATGAGGATGAGTTAATGTACGTTGTCAAAGAAAATTTGTGATCATTCTTTATTGAACAGCCCTCGTATATAAAAAGTTTAGAAGCTTAAACTTCTAAAAAGCAAGCTTTAATACACACGCAGTTTAGCAAGCGAGATACAATTACTGTTCCCCAACTTAAATATTTATTCTTGCTTAATTTACAAGAAATTTAAACTTCTTATAATTACGTAAGATAAAATTTAACGATTTAAAGTACATGTTGGCACAAAGAGTCATTTAGAATCATGTGAACAGGACTTGCCTACAGTAACAGTTTTAGTTTGTGAATGAACCTTATAAACAAAACACGAACACTTATCGCATTTGTTTCTTGATTTACTGACTTTTTCCCCAGACAGTTTACACCTTCCGAATTCAAGGAGTTGTTGCCATGGTTTCCTTAGATTCTTCCGCATAGTTAGCTCCAAGTAGGTCCTCGGTTTTATAGAAACAGGGTCGTTATCGTCAACAGTATCATCTTTATACACCTCCATCACTTCTTCCAAATCATTTGCATCCTCAAGGTTATGCTTCCTTTTGGACGTGTTTGCATCTGAGAGGAATAAATGGTTATAATTCACTTAATACTGCTACAAAACAGATGTGAAACTAAACTTTATTCATTGTTGGAGCGTTAGAGATACATTCTTAATTGTTGACACATTGTTTCTTCTCATTGTTGACCAAATAAAAGAAATGTATTAATTGAATAAATTTCATATAACTGCATACAAAGAAAGAAAAAAGCTTACGTACATTACCAAGCAGGGTAACCCTTTAAACTAAGGTTAGTACAGCAAAGAAGTAACAGACTGGCGCAATATAATCAGACAAATGAAACTGCAGTTTAAAGAAACAACTAAGATTAATCCAAAATTAGCTCTAACAAAATAAAAATCAATAAATATGTAGAATATGAAGCTATTTAACAGTGAAGCGAACAAATATATACAAATATAACAATTTGTAACATAAAACTTCACTTATAAGAAATAATGACATTTTTCTTATAAATTGTCCGGGATCGCGATTTCATGTAAAACTTCTACACTTCGTCAGCCGGAAACAAAGCTGTCATCATCGTCACGAACGCTAAATGTTAATATGTTTCTGTTAGTACTACCAAAATCTGAAAATGAAACAAATGTAAAAACTAAATCGACTACCAGTATTTCAAAAATCATTACGCGATATTTGTTTTTTAAAATAAACATATTTTCTTAAACCATTAAGTCTATTGGACTATTTAATTGTCTTTATAATTTAACCTCTGGATTTATTTCATGGTTAAATGACTAAAAGTGATCTGCTACGGGAAATTTATATCTGTTTATACTTAATGTTACGAGACTGTTCTTTCGTTCTGGTTTCTAAATTACGTTTCGTCTTTCCAATATAAACCTGATCACAATCTAAACAATTAAATTGATAAATATAAGATTTTTTTATTATTAGGAATTTTATCTTTTTAAGAGAAATGCAATACATTTTTAATACTATATTTATTTTGGGGAACTAAAGTTATATCAAACTCTTTAAAAATTTTTGAAAATGTTTATTAACCCAGGGATGGCAAGTAATTTTTTTAAAATTATAATCGTCTTTTATTTTTTAAGGGTAGAAATATCATTAACAGTTTTTTGTTATTTGAATTTTTATTTTCTTATTTATAACGTCTTTATTAAAACTATTAACTAAGCAGTATTAATAATATGTTTATATTATTTATTAAATTCATTTTTATTCAGGGGAATATATATTAATCTATGTATCAAACGATTGAAAACACCAAATTTATGTGAAGGGGGTTAAAACTTGTTTATTTTTATATAATTATCAATATGACAATCGAATTAAAAATTTAATAACTTGGAAAGTCGTAGTGAAAAAACAAAAAACGTCTAATATTTATAAATACTAGAAACTAGAAGCTGACATGATCGGGGTGGTTTGGAGTTGATGGAACACTAACGTTGGGGGTAACATAATCTCTGGACACTTCATCTCTACGCCCTCGAGAAACAGATTTGGTGATGAAGGTGGTCATGTCATCGTTTTGTCCTTTACAGCGTGTCTGTCTACCGAATTTATACAAATGAAGCACACAGCATCTGTTGACATTCATTTGTGGCTATGTAGTAATCACCTGACACAGAACAGCTGTCACAAACCGAGTACTCCCTCAGGACGAGCATTATCACTGTGACCACGCTATCATATACCAGCTATAAGCTTTGTCATTTGCCTCGCCTAGCTTAACTTTCAGGCTTCTACCCGTCAGCGTGCAGAACTTCTCTATTATTTACATTGATTCAAGATGACTGATATAAGTACAGGGTACATAGAGCTTAGAGTTAACAGACATTCATCTTTCAGGATAAGAGAAAACCTCCAACGTTAAGTCATATCGGACAATGAATGAAATGATGTTGAAATGAGTACAGGGTACATAGAGCTTAGAGTTACCAGACATTCACCTTTCAGGATAAGGGAAACCTCCAACGTTAAGTTATATCGGACGATGAATTAAATGATGTAAAAATGAGTACAGGGTACATAGAGCTTAGAGTTACCATTCATACTTCAGGCTAAGGGAAAGCCTCAAACGTTAAGTGATATCGGACGATGAATTAAATGATATTCAAAACAGTACAAGGTACATAGAGCTTAGAGTTACCACACATTCATCTTTTAAACCTCCAACGTTAAGTGATATCGGAAGATGAATGAAATGATATTCAAAATAGTACAAGGTACATAGAGCTTACAGTTACCAGACGTTCATCTTTCAGGATAAGGGAAAACATCCAACGTTAAGTCATATCGGACGATGAATGAAATGATGTAAAAATGAGTACAGGGTACATAGAGCTTAGAGTTACCAGACATTCACCTTTCAGGATAAGGGAAACCTCCAACGTTAAGTTATATCGGACGATGAACGAAATGATATTCAAATGAGTACAGGGTACATAGAGCTTAGAGTTACCAGACATTCATCTTTCAGGATAAAGGAAAACCTACAATGTTAAGTTATATCGGACAATGAACGAAATGATGTACAAATGAGTACAGGGTACATAGAGCTTAGAGTTACCAGACATTCATCTTTGAGGATAAAGTAAGGCCTCCAACGTTAAGTCATATCGCACGATGAATGAAATTATATTCAAAGGAGTACAGGGTACATAGAGCTTAGAGTTACCAAACATTCACCTTTCAGGATAAGGGAAAACGTCCAACGTTAAGTCATATCGGGCGATAAGTGAAATGGTTTTCAAATGAGTACAGGGTACATAGAGCTTAGAGTTACCAAACATTCATCTTTCAGGATAAGGGAAAACGTCCAACGTTAAGTCATATCGGGCGATAAGTGAAATGGTTTTCAAATGAGTACAGGTTACATAGAGCTTAGAGCTACCAGATGTTCATCTTTCAGGATAAGTGAAAACCTCGAAAAAACCTTAATCAGATATTTCTACTGTGACCAAGTTTTGAATGTGAGACACATAGGCTACCACCACGCCACAAGGCGGGCCGTGTTGAGTGGATGGGAGAATCTGGAAAGCAGAAAGTCTCCACCGAACCTAAAAGTGCGTTACGCCTCTTGTATCGCTATGTACTATTATTAGAATACCTAGCGTTCCTAGAATGGTTATTATGCAATATCAAAATGCTTGTGAGCTTCCTGTTAGTGCGTGATTATTTTGCCACACCTGAGAAGGTAATATCTAAACGTACGTGTCGGTATCTCTGTTACGTCGCAGTATTGTTTCATATGTTGTAATCCATTCACGCTCCATTGACAGCTGCAGAATAATTATGTCACACTGATGCCCGAAGGTCAATTTAGAGCCAAGTTTGCAACAAGGTATTGCTCTGGTGTCACCTGTTCTGTTAGTGGGACTTACTAGCCCAAAAATGTGACAAAAATATGTTTTGCGATACCCTAATACAAAGAAAAGCATTTAAAAGCGCTTGTCTGCGTCTAAAATTTGATTGTCGTTTATTTTGATTGTTCAGGTCGTAAAAAGAAGAGCAACGATTCAGATCAAAGAAGGGCTTCCAGTACATAAAACAGGTGAACTGGACTACGCGGTATGACAGTTTAAACTGTGTGATCTACAAGAGAAATTAACTTCTTAAAAAGGAATTAATATCATATAAAGCTAACAAGAGCAGTCGGGTTTCAAACATGTGCCAACGTAAGTAATAATTACCATGTGATGAAATAAAGTGGGTATAACTGGAGACTCTAGTACGATAAAATACCAATAATATTTAAGTATTTTGTGCTAGAACTTCTAATAATTCCAGTCAAATTTGTTCAATAAATGTGCGTTAAAAATTGTGTTACACTCATGACTTGCTCTGTTATTGTAAAAAAACTATTCTTACAAACACGTTTTCCTCTATCTAATCTATGTTAATAGAGATAAACATTATAGGTACAAAATAATATGGAAATATAGTAAACTACAAATAATAGTCAAATACTTTAAGAGCTATGTGATGCGTTTTAAATTTGTGAATTGCAGTGGAGATGTTCATGAGTAAATATTGGAGTTGTGTCGGGGTCGATAAGCAGAGCAGCATAAAAGAGAAACGTTAGGTGCGCGTCGAAGAAATTACTAGCAGTAGCAAGTTTGTTCACCCTACAGAAACATACAGGAACATTAAGGATGTTTGTTTAAATGATTTTTAAAAACCTCCACATTTTTGTGTAGAACATTTTGTGGGTGAGGTGAGACAGTTAAGGGTGAGTTAGCTGGATAAGTTTTTTCTTCTTCTCCTATGCTGATAGATTGTTTGTTTGTTTGTTTGTTGTAATTTACGTCCTCCAACGTTAAGTCATATCGGACGGTGAATAGAACGGGTGAAATGATGCTCAAATGAGTCCAGGGTCCATAGAGCTTAGAATTACCTGACATTCGTATTTCAGGATAAGGGAAAACCCCAGAAAAACCTTATCCAGGTAACTCACCCTGACCGAGATTCGAACTCGGGACCTCTTGAACGTGAGGCAGACATGCTACCACCACGCTACCGAGGCGGGCTGCTGATAGATGAATATCGGGTAACTCTAAGCTCCATGGACCCCGGACTCATTTGAGCATCCTTTCAACGATTTCATTCATCGTCCGATATGACTTAACGTAGGGGGAAGTAAATTACAAAAAAAAAAAGTCTCTGTATTTCAATTTAACATGGTCCTCAAAACAGCTGTTTACCGCATCCTCGTTATTGTGAAATCTTCGTCCCTCAAGGAATTTTTTAAGGTTCGGGAACAGCTAGTGGTCACTGAGTGCTAGATCTGGCGAATAGGGTGGATGTTCAAGCAAATCGAACTTTAATTTGCACATATTTCCCACTGAATGACGGGCCAGAGCATTGTCGTGAAGAAACAAGGCTTTTTCTTCACCAAATGGGGTCTTTTTCTTTCCACCTCATCACTCAAACGTTGCAGTAAGCTTGTACAGTAGTCACCTGTGATACTTTTACCCTCTTCCAAGTAATCAATAAAAGTAATTCCCTGTGCATCCCAGAACAGATTCGCCTTAAACTTCTTACCTGACAAAATTGACTTTGCCTTTTTAGAGTTGGTTCACCTGGCGTAATCCACTGTTTTGACTGTGATTTACTTTCTGGAGTGTAGTGATATATCCAAGTTTCGTCCATAGTAATAAGCTGTCTCAAAAATTCACTGGGAATTTTATGCTAGAGCTCCAAATTCTTAACAGAAACAGTTTTTCTTTGCAACTATATATCAGGTGTTAACAGACGCGGCATCCATCTTGCACAGACCTTGTGAAACCCCGAAACATTACTTAAAATATTACCTGCACGTTCTTTTAATAAGTTTACAGCCTCTGCAATCACAAAAAGCTTTAATCTGCGGTCTTCCAGTACTAAACGATGAATTTGTTCAATAATCTCTGGAGTTGCGACTTCCACAGGACTTCCAAAGCGAGGCTCATCACTAGTACTCGTACGTCCCAGTTTAAACTCTACAATGCACCTTTTAATCATTGTTTATGAAGAGACAGAGTCTTTCAATGCACCATCCATTTCCTCCTTGATTTCTTTAGGTGTTAAGCCCTTCAAATGGAAGTATTTAATCACTGCTCGTTTTTGCAAATCCTCCATTTCCGCGAAACCTCTACACTTGTCTTGTTTAAAATGCTGTCATTCAAAAACTAAACAAGATATTGACCTGTAACTATGTATATAAGCTACTCTAGAGTTAAACTATATGATGCTATCCGTAAAACTAGCCCAGGGTGACATCTCTATGTTAGGCCCGGGACTTATCAGCTTACCCTCGTATTTAGATTCAGGAGGCCAGTACACAGAAAACTAGGAATCAATTTTGTGACTATATTAAATGGCATGTCTCTTTAACAGTAACTTGTATGTCGGCTGCTCCTTTAGGGAAGACTGTAATGATAAGTTGAAATTCAATCTCTGCTAGTGCCAGCTTGCTGTTTCATAGAGAGGCAATATGCACAGCTTCGAGGAAACTATAACCTGCATCTTCACAGAACAAAGGCCCAAACTTTCAGATAATGATGTACCAGATTGTCATGCTCTTGTCGATAACGATGCATTCTAACAGCACGACTACAATCAGGCTACAGGGCGACGTTTCTCGTCAAATATGTGCGACTCAGTGTACCTGCAAAATAAATGAAACACCCACAATAAGGATATCTTCATATTATTAGAACCCGGAGAAAACGGCGTCATAATAGTTAAAGCAGGTAGTAAAATTGGTTGTAGAACAGGTGCAAAACAGGAAGTGTCAATAGCGACAACGACTTTATCCAACGTTGAGTCATATCGGATGATGAATGAAATGATGTTCAACTGAGTACAGGTTACATAGAGCTTAGAGTTACCAAACATTCACCTTTCAGCATAACGGAAAACCTCCAACGTTAAGTCATATCGGACGATGAATAAAATGATATTCAACTGAGTACAGGTACATAGAGCTTACAATTACCTGACATTTATATTTGAAGATAAGGAAACACCCCGGAGAAAACTTTATCCAAATAAGTCAATCTGGCCGAGATTCGGACTCCAGACCTCTTGCACTCGGGGCCTCCTACACTACAGAGGTGGGCATATTTACCAATTAAAAACATACTGTGATGTAACAAAGGTGCCAGATATATCACATTCCTTTTAACATACAAACTTTATATTTCGTTGTTACGTAAATGGACTATAAGTTTGTAAATATTATTTACAGTCTTCAATTAATATATTATTATTTCGTTTATGACAAATATATTATCAGTAACTTAAGCTAATTATTTCTTATTAATATGTTTCCGGTGGCGTCACAGTTTGGCCAGTAATAATTTTCTGACTCATCCAATTTTCATTTCACTCAATCCATCTTTCCTGAGACTGCACTGAGGTCACTCTGTCGCTACATTAATTTGAACTACTAGTTCAATTGTTTACTCTCACTTCACTCTGTTTCACATTCACTTCATGTTTTTGCTTGACGAGACAACGTAAAGAAATATGTGCTTCATTAATTCTGTCATACGTATCGAACTTCCGAGAGCTCTTGCTTGTATACCCATTGGAGGTTTCCACGCAAGTTTCTAAAACGTTCTAGAACAGTGGCCACCATCTCAATGAACAGTGTGCACAATAGTTCGTGGAAGTTTACCCGTTGCACGCCGGAATAGTCCACCGTGCACTCCGTAGTCTTCAGAGCAGTGGCGGAATGCCAATCTTGCAATTAAAATGCACAATTGACTGTGCAACAATAATAATCGAATTGTAATATGAAGGATATAATTGTTATATAAATTGTCTTTATTGTTTCTTTCATTATCATTCAACTATGTACTCTTATTTTAATAAAAATGAATAATTAATTGATGGTTTAAACAAAATGAAAATAATCGACATCTACTTACAATAGAGCAGTATTAAATAAGAGCTGGAAGAAAAGCAATAAGCACAACAAACTACTCTGAAGTGGAACCTAGTTTTCTAGATTTTTGTTGTCACACTAGTTTTTCAAGGTTGGGTATCAATGTTTGTGCAGCAGCTAGTCTAAGTTGACATTTTATGTTCTGATCTGATAACTGATTTCTGCAGCGGTTTTTGTTTAATTTCATTAGCGATAAAATCGTGTGCATATATATGTGGATCCGAACATACTTCGAAAACAAGCGTCATTACTTTGTAATCGAGGAAATGTATTTCTTAGAAAATGTGAATATAAATCGCTCAAACAAATTCTATTTTGGAATTTATTTTTTATTTGACGTTTGCATTGCAAACAGGTAAGTTCAAGTTGCAATTCAGATGGAACATTATCAACATCTGTAGAATAAGGATCAGCAAATATTTGGAAATTTGGCTCTAATTACACCAGGTGCAATGTGTAATGCATAAATCTAGGAGTATATTTCCTACGTGTCACATTACATTCTCCAACCGACATTATATTTACGAAAACAAACCGCAAGAGACGAGACAACACTGCTGTCCAATTCCATGTCTCAAACTGAAGTCGTACGGCACTCGTGGCAGTGCACAGTGCTACGTCATTTGCTCTAGCACAAAATCGATCCAGTTGGTTACCGCAGTTCTAGAAGGAGAAACATCTACAAGCTTCTAGCTATCTGACGATGGCACGCAGATTATTTGTTATTAATTTTAACTTCCCAGTACCGTTGCATAACAGAATATTTTCTATGAAAAAGTAAGTTGTGAAACATACGTTTAACGCATCCGTGAGCTTTTTGAAAAAAGACAAAAAAATACGCTTAACTGTTGGTAAAAATATGCGAAAATACCCTAAACTGATGGGAAATAATTACGAACTGCAATTTCCGATTTTCTACAGTGATTTTGCCTACTATTTTCGATCTTTTTACTATACAGATCTCTTGTCTGTAGATTCATGAATGCTTAAATTAATTCTTGTTAACATTTGTTGAAGATCTTCAGGAAATTCAAGGATATTAGACAACTGCAAATTCATGCTAAATGTTGTAGAGATAAACAGTGAAAACACAGGCTACTTTGAGTGTTTCATCTAGCCATAAAATAGATTTGCGATGACGTGTAGAAAAACCGCTGTGAGTCCACATATCAGATTTTTTTCCGGCTGGTATTATAAGTGGCGCTTTTGAGGTGCTTTCCGAATGTTTGATGTGACGAGCTTATTTGATCACTTTAACGTTATTTCCGATTTGCTGCAGCAGTGGTAATATAATTTTTACGACTTGGCACGTGAAAAGCGACGCCAAACGGTGCAGTATATGGCTCTCTGCATGCACGTATGATATGCTCGGAGTTCAACATTTCTGCAAAGTGACCACTCATTAAAATTCCACAGCAAATCACAATGGCGGCGCATCGCTTCAGCGAGGTATTTGTGCCTTTCCGCACCAAACATTTGTTTACCGGGTAGAAATGTTAACGCGCCTATGTCAAACACTGTCTAGCAGTGGCGGACATCTGAAACAAAGGCCTTTAACAAACACAGTGACCAGATTTCAGTTTTTAGTAAACTGTCATTCACAATCTTGGGAATATCTCCACAGAATTTATACCAGCATGTTTATGGGGAAGCTTTATTAGTTTTACAAGAAATGATACTGAAACAGACAAATGATTGCAGTAACTAATGCCACATAGGCGGACGTGAAACTCTTATAAGAGGGCTGCTCAATAAAGAATGATCGAATTTTTTTTGACAACGTATCTTTACTCATCTTCATAATTTTGATGGTCCTTCTCAAAATAGTCTCCCCTGAATGCGATGCACTTGTCCCAGCGTTTCTGCCAGTCTTCAAAGACATGCTGGAAGCCATTTTTTGAGAGATTTTTCAAAATCGCCTCCGCAGCCTTCACCACTGCGTCTGATGATGGATAATGCCTCCCACGAAGGCGTTTCTTCAGGTTAGGGAATAGAAAAAGTCACATGGGGCTAAATCCGGGCTATAGAAAGGGTGAGGGATGTACTTCACGTTGACTTTTGCAAGATATTCAGCAACAATACTGGCAATATGCGGCCGCGCATTATCGTGGTGCGGCATCCAGCCTGCTTCAGGGAAATGTGGTGTTTTGCGCCTGATATGGACTTGCACTGTTTTCAGGACATCCCTGTAGTATTGCCCAGTTACTGATGTGTGTGCAGGTACAACATGCTGATAAAACATTCCATGAATATCAAGCAATGAGATGGCCATAGCTTTCCCAGCAGAAGCATTAACTTTTCCATTTTTGGGAGAATGGTGATGAAGGAGATTTCCGCACTGAGCTTGCTGTTTGCTCTCAGGATCAAAATGATGTAGCCAAGTTTCAGCAGTGATTACGTTTGAAAGAAACTCCGGATCTTCCTCTAACACCAACTTTAACTGCATGCAGACCTGCATGCGAATGTCCTTTTGTTCGGGATTCAACAGTCTCTGAACCCATCGCGCACAAACACGTCTCATGTGTAATGTTTCTGTCACCAACGTGTGGGTGGCACCCAATGAAATGTTCAGTATTTCAGAAAGTGATCTTAAGGTAATTCGTCGATTCTCTCTCACAATGGCAGCAGCAGTGTTGATGTTTTCTTCCATAAGAGCAGTAACATTTTAAACTACCTTCGAGCTGTGCTGTAGGAAAGAACAGACTCTCCATGGGCCTCCTGTCACATTGTATAGGCCTCAACTAAAGATATGTTGAGACGAAAGCAGAATTTCAAAGCCGCATATTGTTCCTCGCGTGTTACCTCCAATGCAGCGGTAGGCGATGCGGAACTTATCTGAACTTGAATGGTTCTCACAGGCGGGAATCAGGAGTACCAACAATGAAACTACTACGGCGTGTTTGTTTCAAATTAAGCTAACAGAATAGAATAAGATTGAATTTTGGAGCGAAAAATTATGACCGTAGAAATATGATGCTGATTCTATATTGAACAGTCCTCGTACAGAAGGGTTAGTCGGAGAGGAAGTAGGGGAATCGCCTCGCCCTCTGCTTATTAGCTGGCGTTACGGGACAGGCACACCTTCAAACACTACCGTTGCTGACCACATGACAACGTGACAGAACTTAATAAAATGGTTGCTGCCAGTGGTGAAGCGTGCAATGAAGCGCTTCCCCAAGAATTTTAGGAGAAAAAGAAAAAAAAATCATGTCAAACAATGTGTTGTTTGCTCTGGATACATTTCCAAAATGTATCCGCGTTGCAGCGGATAGCTGAACAGCTGCTTAGATCTGAGTGTCAAGTTCCGTAAGCTGAACCTGAACCACTTAAATAGGCCAGAGATTTTGAACCAATAATAGGACACACGTGCAACTTTAGGAGAATATAATACACAATTGGGAGATTACATTACACTATTTACATCTCAGAGAAAATGTTGGAAGTGTGCTCCACTAGCACCTATACATGTTTGTACTCGTCTCACCATATTCTCTGAAGTTTTACAGAGAGTATCCTCGCCAATGTTACTTATTTCGGTTCGAATGGATTCCTTGAGAACATCAATTGTCCGTGGCCTATTCTTGTACACTCTATTTTTAGATAGCACCACAAGAAAGATTCCGGTGAGGTTAGGTCAGGGGATCTGGCGGGCCACAGACCTTTTGAGATTATTCCAGTATCAAAGAAACTGGTTACCAGTTCCATGGTGTCATTAGATGTATGACACGTTGCTCCATCTTGCTGGAAATAACCTTCTCTCAGTGTCTACAGCCGTATCAAAAAAATGGAACCAACGATACATAGACGCTGGTGGAGGACACTTCCAACATTTTCTCTGAGATGTAAATAGTGTAATGTAATATCCTAATTGTGTGTTATATTGTCCCAAAGTTGTATGTGAGTCCTATTATTGTTTCAAAAGTTATGGCGTATTGAAGTGGTTCAGGTTTATATGAATCGCAGTGTATTTACGCATTTCCTTGAACACCATGCTTCGTAGGTTTCCGGTAGCAATCTGGACACTTCGATGGTTAGGGAAGCACTGACAGATTTTGTCACGTGATGTCTTTGTAATGTACGAAGAATTTTTTTTTTTATGTGGCATTTTTAAGTACATCTATTTTAACAGATTTTACGCAGATTGGTATTTAGTGGTGACAAACAGGAAATTATCGTGAAATTTTAAGTTATTAGCAAATCTGGGTGAATTGCACACTTTCTCTATTTTAGGCTACTAGTTCACGTGGTGAGGACCTGCTGTAGCAAAAATTGGAACGTCTGAGTGGAGAGGGGAAGCAGGAATATGCCTGCTTGTAGTGTGCAATTAAATGCAAGAAGGGCCTACGTGTGACTGTAAAATAGAAAGGGTACTGAAGAGCAGCGTTAATTCTTTGAGTCATTATTCTCTCTTACAAATGACAATTATTATTTGGAGTTTCCCTCACTTTGAAAGTCACGCTTCGCTACTGGATCTACGTGTGACCGTAAAATAGAAAGAGTACTGAAGAGTAGCCTTAGTTCTTTGAGTCATTATTCTCTCTTATGTTAAGGACAATTATTATTTGGAGCTTCCCTCACTTTGAAAGTCACGCCTCGCTACTGGACCTACGTGTGACCGTAAAATAGAAAGAGTACTGAAGAGTAGCCTTAGTTCTTTGAGTCATTATTCTCTCTTATTTTAATGAAAATTATTATTTGTATCTTCCCTCGTTTTGAAAGTCACGCCTTGCTACTGGACCTATGTGTAGCTGTACAATAGAGAGAGTACTGAAGAGTAGCCTTAGTTCGTTGAGCCATTATTCTCTCTTATTTTAATGAAAATTATTATTTGGAGCTTTCCTCCCTTTGAAAGTCACACCTCACTACTGGACCTACGTGTGACTGTACAATAGAATGAGTACTGAGGAGTAGCCTTAGTTCTTTGAGTCATTATTCTCTCTTATTTTAATGAAAATTATTATTTGGAGCCTCCCTCGCTTTGAAAGTCACGCCTCTCTACTGGATCTACGTGTGGCTGTACAATAGAGTACTGAAGTGTAGCCTTAGTTCTTTGAGTCATTATTCCCTCTTATTTTAATGAAAATTATTATTTGTACCTTCCCTCGCTTTGAAAGTCACGCCTCTCTACTGGATCTACGTGTGGCTGTACAATAGAGTACTGAAGTGTAGCCTTAGTTCTTTGAGTCATTATTCCCTCTTATTTTAATGAAAATTATTATTTGTAACTTCCCTCGCTTTGAAAGTCACGCCCCTCTACTGGATCTACGTGTGGCTGTACAATAGATTACTGAAGTGTAGCCTTAGTTCTTTGAGTCATTATTCCCTCTTATTTGAATGAAAATTATTATTTGTACCTTCCCTCGCTTTGGAAGTCACGCCTCTCTACTGGATCTACGTGTGGCTGTACAATAGAGTACTGAAGTGTAGCCTTAGTTCTTTGAGTCATTATTCCCTCTTATTTTAATGAAAATTATTATTTGCAGCCTCCCTCGCTTTGAAAGTCACGCCTCGCTACTGGATCTACGTGTGACTGTAAAATAGAAGGAGTACTGAAGTGTAGCCTTAGTTCTTTTAAGTCATTATTCTCTCTTATTTTAATGAAAATTAGTATTTGGAGCTTCCCTCGCTTTGAAAGTCACGCCTCGCTACAGGACCTATGTGTGACTGTAAAATAGAAGGAGTACTGAAGTGTAGTCTTAGTTCTTTGAGTCATTATTCTCTCTTATTTTAATGACAATTATTATTTGGAGCTTCCTTCACTTTGAAAGTCACGCCTCGCACTGGAGCTACGTCTGACTGTACAATAGAAAGAGTACTGAGGAGTAGCCTTAGTTCTTTGAGTCATTATTCTCTCTTATTTTAATGACAATTATTATTTGGAGCTTCCTTCGGTTTGAAAGTCAGATCTCACTACGTGTGACTGTACAATAGAAAGAAAACTGAAGAGTAGCCTTGGTTCTTTGAGTCATTATTCTCTCTTACTTTAATGACAATTATTATTTGGAGCTTCCTTCACTTTGAAAGTCACGCCTTGCACTGGACCTACGTCTGACTGTACAATAGAAAGAGTACTGAGGAGTAGCCTTAGTTCTTTGAATCATTATTCTCTCTTATTTAATGACAATTATTATTTGGAGCTTCCTTCACTTTGAAAGTCACGCCTCGTACTGGACCTACGTCTGACTGTACAATAGAAAGAGTACTAAAGAGTAGCCTCAGTTCTTTAAGCCATTATTCTCTCTTATTTTAATGAAAATTATTATTTGGAGCTTCCCTCGGTTTGTACGTCAGATCTCACTACGGGTGACTGTAAAATAGAAAGAGTACTGAAGAGTAGCCTTAGTTCTTTGAGTCATTATTCTCTCTTATTTTAATGTAGCCAGCCTCTATTACATTCCTTAGCGAATCTCAACAGACTGTCAACAGAATACCACAGCTCAAGATGTTCCTGGAAATCAAATGTACTTATGTTGGACGGTGCACCAGGATAGAATTATAAAACGCATAATTTGGAATATACATTCTTTGAAATTTAGAAAATCACAGGATAAAATTTACGTTTTGGATAAGAATTGATATTTTAATGGTTGGCAATATGTTAAGAAGTTACAATGATTCATCCTTTTATTACTGTTTACGTCTTCCAACATTAAGTACTATTGGATGATGACTGAAATGATGTTCAATTGAGTACAGGGTACATAGAGATTAGAATTATCTCACATTCAACTTTCAGGATAAAAGAAAACCTTCAACGTTAAGTCATATCGGACGATGAATGAAATGATGGTCAAATGAGTACAGGGTACATAGAGCTTAGAGTTAGCAGGCGTTCATCTTTCAGGATAAGGGTTAAAACCCGGATAGAACTATATGCAGGTAATTTACCCTGATCGAGATTCGAACGCGGGACCTTTTGAACGTGAGACAGAGACGCTACCGCTACGGTAAAGAAGCGGGCTGGAGCAATCTTGTATATATGACATGATCTTATCTCGCTATAATGGTATTAAAAATAAGTAATTGTGGATTTCGTTTTATTATTCCAGGGTAAAAGGGTGCATTAAGTAAGTGTGATATTTTTATAAATGCTGTTAAATTAACGAAATTAATAACAAAAGTGATTGAAGTTTTGTGAGTAATTCTTTGTTACATTACCATACGCTGATAAAGCCAGAAATTGTGCATTTTTAATTTTTGACGAAGGAAATAACGTTATGAAAGAAGATTTTGAGATCGCGCCTGACTGAATACCAATTCTGACCCCAGAGCTTGCACTCTTTAAGATAACCTTACATCATTACTCCGGTCACGTGCTGCCATCTTGTTTTCCAGTAACATTTTAAAATTCAAATGAGAAGCCGCATGCGCTACGTGAGCTAAGAAATACCACGTGTTAAGCTGCAAGCTAATTGAACACAGTCGGTCATGTCGCACTCTGAACCCATTCTCACGTCATATTCGAGTGCATCTGTATAATGATTATCTACAAATAAAGGATGCGATTGTTTTCTCTTTTTTGTTAAATGGCAAAATTTATTATTTATACACTCCTCCAGTTCTTAAGTCTCAGAACGTACAAACAATAAATACCCTTTCAAACGCCAATTTAAATTTATTAGGACTTTAGTGCATGTGTATTGAGGAAATAAAAGCGCATCGGAGCTTTAAATTGAATTGGTTTTGAATTAATACAGTAGGCTACTTCAATATATGGCTTTGGATTGAACAAATACAGACAAAAGCTAAGCTACTAAGGGCAAAAATGCTTACTTCATTGCAAAATCTTCCTTAAAGTAAATAGTGATGGCACAATTTACAGAAAGATAATGAATTGAAATACAAATGATGATCGGATATGGTGATAGGTGGAGGATCCAAAAAAAGGTTTGTGTCTTGTTTAATGAAATGCTGGAAGTTAATGAAACTTTGGAAGTGTTAACAATAAAGTAAAATCTGGAAGGCCAAAAGGAGTTACAGATAGTGATAAAGCTCTTGATGTTTTATTATCAATGAAAGAAAACCCACATTTATCTACTCGTCAGCACATTATGGAAGACAAGTGAATCATGAATTTTCAGAGAGATGGATCGACAGAAGTGGTAGTACTGAACATCCTCCAAGGTCCCCTTAGACATTTTCTTCTGGGGATATTTAAAGTGGAGGGTTTACAAGGAACGACCAAGAGATCTAGAAGAGTTAAAGGGACGAATTGGACAAGAAATGTAGCTGATCAGGCGAACAATGTTGCTGGAAATATTAACTAATTTCAAAGTCAGACTTTGGCATTGTTTGGCAGTAAATGGAGGCCACTTTGAGCAACTTTTGAAACGAATTCATCATGTGTTACAACATAGCATCACTAATTTTGTTATGTATGTGTTTTCTTGGTTTAAATTTCATGTGCTTTAATACGTTCTAATAAATTTACAGTTCAAAACAGCTCCACCTGTACGTTCCGAGACCTGAGGACCAAAAAAAAAAAAAAAAAAAAAAAAAAAAATTACCACTAAAGAAGTCATGCCCTATTCACAGTAATTTATGAAAACATGTCGATATCTTACAGTTGCTCTACAAAATATCACTTCAAAAATCTGTAACAGCCAAGTTACGATCATTGCTCCTAACGTTTTACTCAACCCGCATAACGAAACTGTTGTGCAGGCATTTCTTGAGTTTATTTAGTTTAAGAGAATACATATTATTACATTTTTCAATAGCTTCAATTTAAATTTTGGAAAATGGTAACGTGTTTATATTCATTATTAAATTCATCTTTATGTAGGGGAATATTTATTTGCCTGTAAATCAGACTATTAAAAATAGTTGAAACTTTTGTTTTTTCATGTAATTATCAGTATAAGATTATTTCCTATAAATATCAAAGTTTAATTTATTGTTATATTTTGTTTTATATAAAATATTTTATATACAAAAGGGTGCCAAAATTTAAATATCACGAAAATTAAAATAATATTTATACCTTTAAAAGAGGAAAATAAGTGTATAATTCTCAAAAAAAAGTTCTTGTCATCCTTGAGCGAATAACAAATTTCAATTATTTTTGAAAGAAGTTGTTATAATATTTGTGCCTCAAAAAATACAGGCATAAAATGTACATTTTTTACATCTAGTAAAATATCTGGCATTTATCAATTTAACTGTTTACAGTGCGATCAGATTTACGTTGGTAGCATCAAACGTAATTTGTAAACCAGAATGAAGGAACGTTTTAGATATGTGAAATATAAGCTGACTGATAATTCAGCGGTGGTATATTATTTTTGGTCATTTAGCAATGAAATAAATCCTAAAGTTAAATTATTAAAACAATTGAATGGACCGATATGTTTAATGGTTTGAAAGAAAATTATTTTGTTTTGAAAAATAAAAGACGCCTGATGATAGAGTCAACATGAAAAATTCAATGCCATGGCGGGGATTTGAACCACGGATCTCTTGATTTCCGTCCAGCCGCTCGTGCCCATTTAGCTACCATGGCCAACTTGCCGTCCTGACATTAAGTTCTCCATTTGAGTCGTATATTTCCTCGGTAAACCACTAGGGGCTTTCGCATCCGAGATACACCGTTTGTGGCGACTTACTATTGTAAGTACTTGAATCCCAGGCTTCACCATTTAACTCTTGTTATTTGAGTTAATTGATGGAAATTAATCATTTCTCCACACTAACCGAATATAGGTTAAGGTTTTAGATAGCTAGAGTCAACATGGCACGTTGGCCATGGTAGCTCAAAGGGTAAGAGCGATTTAACGGAAACCACGAGATCCGTGGTTCAAATCCCGGCTATCGCATTGAATTTTTCATGTTGGTTCTATAAAAACCTTAGCCTATATATAGCTAGAGTGAAGAAATGACTAATTTCCATCAGTTACCTAAGTAAAGACGCCTGATGATTTTTGAAATAGCTCCTATAGATAAGGTGAATAAGTATGTTTTACCCCTGGGAGATGGCAGCACGATAGCGAACTATCCGTCACCTACAGGTAGTAACAAAAGGTTACAAAGCAAATAGTGGTCAGAATTGGAAAGAATGGTATCAAAAATAGGCATGGGAAATTTATGGAGAGCAGAGAAGTCGAATCATAGCGGTTTTTGGAAGGAAGAGAGAAACACAGTACAAGACATAGATATGCAGGAGATTTGGGAAAGTATAGAAGAAAAGAAAACCTTGAAATTGTATAAGCAATTAAAGATAAAATGGGGCAGGGAATAATATATAGATGAATGTGACAAAACTGGAAGAGAAGGCTTAGCATGGATGAGAGTAGGAATAATATATGTAAAAGGGCTGAGAAGTAATGAGGTGAATTTTGTGGAGATGAAGAGAGCACTGTTCATTACCTGGTAGAATGTAAGGAGTTAAATTGCAGGAGAAAAATATGAGACAAGAAATGGGACAGCGTGAGCAGAGGTAGTGGCGTTACGCATGTTAACGGAAATGGGCGAAAAGAAAATTAGATGTATAGGAGAATTATTATATAGTTAGCCTGCCTTGGTGGCTTAGATGGTAGCGTGTCTGCTTCACGTTTAAGAGGCCCCGAGTTTGAATCTCGGTCAGGGTGAGCTACCTGGATAACGTATTTTCCGAGATTTTCCCTTATCTTTCAAGACGAATGTCGGTTATCTCTAAGCTCCATGGACCCTGGTCTCATTTGAGCATCATTTCACCCAATTCATTCACCGTACGATATGACAACGTTGGAGGACGTAAATTACAATATATATAAAGTTAAGAGTAAAGTGGATTGGTGTAAAAGAAGCGAAGGTCAAGAAGAAGTGACACCAAGCTGCTCAGGAAAACCAAAGGCTTATGCTCAGGGGACTTAAGTGTGAGAGAAAATCTTGAGTCAAAAATTTTATGTATTTGTACAGGATGTGCATGTTCAATGTTAAACTCAATGCAGTGAAATTGTAAGAGAAACTGTATAAATAAATATTAAATATCAAACAAATGGTCACAAGTGTTTGTCCTATAGGAATATGAAACCAAGTGTACAAGGGAAATGAAGCACAGTAGTGTTGGACGACTGTCAATTGTTAGAGCTGGGCACCATGTGATGGAGCTGAAATTCCTAACACTTTGTTTCACCAACAGATTAAAAAAAACAAATAAGAAACTCATATTTGAGATAAGTATTGGAAAATTGAAATCAGTAAGCTTATCTAATCGGAAATAGCTGCATAAAAGTTTAGTCAGGTTTTAGGGGAGAATGTGAACTAGCAGCGCTGTTGTGGGCTGCAATAATCGATTTTTAAGGCTGATGTTTTTCGTGGCGAGCCTCGTAAAAACATGGTGCAAATCATCTCATCAAGTGTTGGGAGCAGTTAAAATTGGCCAGGGCAGCAATTGCTCTCATGGGGTAGCCGTTTAATATGTCAGTTTCAAAACTGCATCGAGAGAGAGAGAGAGAGTGAGAGAGAGAGAGAGAGGGGGGGGGGGCTAAACCAGTGGAATATTAAAGGTGTTGTCGACGGCTTGCGAATCGATAACTGTGTCGGGGAGATTGAATGGAAATGCAGCATCCTGACTAGAATTACACCACCATGACATGATATCAGTGTCCTATTTATGAACAGCTATCCTGGGCCCCCTTTAATTTGTGACATATTGCCTTCTGCTTGATCCCTGGCTTCAAGAGATGATCCAAGTTTAATGAGCACCAGTTTACGTGGAATTAGTTCCGTATAGGTGAGCTATTATATTGCATAAATATACCTACTACTGCTGCTGCTGCCATCTGTGTATATCTACTCTTACCATCTTTTGTTTTGTGAAAATTATGTTCGTAATGGCTAACGCGGCTAGGAGAACTTCCCCGTTCCGCAATATGTACATTTACAGAAAATAAAGTCCCTACCATGCAACACCGACACTGCCGTCGACCTTAGAATCCTTAAACATCCAACCAGAACGAAAGATAGCCCGCCTCTGTAACGTAGGTGGTAGCGTCTCTGCCTCACGTTCAATAGGTCCCGAGTTCAAATTTAGGTTCGGGCGAGTCATATGGTTAAGGTTTCCTTTCGGATTTTTTCCGCAATACCTAGTAACTTTAAGCTCTATGGACCCTGAGCTCATTTGAACATTATGTCATTCATCGTCCGATATGACAACGTTGCAGGTTTTCCTTATTTTGAAAAATGAATGTTTGGTAACTCTAAGCTCTAAGTATCCTGCACTCATTAGAACATCATTTCATTCATCGTCCGATATGACTTAACGTTGGAAGTTTTCGCTTATCCTGAAAAATGAATGTTTGGTAACTCTAAGCTCTAAGTATCCTGCACTCATTAGAACATCATTTCATTCGGCGTCCGATATGACTTAACGTTGGAAGTTTTCGCTTATCCTGAAAGATGAATGTTTGGTAACTCTAAGCTCTATGGACCCTGGACTAATTTGAACATCATTTGTTTACCGTCCAAAAAGACTTAATGTTGGATGACGTTAATTAAAAAGACACACAGGATACATTTCAGGGAGTCTCAAAAAGTAATAATTTTTGAGTGGACTGCAATACCAACAATGTACGCCGTATAGGAAGAAAACAAACAACATACCACAAGTGTGTACTGCGTATGTCAGATGTTTCGGAAGGCAGACCAAACAAGAGTGAAAAAAGTTTGCAAACAATTAAATGGTATATCAGTGACACAATAATAACAACCTGTTGGCAGAACAGCTCCTGTTTTCTCCACACAAACCGGTTATGTTTATAAATAACAGGCAGGATGACATTTTTATAACTCTGCCAGTAATCACACAGTCTAACGAACCCCGGCCCAACGCCAATAAACAAAATAAGAGCGCTTCCAAGGAGAACCACACGGCTAGAACGATACTGTGCTAAACATATGGGAAACGAGAAAGACAGAGACAGAAGTAATAGGAGACCCTTAGGCCACTAATTGCTAAGGGAAATTCATGAATATGGGATGCTGTGAACTCAATTCTGCGTTCGACGATCCTGAATTTAAGTCACTTCTAATTTCACTTCAGCTTTCATCATCATCATCATCATCATCATCATCATCATCATCATCATCATCATCATCATCATCATCATCATCATCATTATTATTTAATTATTATTTAATTTACATCCTCCAACGTAAGTCATATCGGACGATGAGAGAAATAATGTTCAAATGAGTACAGGGTACACGGAGGTTAGATTTGCCAGGCATTCACCTTTCAGGTTAAGGGAAAACTTCCAACGTTAAGTCATATCGGACGATCAATGAAATGATGTTCAAATGAGTCCAGGGTACACAGAGCTTAGAGTTGCCAGGCATTCACCTTTCAGGTAAAGGGAAAACTTCCAACGTTAAGTCATATTGGACGATCAATGAAATTATGTTCAAATGAGTACAGGGTACACAGAGGTTAGAGTTGCCAGGCATTCACCTTTCAGGTAAAGGGAAAACTTCCAACGTTAAGTCATATCGGACGATCAATGAAATGATATTCAAATGAGTCCAGGGTACACAGAGCTTAGAGTTACCAGACATTCATCTTTCAGGATAACGGAAAACCCCCAACGTTAAGTCATATCGGACGATGAATGAAATGATGTTCAAATGAGTTCAGAGTACATAGAGCTAAGAGTTACCAGACATTCATCTTAGAGGATAAGGGAAAACCTCCAACGTTAAGTCATATCGGACGATGAATGAAATGGTGTTCAAATGAGTACAGGGTACATAGAGCTTTGAGTTACAAGGCATTCATATTTTAGGATAATGGAGAACTTCTAACGTTGTCATATTTGACGATGAATGAAAAGATGCTCAAATGAGTACATGGTACATAGAACTTAGAATTTCCAGGCATTTTTCAGGATAAAGAAAGGCCTTGGTGAAACCTTATCTAGATGACTGTCTGACGAGATTCGAACCTCGAGGCCTATTGAAGGTGATTCAATTACAATGTCATCTATGTTACAGAGGCGGGCGGGCGTGTGGGTTTGTGTGTGTGTGTGTGTGTGTGTGTGTGTGTGTGTGTGTGTGTGTGTGTGTGTGTGTGTGTGTGTGTGTGTGTGTTGAGTGTCGAAGGGGGGGCTTTAACTTGAAAAATAACTGAAGGTGGTATATAGTGGTTGAATGAACGTTTTTTTTTTTTGTCTTAGTTTGCATTACTTTATATAATTAAATACATGTACACCCACTCGTACTTCCAGACTGTGCTCCTCAGCAGGGAATTCAACTTGTGTCCTTCTAGATGTACGATTTGTTTGACTACACAAGGAATTTCCTGTGCTAAGCATATTACAAATGAATCACACATTGACATCGAATTCTTCAAAAATTTACGTATGCATTCAATAACTAAAACTACTTTTGACTAAAAGCATTGGTGTTTTTCATATCTGTGGAATCTGGAAATAACTTTCAACCAGTTCCCAAATTTGTCAATATAGAGTTTCAGAACTCCACCAACTAAATCTGTTGCAAACATTTTTAAGTTGCATTTGTATTTTAAACTATTAATTTTTAAAGCTATATCAAAGCAAAAATAACTACCTATATACTTAAAATGACAAACTTTAAAAAGCTTATCGAATCAAACAATACATGCAAGTTGCATGATTTACTCAGGCAAATTACCCGGAACTGCATGTGTGGGATTGGCATAGAAAAACAAAGTTTTGGTTTAAAATTTAATATCTCGAAAACTACAGGTATATCATATAGATGTTTAAAAGGTAATTTTCAACTTATGGACTGAGAGCGTTACAAAAAAGTATCAGTCCGTCCGTTGCTGTTGGCAGTCTTTAGTAAACTAAAAAGATTTTGAAAGGATACAGCCAGACTGAAAAATTCAATGCCATAGCCGGGATTTGAACCATGGATCTTCTGGTCTCCGTCCAGCCGCTTTGAACCATTGAGCTCAATGTTTTAGAGCGGCTGGACGGAGACCAGAAGAATTGTGGTTCAAATCCCGACTATGGCATTGGATTTTTCAGTCGGGCTCTACCTTTTCATAGTGCGTCTTACAGTTCTAGTGTGAAAGAACAATTAATTTCCATTAAAATGCGTGTCATTCTTAACAAGGATTCCGATTGCTTAGTTTAGAGGCCAATACTCTGTGAATGCGAATATTATGATGCTCATATTTTAGTGTTATTAGAGTAAAGAGAACTACAAAACAAAAAACTCACGTTCTGATTCCAGAACTCCGGAGTTCTGATTCCAGCCTGGCATTTGTCTTTTTCAAAACGTATTCAATTCTGTACCTGCGCAGTGCTGGTAAGAAAGAACAATTACGAAAGATAAAACTGCTTGTCTCGATTAAGGTTCTTATTTGCACACAGATAACGATATTCCGAGAGGAAAGGTGTTACTAATCCGAGAAAGATCCACTAGCGCCACCTTGTGAGCTAATTTTTAACTTTGAACTAATCCGACCTGGAGCAGTGGTATAAAACTCTGTGGAGTTAGCTGGAAGGGATTAAAATCAGTATCACAAAGTTGACCCCGCTCAGCAAATAGGGGCTTAACCATTGCAAAACCTGTGAGAACTTTCTTCTCTGTGCTGCAGCAATGGACAGTAGATATACCTACTCTATACTGCTTACCTATCTTCTATTTCTAACCATCACTTCGTTTACCATAGAAATATGTAAACATGTGGTTTTCAGAGACACTTTTGACGCAATATAAATGTTTAAAAGTGTACAATGTCCGCCAATTTATATGAAAGCCATGACGTCAATGGTTTACGGTTATGACCACAGTTCAGCCAGAGGGAAGCCCGTGTGAATGATTCATGAGCCCCATATTTATAAATTTTGACAACAGTCAAATCCAGTCCATTTGTCGGCTCTACCTGGTTCACTACCTGGTTCCCGATGACGTGTGCAGTTCACGCTGGGGTTATTAACAATCAATGGCTTACTGATCACACCCTACAGGTATGTGCAACATGTCAATTTGATGACGCCGGCAACCCTGGTTTAATTTTTGAACCCCCCTGCCACAACCCTTTAGGGCATTTCACTGCTATTGAATCGCCGGACCAGCGGCAAACACCGGGGCGTACTCCCCGATGTCCATAAAACGATAGGTGCTGTGTGGATCCACTATTTAATAGGTTAGCCTTTGTTTTTGGTTTTTTCCTCTCACAAACTATTATTGTTCCCGGTGCTTTACGACTAATGTAACGCTTAACGACACCAGGTCCCAAGTTGCGAACTAATTTCAAAGCCAAACTCTCTCTCTCTCTCTGCTGAAACAGCCTCGCCCGGTTCGACAATAGAACTGCCATGTTTCAAATGAAGTTCATTTATATATTAGACAACTGTATTTTAATTTATAATGAAAACATGGATTGTATTCCGAGTGAAAACCCGATTTCACATGAATTATACAAATAATTAGGCCTATCTGAGAAGACACTAATGGATGCTTCATGAGATGGACCATTTCCTTTGAGCTCGCGGTAAAAGTAATGCACATGCTAGATTTGCAGCTTCTCAAATAGCAGCATCGTTCATTTTTATATTCTTTTACCGCTTTATAATAACCATCAAAAATCGGAAGATTCAATTCGACTATATAAACAAATAACCTAAAAACAAACGCATGTCTTACTTCAATTAATTAACAAAAGAATGTATCAGAAGGCTTTGCCCATATCATTTAAATGTAGCTTTCATTTGTTCTCATTTAAATTCATTATGTTTCTTAATGTACAATAAAATATGGAAAAGCAATTTCATTTATTACTACTTTTTACGGTTTTTAGTACGCAATATACTATACCGGCGTACTTTTCGGAGCTGGTAAAAAAGCAAACGTTTATTACTTTGGTAGGTAATTTAAAGTTACTATTTTAAGATCTCTTTTGTTGTTTCAGTCGAAGATTTTCATGCCTTCGCCGACTTGGTCAAAATATTCAAAGCTGAAGTTATATACTGAAAAAAAGTCGACATTTCATCTTTTGGTAAAGTTTTTCATTTCTTAAAGATGTGCTGAATGGGTTATAACCGCAAAAATTAAATGTATGTTGCGGTGACGATGCTGACATTATTGTCATGATAATTTCGTCATTCATTTTCTGGCATTGGTGCCAAAATGAGCGAAATTTCACATAGTTATGCCCTCATAATAAGCAACTTTAATGCTAGATTTGCCTAAACAGCATTTTTAGAAACATGTGTGTGGTTTAGCTCAAAAACGGAAAGCCAGTTAAATTCCGAACTTCAGCGCGTACCAACCTTTAGAAACAAAATGTTTTTCAAAAGTTTTATTTTATGAAAAAAGACTCCAATGATTCTGCTTTGCGAAGTTTATATCTTGAAAATTTTGGTAATAACCTTCCAGTTCCTCTTCATCATCAGTGACTTTTATATAACCACATTCGGGAGGTCCGAGTTCGTTTCCCTGGCCTTTCTACCTGACCCATGGTATTTTTCGGGCTTTTTCCGGGTCGCCAGACGAAAGTTGGATAGGTTATTTACATTTCCCGAATTTTTGTTTCTCCATTTCATCTCTATTATTATTTCACATCATCTCTCAGCTGGTGGTCTCTTTCAGGTAGAAGTCTTGGCGTTTGTCTCGGCGTTGCATGACAGGAAGATATACTCTTGGTAAAACTTATTCCTCCGGTAGGACGGTCCCCGATCTGGTAGTTCCAGTGTGTTAAAATGCCGGTTGTTGTGGTCTGCTGTTCAGTTTCCAACTGGTAAGCTGTAGAGACCCTGTCCTCTGTACTGTCGTGACTCTGTGACGGCCATCTCTGTCTCTCGCCTCATCCTTCCTCCCAGGGGTGCCCCACTTGAGGGCATAGGTATAATAGACCAAGTTTGGACCTCCATGTCGAACCTTCTCTGTAGTAGTCTTGATTATTGGTTTGCATTTTCAAATAGGAAACGTTTAGTATTTTGATTACGTCATTGTTATGAAAGGAGAAGGAAAACGAAGTCACCAGCACTTAAAGTATTGGACTATTGCTCAAAGCCTACTTAGTAACTAAATTACTCTGGTATATATGAAGAAATCTATGAGCCGTCATTTATCTTACCATAAAGTGGACAGAAGAATACGTTTTTAAAGGAATATTTTGTACGATAGTGAATAGAGGGTCATAAGAGATTTCTTTTAAAAAATAATTTCTTTTGATTTTATTAATACAAAGAGTTGATACCTCTTGGATTTCGCTTGTGATCATGTATATTTGATAAGCGATTTTGGTTTATGCCTCTCAGACATCGGGATGAAAGAAAGTGGGGAAGAAAGAAAGAGAGAAAGACAGGAGATAAGAAAAAAGGAAACAAAGAAAGGAAGAAAGTATGAAAGAAAGGAAGAATGAATGAAAGAAAGAAGGGAAGAAAGAAAGAGAGAAACCGAGAAAGAAAGACAGAAAGAAGGTAAGAAAGAAAAGTGGAAAAAAGGAAAAAGAGGGAAAGTAAGAAAGAATGAAAGAAGAGAAAGACAGAAAGAAGGTGAGAAAGAAAGAAAAAAGGAAGCGGGAAAGAAATAAAATGAAAGAAAGAAGGAAACAAAGAAGGTAAGCAAGAAAGACAGAAAGAAAAACGGAAAGCAAGAAGGAAAGAAAGAGAGGAAGAAAGAGAAAGGAAGAAAAGAAAGAAGGAAAGAATTAAAGAACTAAGAAAGAGAGAAGAAGGAATAAAAGCAGGAAAGCAAGAAATACAGGAAGTAGTAAAGAAAGAATTAAAGAAAAAATAAAGAAGGAAAGAAAGAAAATGAAAGAAATAAAGAAGGAAAGAAAGAAGGAAAACAAGAAAGACAGAAAGAAAAACGGAAAGCAAGAAGGAAAGAAAGAGAGGAAGAAAGAGAGAGGAAGAATAGAAAGAAGGAAAGAAAGAATTGAAGAATTAAAGATAGAAAGAGAGAAAGAAGGAATAAAAGAAGGAAAGCAAGAAATACAGGAAGAAGTAAAGAAAGAATTAAAAAAAATAAAGAAATAAAGAAGGAAAGAAAGAAAATGAAAGAAAGAATGAATGAAAGCAAGAAAGACAGAAAGGAAGGAAGGAAACAGAGGAAGAAAGAGAAAGAAAGAAGGAAAGAAGGAAAGTGAGAGAGAAAGAAAGAAAGAAGGAAGGAATGAAAGAAGGAAAGCAAGAAAGACAGAAACAAGTAAAGAAAGAAAGAAAGAAAGAAAGAAAAAAAGAAAGGAAGGAAGGAAGAAAGGAAGCAGGAAAGAAAGTGAGAAGGAAAGAAAGAACATGAAAGAAAGAAGCAAAGAAAGTAAATGAAAGAAGCAAAGCAAGAAGGAAAGCAAGAAATACAGGAAGAAGCAAAGAAAGAATGAAAGAAAGAAAGAAGGAAGGAAGGAAGGAAGGAAAGAAAGAAAATGAAAGGAAGGAAGAAAGAAAGAAAGACGGAAGGAAAGAAAGCAAAAAAGACAAAAAAGACGGAAAGAAAGAAGGAAGGAAAGAAAGAGAGGAAGAAAGAGAAAGAAAGAAGAAAAGAAAGAAGGAAAGCAAGAAAGACAGAAAGAAGTAAAGAAAGAACTGAAGAAAGAAGAAAGAAAGAAAGGAAGGAAGGAAGAAAGGAAGCAGGAAAGAAAGTAAGAAGGAAAGAAAGAACATGAAAGAAAGAAGCAAAGAAAGAAAATGAAAGAAGCAAAGCAAGAAGGAAAGCAAGAAATACAGGAAGAAGCAAAGAAAGAATTAAAGAAAGAAAGAAAGAAAGAAAGAAAGAAAGAAAGAAGGAAGGAAGGAAAGAAAGAAAATGAAAGGAAGAAAGAAAGAAAGAAAGACGGAAGGAAAGAAAGCAAAAAAGATAAAAAGGACGGAAAGAAAGAAGGAAGGAAAGAAAGAGAGGAAGAAAGAGAAAGAAAGAAGAAAAGAAAGAAGGAAAGCAAGAAAGACAGAAAGAAGTAAAGAAAGAACTGAAGAAAGAAAAAAGAAAGGAAGGAAGGAAGGAAGCAGGAAAGTAAGTAGGAAAGAAAGAAAGAAAGAAACAAAGTAAGAAAGAAAGAAAGAAAGAAAGAAAGAAAATTAAAGAAAGAAAATTAAAGAAAGAAGGAAAGAAAGAAGGAAAGAGATAAAGAAAGAAAGTAAAAAGGAAAGAAAGTAGGAAAACAAGAAAGACAGAAGGAAAGAAGGAAAGAAAGTAAGAAAGAAAGAATGAACGAAAGAAATAAGAAAGAAAGACAGAGAAGGAAAGAAAGAATAAAGGAAGGAAGGAAGGAAGGAAAGATTGAAAGACGAAGGAGGGTAGGAGGGAAGAACGTCGCATACTCTGGTGGTTGTGGGTGGTACTAAACACCTATGGCGCTAGTGAAGAGGTCGTCGAGTGCTTTATCCCAGAGTTAAGAGTAAACCGAAGGTCAATCCGGCAGACAAATGCAACTCTATCAGAGATAATTGACTGCAGGGGAGTCGTGAGTTATTGTTTCAGTTAGATGAAGTGACAGCAGAAAGAGAGAAATGGAAAACATGGAGATGTTCAAAAAACATTTGTCACGACTTTGATGGACGGGCCCAAAAAGCTGCTGGCCGGTAAGTCACGTTTCAGGCACATTATGGATGCAAATTAATGGTCATAAATGATTGGTTCAACTCCCGCCATTTCTGTCACTAGTAATTTTGTTCCACTGAAGATTCCCTCTTTTTCATTGGTTTAAATATGACATAACTGATGGCAGGATCACATATACAAAGCGTGTACTAACTGAATGAAAAATCAAATGTCATTGTGCAAAAAAAGAGCGCACATAATCCAAGGCTTGACGGCTCCATTTGGAAGTGTGCAAAAGTGCATGCTATTTGCGAAAGCCTTTATGTGCTAAAATATCCAATGTTAAATATTTCAACAACAGGTACGGGCAAGCAGTGTGACAAATATAGGAAGGACTAACTTGCGGGGTTACTATGACGTAACGTAGCTACCCCTCAATTAGAGTTGTCTCGTAATTCAGTTTTATCAAATAGAAGAGTGAAATATACTTCTGCGGTTTCTGTTTGCACGTGCGTTGTGATTTAGGGATATAAACATATATTTATTTTACAATTTATACTACTGCAAATGCATAGCACGTATATTCAAATGTATAATTGTATTCTATATTAAAACGGTAATTGTGACGGTGGATGCTTACCGTGGAAAAATTAAGTGTGAGTCGAACCTTTCCACCACCTGTGTTGTTTGCCGGCGACAGAAGAAAGAAAAGAAACTCTATGTAGCTGACGTCACGAAGCCGCAAACAAAAGCCGCATTATTACCGTGAGGTATTTGTTCTAGGTTGTGAGTCTGCAAGCGGAGCAGTGTAAAAGGGAAACGTTAAGTGTGCGTCGGAGAAAATACAAGCAGCGCAAGTCTGTGCATGCATAAGAGACACAAAAGAACACTAAAGGGATGTGTTTAGGCTATGAATTTGTAAAAAATAAATAGATAGATAAATAAATAAGTAAGTAAGTAAGTAAGTAAGTAAGTAAGTAAGTAAGTAAGTAAGTAAGTAAGTAAGTAAGTAAGTAAGTAAGTAAGTAGGTAGGTAGGTAGGTGGGTGGGTGGGTGGGTGGGTGGGTAGGTGGGTAGGTAAATAAATAAATAAATAAATAAATAAATAAATAAATAAATAAATAAATAAATAAATGAATGAATGAATGAATGAATGAATGAATGAATGAATGAATGAATGAATGAATGAATGAATGAATGAATGAATGAATGAATGAATGAATGAATGAATGAATGAATGAATGAATGAATGAATGAATGAATGAATGAATGAATGAATGAATGAATGAATGAATGAATGAATGAATGAATGAATGAATGAATGAATGAATGAATGAATAAATAAATAAATAAATAAATAAATAAATAAATAAATAAATAAATAAATAAATAAATAAATAAATAAATAAATAAATAAATAAATAAATAAAAGATCATATTATATATTAATTATAGCTAAAATAAAATTTATTTTCAAGAAAAGGTAGTAAATAAAGTAAAAATGATAGTGGATTATACATATAACTATTATAATTATTATTATAATTGAAGTAATTAAAGAATTTAGGTATCTAGAAATTGGATGTTTATGGAAATTGAAAGTACGAAAGACAATAAGGCACCTTCTAAAGTTGGTAGAACTGAGAAAATATATGTTTTGTTCAACTATTACCTTTTTTAAAACGAACATCCTCCAAAATAAGTCATATCGGATGATGAAGGCAAAGGATCAAATATTCATAAGAGTCTAAGGACCAAAGACCCTAAAATTACTATGTCTTTCATGATAAGAAAAACCCCTGAAAAAATAGCTTATCCAAATAACTCACCCTCACCGAAATTCGAACTCGGAACCTCTTAAACGTGAGGCAGACACGTCGCCAACTACCTATCAGATGTCAAATATGTTCATATAATTTCTGGCCTGTAACTTTCAGACGTTCTCTCTTAAAAAATTGTAAGCCTGTGATTGTGGCCCGCCTCAGTAGCGTAGGTGGTAGCGTGTCCGCCTCACGTTCAACAGGTTCCGACAGGGGCGATTCTTCCTTGATGAGTTTGAATCGCCGAGTCACCTACTTGTTTTTGAATAACTTACATGGTTATGTTTTATGTTAGACCATTTAATTCATTTACAAAAATCTCCAAATTTTATTTTGTAATGGAGCGCCCACGCTTCGATAATGCAGCTAGCTTACTTTCCAATAGTGATTCGTTATTAAAAGGCCAAGATTATTGTAACACTTGCGGTGGGTGAGGAGAGATTGGAGGGGCAGAATGTATTGCAGGTTACCATGACTACGGATTCGATTCATAGAAGCCGTATGTTCCGCACCAACTCGTGTTACCAACACAATACAGGACTTTCTTCCTACTTTTTCGTTTATTTGAAAAGAAATTTGTTGATAGAAGTGGTAACCCGCTTGAAGCGAGCCCCGCGTGTCATGTGCTGCTGTTTATTATCAGTTTGCATCCTGTGTAAAAAAGTAATCTTTTTATGTGATCAGTGATTATTGTGTGATATGTGAAGTGTTTAACTTTTCATATTTATAGGATTTACAATGAACCCACACACGGCAAGGTGTGTTCCATACTCCAAACACCCTTTTCTTTATGGAAAAAGGATGACAAACGTGACGTGGTACATGTCGGTAGGCCAATACCAGTGCTGTTTAGAAAACGTTTGCAGTGGAGCATCTTCAAAACACAACAAGACCTTTAAGACTAGTTGGTATGAGGAACATAATTGTAGCAAAATGAAGGAGTCGGCAAAAGACAGTAGGGCTCTGTTGCATAAAAGATAATCTAAGTTCAAGCATATGAAAATGATCTTCAGTCAAGCTGAACTTAGAATTTTGGTTGTATAAACAGTGATCTAAGTTCATGCCTCTTGATCTAAGATCCAATCTAACTGGTGAATTTTCTCCAGTTAACTTGATTGAACTTAGATCAACAGAACTGCAGGATTTACACAATAGTTTCTGAGAATAAATAAGTTCTGCAGCTTTAAATAATAGTAAATAAAGAATTTTTGTGGTTACTTGTATAAATAATTAGCCTCTTTATTTCCCAAATGCATGTTAAAGATACATTGTTTGTGTCCATATCCTATACATTTGTATTATTTTCATAATTCAGATTACTCTGATATCTTTGATGATTAGAATTTTCAATTTGAAAGGTCTCCTCGTGTTTTCCAACATAGAGGAAATCCCATCTCAGAACTAAATGACAGAAAATTCAAAATGAGATTTCGGCTATTGTTGCGTGTATAGGGTGAGCAAGATCTGGAAAATGGTTTAATCATTATTATGTAACATTTATTTCCTGTACCTTGAGTTTGGGCAAAGCTGTTGTTGATGATTAAGCTTAAATTCTGCTGACTGGCAAAACAAATACTTTGGACTGGTGAATCACACATCCTGCTGGTCAAGAGAAATAATGCACAGGTGGCCTGTAACAGGCCTCAACATGTTCTCCATGTTGTAAACAATGAATCACACATCCTTCTGACCAAGGGAAATAATGCACAGGTGGCCTGTAACAGGCCTCAACATGTTCTCCACGTTGTAAATAATGAATCACACATCCTGCTGATCAAGGGAAATAATGCTTAGGTAGCCAGTAACAGGCCTCAACATGTTCTCCATGTTGTAAGCAATGAATCACACCACCTGTGGATCAAGGGAAATAATGCTTAGGTGGCCTGTAACAGGCCTCAACATGTTCTCCATGTAGTAAGCAATGAATCACACATCCTGCGGATCAAGGGAAATAATGCACAGGTGGCCTGTAACAGGCCCCAACTTGTTCTCCATGTTGTAAGCAATGAATCACACATCCTGCTGATCAAGGGAAATAATGCTTAGGTGGCCTGTAACAGGCCTCAACATGTTCTCCATGTTGTAAACAATGAATCACACATCCTGCTAATCAAGGTAAATAATGCTTAGGTGGCCTGTAACAGGCCTCAACATATTCTCCATTTTGTAAACAATGAATCACACATCCTGCTGATCAAGGGAAATAATGCTTAGGTGGCCTGTAACAGGTCTAAACATGTTCTCCATGTTGTAAACAATGAATCACACATCCTGCTAATCAAGGTAAATAATGCTTAGGTGGCCTGTAACAGGCCTCAACATATTCTCCATTTTGTAAACAATGAATCACACATCCTGCTGATCAAGGGAAATAATGCACAGGTGGAATGTAACAGGCTTCAACACGTTCTCCATGTTGTAAACAATGAATCACACATCCTGCTAATCAAGGTAAATAATGCACAGGTGGCCTGTAACAGGCCCCAACTTGTTCTCCATGTTGTAAGCAATGAATCACACATCCTGCTGATCAAGGGAAATAATGCTTAGGTGGCCTGTAACAGGCCTCAACATGTTCTCCATGTTGTAAACAATGAATCACACATCCTGCTAATCAAGGTAAATAATGCTTAGGTGGCCTGTAACAGGCCTCAACATATTCTCCATTTTGTAAACAATGAATCACACATCCTGCTGATCAAGGGAAATAATGCTTAGGTGGCCTGTAACAGGTCTAAACATGTTCTCCATGTTGTAAACAATGAATCACACATCCTGCTAATCAAGGTAAATAATGCTTAGGTGGCCTGTAACAGGCCTCAACATATTCTCCATTTTGTAAACAATGAATCACACATCCTGCTGATCAAGGGAAATAATGCACAGGTGGAATGTAACAGGCTTCAACACGTTCTCCATGTTGTAAACAATGAATCACACATCCTGCTGATCAAGGGAAATAATGCTTAGGTGGCCTGTAACAGGCCTCAACATGTTCTCAATGATGTAAACAATGATTGTACAATATGGTGCAATATTTGGGATGAAATTAACAGTTAGCGTGGGAATTGCTGAGTTGGTTTTTGGGTAGGACCCCTATTTAAGCTTGGTTGAGTTAGCACCCGCGGGACTTGACAGAGAGATTTGAGAGGGGACTTGCTGGTGGTCTCTATAAACATTAACAAGAGTTTATTTTAAAGTGTTACAACGAGCAAGATCGCCAGCAGGACGTACCGGATCGTACATCTCTTGCCAGTTGCACAATGTTCAGGCATACAAACAACACATCTCTAAAGGTATAGTTGTACTATGTCACTTTGTATCTGAATGTAACCAAAGCGCCCCTGACCTCATCCAGATCCAGGGAAAGCCCTGTAGAAACGCTATGCATTTGTGCAATACAGTTAATAAGTTCATTTTGAATTGAATGTTTCTTCTGCTCTACCTTATCCATAGCTAGCTCCCAGTTACATGAGGTTAAAGGGTAAAACCCCTTACATTTTAAAGCCCTACAAAGCCTGGTAGTTTTGTCATATACTGGGTTCCAAACCATGTACCTTTGCACCTCTCGTAATTTCTGTCAACCCCCAAAACCCTCATGTAACACCATCAAAGCATGTAGTTGAAGAACTGGAGCATAGGCTACATGCACAATTAAAAATACAAACCCTGAGGAATTATTCACTCATCACATTTCGGTTCCATGCAACTGAAAGCTTCCAAACGGTGATTGGGGATATATTTAATATAAATAAAGGGGCCGCTGTTAGAATAATACACAAAGTTACAACCGAGATTGCAGCTTTAAGATCTCATTTCATCAGGATGCCTATGGAAAAGCGTGAAATAAGAATGAGTGAGTGAGTGAGTGAGTGTGTGGTGTTTTAGGGCCCGTCGACAATAAGGTCATTTGGGCCCGAAGTCAACACTAAAACCTAAAAGCTACACAAATTTACCTAAGAAGTTAAAATAAAAACACTGAACTATTAAAAGTACATAAAAAACCATCCAAAGACTAATAATTTAAAATCTCTAAAATTAACAAATATAAAAAGCAAGTCAGACTTGTTTATTAAAACCGATTTCGGCAACAAACCACAGTGCCTTAACCACGGCCACTGGGTCGTCCCCTAAAACACCCAGCAAGTTAGTTCCCAAGCCTACTGACTGGCGAACGCGGGCGTACTGCGGGCAATCAAGCAATACATGCCGCACAGTGAGGCGTACTGCACATGGAGCACACACTGGGGCCGGTTCCCCTCTTAACAAATGGCCATGAGTCGCTCTTGTGTGCCCAATTCTCAGCCGGGTGAGTATCACCTCGGCTCGCCGGTTTTCCCTGCAGGAAGTTAGCCAGGGTTGTACGCTGTCCTTTATTGCCCGGAGTTGTGTGCCTTCCAAAGCTGTCCAGGAGTGCTGCCAAGCAGATAGGAGCTGGCGACGGAAAAAACGTTGCACATCCTGGTATGACACCGCAGTTGTTAAACTCCGGGGCAAAAGGCAAGCGGACTTAGCAGCCGCGTCCGCCTCCTCGTTCCCAGAAATGCCCACATGGCCTGGGGTCCAAGTAAAAAGAAAATGGTATCCGCGACTAAGCATTTGCGAGATCAAGGCCTGAATTTTTAAAACAAGGGTGTGAGCGGCAGTGTGCTGTTGCAAGGCCTGAAGAGCGCTTAGAGAGTCAGTGCAAACGATAAAATTGCCAGGAACTAACTTACAAATAAAAAGGAGCAGATAGAGGATGGCATACAGCTCTGCTGAAAAAACAGAGGTGAAGTCCAGAAGGCGAAATTTATGAGCCTCACCGTTAATGAAGAACGCGCAACCCGTAGTGCTACCTAACTGAGAACCATCTGTAAAGCCCGGAACATAATTAGGGTAACGGTCCAGTAGTTCGGCAAAAAGTTGTTGGAATACCGAATGTGGGGTAGCTAGTCTCGAGTTGGTGGAAAGAGCGAGATCGAACCGCGCACGCTGGAGCTGCCATGAGGGATAACGACCCAGGGACGACCGCTCCACGCGAGGCATTCGGAGGTCGTGTGTACGGGAGAGTTCCCGGAATCTTACTCCGGTTGGGCGTGTCCGAGAACTAGGGTGCATATAACGGTGGGCTAAATCGGGATGCAGAACTGGTTTAAAACATGGATGGTTTGGGTAACTTGCAAACTTCGCAACGTATGAACAGAGTAGTGTCGAGCGACGAATAGAAAGTGGAGGCTCGCCGGAGTCGGCATACAAGCAGTCGACGCGACTTGTGCGGAAAGCTCCTGTGGCAAGGCTGATGTGAAATAAGAAGGGTTATGCGAGATTTAAAGTTAGCGGAACGCATCTTCTCTCTTCCATTTGTATATACAAATATAATAATTTGTAACTTAAAACTTCACTTATCTTCCATTTTTTTCTTTTATATTTTCCAGCTCACAGTATTGTAAACAGACGAAAATGAAAAAGATTGGGCATTAAAGGAGATAAAGTAAGCGAAATGATTAACTTTTGATAAGTACTGTTTCAATATGGAGTAAATTCTTGTACTGTTTATTTACAGTAACATTATTTCTAGGACAAATAACCATGAAACAAAAGATTTACTAAATTTTTGTTGTGTCTAGATTGGCTACTCTGTGCACTTGAATTAAACAGAGTCGAATAGTTCCGATAATTCTCGAATCCTTTCGATACAACATGAAAGTTGAAACACGTTTGGCGAAGTTGCCGCATTTGTTTTGTGATCTCAGATCAGTGCTGAACGGCGTTCATCTGTTCTAAGACCAACATTTTACAACTTATACGGGTTCGTAAACTTAGTTCAGTTTTGATATTCGACTATAAATGAACTGCAGTAAGCGATTTTTATGCCACCGGGCCGAAATAAATTGCAGACGTTCTTCGGGAAAGCTCGCGTCTATATATTGTAAAACACAATGGGAACGTTAAGCTTAACAGATTTTTGATACAATATCCCATTAGGGAAATAGACAAGAAATGACGTTTCGTGGACATAATGGAAGCGAGGACTCTTTGAATAAAGGTAATTTTAAGGAACTTTTGGATTCATATATAGAGGGAAGCTCCATCGAAATTAAGAACCACTATTTCAGTATAAAATCCGTTTTTGTGATGCTCATTTTCCGAATTTCCGTTAGCCAATTTTCCGAGTCACCTAATCAATAGGGGTAGTGATATTTAATTTTTTTACATTTGACTTCTACATTTAGAATTTTGTAGCACTTATACATTTGCAATATAGCGTTTTGTAGCATTTTGAAAAAAGTTTGAGTTAATTTTGTTAAATGATGAAAATTAATATTATTTATATGAAATTTAAAGCACATTTATGGAGGGTTATTAATGACAATGAGTTAAAAGTGCATAAAGTGCTAATTTATTTCCCATTAATATAGGTTAAAGCAATACACAGAAATATAGAACAATCTGATAGAGAATAAATCATACTGCATAAGACAAAAAAGATAAATCCATACTTATGTAAAACTAGCACAATAAAAAGAAAATTCCCTAAATTAGCCTAGTATATGATTCAGCAATCCTGTTGAATGAAACCGTTGAACATACTTCAATATTCTGTTTTGTCATTTGCGTCCACCTGTCACCCACAATCAAATTATATTTACTAATATATCTTTCAGCATGTACGCTGTTCGTAGGATCCCCAAAAAATTGCAGAGCTGCTCGGACAAACTCTGGGTACTTGAGCTTAACAGCCAACAGCGTTGCATTGTTTGTATCAGTTATGAATGAAAATATTCATATCCCTCAACAAAACTATGCATTTTAACATCAGGAAAAAATGAGATCTTAATATAATTTCCAATTAAAAACCTATAGTTTATTGAAATTACTCTGCCAGCAGTGACAGGATTAAAAGGCACACCAACGTCTTGGAGAAACACGTGTCACATTTTCCGCCTCTGCCCTCTGTTTGATGCGAGGGCTGTTCAATAAAGAATGATTACAACTGTTTTTGACAACGTACCTTTACTCATCCTCATGGTCCTTCTCAAAATAGTCTTCCCTGAATGCGATACACTTGTCCCAGCGTTTCTGCCAGTCTTCAAAGACATGCTGGAAACCATTTATGAGAGATCCTTCAAAATCGCCTCCGCAGCCTTCACCACTACTTATGATGGATAATGCCTCCCACGAAGGCGTTTCTTCAAGTTAGGGAATAGAAAAAAGTCACATGGGGCTAAATCCGGATTATAGGGAGGGTGAGGGTTGCACTTCACGTTGATTTTTGCAAGATATTCAGCAACAACATTGGCAATATGCGGCCGCGCATTATCGTGGTGCAACATTCAGCCTGCTTCATGGAAATGTGATCCTTTGCGCCCGATATGGATTTGCAATGTTTTCAGAGCATCTCTGTAGTATTGTCCAGTTACTGATGTATGTGCAGGTGCAACATGCTGATAAACCATTCTATGAATATCAAAAAAATGAGATGACTGTAACTTTCCCAGCAGAAGCAACCACTTTTGCTTTTTGGGGGGTTGGTGAAGAAGGAGATTTCCACACTGAGCTTTGCTGTTTGTACTCAGGATCAAAATGATGTAGCCAAGTTTCATCAGCGATGATTACGTTTGAAAGAAACTCCGGATCTTCCTCTAACATCAACATTAACTGCATGCAGACTTGTATGTGAATGTCCTTTTGTTCGGGAATCAAAAGTCTTGGAAGCCATCGCGCACAAACACGTCTCATGTGTAATGTTTCTGTCACCAACGTGTGGGTGGCACCCAATGAAATGTTCAGTATTTCAGAAAGTGATCTTAAGTTAATTCGTCGATCCTCTCTCACAATGGTAGCAGCAGTGTTGATGTTTTCTTCCGTAAAAGCAGTAACTGGAGCACGTGGTTCACCTTCCTTTGAAATTGTCTCCCCTCTTTAAACATTTTAAACCACCTTCGAGCTGTGCTGTAGGGAAGAACAGACTCTCCATAGGCCTCCTGTAACATTGTATAGGCCTCAACTGAAGATTTGAGATGAAAACAGAATTTCAAAGACGCATATTGTTCCTCGCGTGTTACCTCCATTGCAACGGTAGGCGATACTGAACATGTCTGAACTTGCCTGGTTCTCACAGGCAGGAACCAGGAGTGCTAACAATGAAACTACTACGGCGTGTTTGTTTCACATCAACCTAACAGAATATAATAAGACTGAATTTTAGTGCCAAAAGTTATGATCGTAAAAATTATTTTCATTCTTTATTGAACAGCTTTCGTAATTTCGCTCTGACCATCCTCGCACATACTGATGTGATAAAATGAATGAAAGCTGCGCGTAAAACCGATGAGAACAATGACAATAGAAACTTTGGCAAATAAGAATTCCAACTGGAATTAACGTGTGTGTATAACTTCCTTGAAATTAAGATTGCTATTGGTTTTCAGAGACAATGATTGAATTTTTCATTTAACTAGGTTGTGAAGATAGATTTATGACAGCCATTAGGCGTCGTAAGAGAGATCTCTTTTGTAAAACAACTGAAATCGCTTCAGTATCAAACATACTTCATAGACGCAGTGGTGAAACAATAGACTAATACTTTCCACATTCCATAAAAGTGGTCACTTATATATTTCTAAACATGCAAAGGTTCTACAGACTGGAAATTAATTGTTCTTTCACACTGGCGTGTGTAAACTAAAGTATGGAAAGATAGAGTCAGTATTATTATTATTATTGTTATTATAATTATTATTATTATTGTTATTATAATTATTATTATTATTGTTATTATTATTGTTATTATAATTATTATTATTATTATTATTATTATTATTATTATTATAATTATTATTATTATTATTATTATTATTATTATTATTATTATTATTATTATTATTATTATTATTATTATTATTATTATTATTATTATTATTATTATTATTATTATTATTATTATTATTATTATTATTATTATTATTATTATTATTATTATTATTATTATTATTATTATTATTATTATTATTATTATTATTATTATTATTATTATTATTATTATTATTATTATTATTATTATTATTATTATTATTATTATTATTATTATTATTATTATTATTATTATTATTATTATTATTATTATTATTATTATTATTATTATTATTATTATTATTATTATTATTATTATTATTATTATTATTATTATTATTATTATTATTATTATTATTATTATTATTATTATTATTATTATTATTATTATATACAGTCTAGAGAGGTGAAAAACTATTTGTTTTTATTTTGAAGCTGGTAAGGGTTGGAAATTAGTATTCAAAGTACTAAAGAATGCAGGATATTAAAATAAAGAGAGATAATTACTTAAGGAGCTGGTTATTGAGAAAGTACAGACTTTCATAGAATTAAGCTCATTAATTATATGGTGTATCAGGATTTGTTCTTGACAACGGCACGTGTCTGATCAAACGCTGGGAGACTGGGAAATCCTGCTAAGGAAATACGGAGATAAAAAAAAAAGAAGATCGCAGCAGCTTAAAGGAGCTTTGAGCTTTCCTTATCTTCTTCCTTTCTCCGGCTTCTTCCACCCTAATAACACGTAATTAACGGCATTATGCTGTGTAAATGGGTTAATTTTTACACGAAGTTGGTCCTTCTTCTCTACCGAACCCATACAACGCCTTACAAAGAGTATTCTAGATATAAAGGCTGTTCTCTGGTTTAATAAATGGCAAGATGCATATAATAGTTCTGTTAAAGCATACTACGACAGTGTTTTTTCTTCCTCTACCGCCTATCCATACATAGTAGGCTTGTACATGTTTTCCCTAAAGCTTTTTCTCTTTGTTGGTCATGCGGATAGCTGGTGTGAGGAAATGGCTTGACACCTTGAGAATAAAGTTTACCAAACTGATATACAGTAAGCAGAGAAAATGCTACATTCTACACTAAAATTCAAAGCCACTATATACTGGTTTTATACAAAAGGATCACTTTTACTATTTCTGAAACGTTGTGTATAATAGCGATAAAAACTATTCTATTGCAGCCAAAAACTAGATATGGAGATTCTATCGTGAATACATTTTTTATCTCCTCCGTATATACAAACAGTTTTAGTTTATCATATTGTAGTAGTTAGATAGGAACATTATTACATCGACCACAACTTCATTACTGTCTGCAGTACTGCCGGAAATACATGTTTACACACTTAAAAAAATCATTTTAGAACAATTCTCTCTTGCATATGCGTGCACCTGGCTGCGAACCACAACAATTAGAATTCTTCAACAATACAAAACATATATCTTGATTAAAGAAGTTATTTAAATATTTTCATTTTATGGAAAGTAGCCCTAATGACTTTGAATAATTTACTGCATGTTTAAGATATTTGCATAACAAATAAACTGTATATCATAAATTTTCTGGCAATAGCCTCAGCAATTCTGTTTATTCTGCCCCTTTATCCCCTTCATTTATCTCCAACGTTAAGTAATAACGGACGATGACTGAAATGACAGTCAAATGAGTACAGGGTACATACAGCTTAGAGTTGCCAGACATTCATCTTTCAGGAGAAGAGAAAACCTACAACGTTAACTCATATTGGACAATGACTGAAATTATGTTCAAATGAGTACAGGGTACATACAGCTTAGAGTTGCCAGACATTCATCTTTCAGGATAAGAGAAAATCGTCCAACGTTAAGTCATATCGGACGATGACTGAAATGATGTTCAAATGAGTACAGGATACATAGGACTTAGATTTGCGAGACATTCATCTTTCAGGATAAGGGAAAAGCTCCAACGTTAAGTAATATCGGATGATGAATGAAATGATGTTCAAATGAGTACAGGGTACACAGAGCTTAGAGTTACCAGACATTCATCTTTCAGGATAAGAGGAAACTTCCAACGTTAAGTCATATCAGACGACGAATGAAATGATGTTCAAATGAGTACAGGTTACATAGAGCTTAGTGTTACCAGACATTCATCTTTCAGATAAGAGAAAACCTCCAAGGTTAAGCCATATCGGACGATGAATGAAATGATGTTCAAATGAGTACAGGGTACATAGCGCTTAGAGTTACCAGACATTCATCTTTCAGGATAAGAGAAAACCTCCAACGTTAAGCCATATCGGACGATGAATGAAATGATGTTCACATGAGTACAGGGTACATAGAGCTTAGAGTTACCAGACATTCATCTTTCAGGATAAGAGAAAACCTCCAACGTTAAGTCATATCGGACGATGAATGAAATGATGTTCAAATGAGTACAGGGTACATAGAGCTTAGAGTTACCAGACATTCATCTTTCAGGATAAGAGAAAACCTCCAACGTTAAGTCATATCGGACGATGAATGAAATGATGTTCAAATGAGTACAGGGTACATAGAGCTTAGAGTTACCATAAAATTATATTTCAGATAAGAGAAAACCTCCAACGTTAAGTCATATCCTACGATGAATGAAATGATGTTCAAATGAGTACAGGGTACATAGAGCTTAGAGTTACCATAAAATTATATTTCAGATAAGAGAAAACCTCCAACGTTAAGTCATATCCTACGATGAATGAAATGATGTTCAAATGAGTACAGGGTACATAGAGCTTAGAGTTACCAGACATTCATCTTTCAGGATAAGAGAAAACCTCCAACATTGTCATATCGAAAGATGAATGAAATGATGTTCAAATGAGTACAGAGTACATGGAGCTTAGAGTTACCAGACATTCATCTTTCAGGATAAGAGAAAACCTCCAACGTTAAGTCATATCGAAAAATGAATGAAATGATGTTCAAATGAGTACAGGGTACATAGAGCTTGGAGTTACCATAAAATTATATTTCAGATAAGAGAAAACCTCCAACGTTAAGTGATATTGGACGATGAATGAAATGATGTTCAAATGAGTACAGAGTACATAGAGCTTAGAGTTACCAGACATTCATCCTTCAAGATAAGAGTAAACCTCCAACGATAAGTCTTATCGGACGATGAACGAAATGATTTGAAATGAGTACAGGGTACATGGAGCCTACAGTTACCAGGCAATCATCTTTCAGGATAAGAGAAAAACTACTACGTTAAGTCATATCGGACAATGAATGAAATAATGCACAAATGAGTACAGGGTACATAGAGCTTATAGTTAGCAGACATTCATCTTTCAGGATAAGGGAAAACCTCCAACGTTAAGTCATATCGGACGATGAATGAAATGATGTTCAAATGAGTACAGAGTACATAGAGCTTAGAGTTACCAGACATTCATCTTTCAGGATAAGGGAAAACCTCCAACGTTAACTCATATCGGACGATGAATGAAATGATGTTCAAATGAGTACAGCGTACGTAGAGCTAAACGGTGAGATCCAAAGTCTGAATATATAAGAATGTGGATGATGTTAAAGCACATAAATTATGTGATATCACTTTTATATCGTGTTAACTATGTATTTCTATTTGGGACTTAGTAATTTTTTCTGAGATATTGCCTATAATTCCTTTAATTTTGCAAAATATTTGCTTTTCTTAAATTAGAAGTCGCTTTTCTGCTTTTTTCCTCTCCCATGGCAATGCAAATAGACCGGAATGTATAAGGTACCACATTGAGTCAGTTCCTATAGTTTTGAGCATCGTTAAAGTTTAAAGTTCTCCTTTAGTTACATTTTATCTAAAAGAAGATTGTAATAAGACAATTTGTGTAGATAGATCTGGACTGGAATAGGCTATGGAGGGGATTTGTTACGGAGGTCCAAACGTTTTTAATTTTGTTGTCACAGATATGAACTTTTTAAAATGGACCTGTAATTTGTACTTCCGGTGAAATGTTTGTTGAGGTGTGTAAGTTGTACTTACTGAGGATAGGTGAGGGATGGAGAAGTTAGGTTTGTGGATCGCGATGTTGCAAGTTGTAGAATGCAGAGTTTAGAAAAGAGTTTTCCAGTACAATCCGCTTAGTGATTGAGACACACGGTCCATGGCGCCTACTGTCCGTAATCCCAAGCAACCCACAAGACAGAGAAGCCTTACAACTGGAGGGGATGTAATCCCAAATCACAAGCCTGGCAAACCCGTCCTGTCCCTTTGGCTAGTATCGCCTATATCTGTGCATCACAGCAATAGATAAATATATAGTTACTACTCACTGCCTGTAGGTACATAGACTTACCTGACATTTACCTTTTAGGATAAGGGAAAACCTCCAACGTTAAGTCATATCAGGCGATGAATGAAACGATGTTCAAATGAGTACAGAGTACATAGAGCTTATAGTTACTAGACATTCATCTTTCAGGATAAGGGAAAACCTTCAACGGTAAGTCATATCGGACGAAGTGATGTTAAAATGAGTACATGGTACAGAGGGCTTAGAGTTACCAGACATTCATCTTTCAGGATAAGGGAAAACCTGCAACGTTAAGTTATATCGGACGATGAATGAAATTATGGTGAAATGAGTAAAGGGTGCATAGAGCTTAGAGTTACTTGACATTCATATTTCAGGATAAGGGAAAACATCCAACGGTAAGTCATATCGGATGAAGTGATGTTAAAATGAGTACAGGATGCATAGAGCTTAGAGTTACCAGACATTTATTTTTCAGTATAAGGCAAGGCCTCTAACGTTAAGTCATATCGGACGATGAATGAAATGATGTTTAAATCAGTACAGGGTACATAGAGCTTAGCATTATCAGATATTCATATTTCTGGATAAGGGAAAACCTCCAACGTTAAGTCATATCGAACGATGAATGAAATGATGTTCAAATGAGTACAGGATACATAGAGCTTAGAGTTACCAGACATTCATGTTTCAGGATAAGGGAAAACCTCCAACGTTAACTCATATCGGACGATGAATGTAATGATGTTCAAATGAGTACAGGGTACATAGAATTTAGGGTTACCAGACATTCTCTTTCAGGATAAGGGTGAATTTCCAGCACTGTCATATTGGACGGTGACCGAAATGATATTCAAATGAGTATAGGGTACTTAGAGCTTGGAGTTAGCAGTAATTCATCTTTCAGAATAGGGGAAATCTCCGGAAAAGTTCTTCTCTATTTAACTCACCCTGGCCGAAATTGGAACTCGAGGCTCTTGAGCGGGTGGCGGACATGCTATCACATTTCTACGGATAGGGGAACATTTAATATATCATAAAATAACAAGTATATAGCAGTTTATTCAAACAGGTTAGGTATATGTGACAATGGTTGGTTACCATCTCGCCCCACATGGCAGAGCTGGCTTTCCGGGAAACCTCGCCCCACCACGTGACTGGACCCCTTTCTCAGATGGAGGCACGCAGAGGGCGGTACCATTTCCTCCAATGATAGGATGATACTGAAGATGACGATGAAGCTTATACCGTGGACTCAGAACCATGTTGAGCATAGGGGATACTTCACATATGCTAGACATATGTGTAGGCATGGATAGGGCCAACTTAAAATCGCCAGGAGTCGAACTGGGGACCCTTTGCACTGGAGCCGCGAACGAAACGACTGCGCTACCCCGGCACCCCGTAAATGAGATAATAAAATTATAGAAAAATTTTGCAGGAAAAAAGTGCGTAGATTTTCTTAAAAATCTCGATGCCGCATCATTTTAAGGTCATTTGGATAGATGGATGGAGCAACCTCTGAATGATGGGATGGATGGGTGGAGAGATAGGTAGGTTGGATGGTGGTGTTATAGGCGGGTAACTAGGTATTATAGACACATACAATATAATAATTTTTAGATTTGACATTAAAAGAAATAGCAGAGTGGATATTCTATTGTGACTAATAATATAATTTATTTTCTTTATACGCCAATAGGGTTGGTAAAACTATGAACTGCACAGAGCTGAATCACCTAACATACACCAGGAAGAGATGACGTAGCGAGGGAACTACAGCAGGGTATAGGGTCACTGACAAAGAGGACGAAGCTTCGCGTGGAAGTCCCTGAACACCGCTCAGCCTGCGAGAACAGACTTAACAATGTAAAGGCAAAAATGATAAGTAAATGCAATCATACAAATTACGTAGTATGAAGGTAAACACCTGCTATTTTTTCAGGACTGGGACCAGAAAAGGAACTTATGGGTCTTTTTTTAATGCAGGTGGAGACTGTGGAGATGGCAGCACTGTAGATTGCATGGAACTCTAGTGGCAACAATGAGGTTAGGACTGTGTTTGATACAATGGCGAAGTTTTCATTGCAAGAACAGCGTGTAATAATTTGTTTTCTCCATTTTCGTGGTGTGACACCTATTGAAATTCATCGCCAGTTGAGTGAGGCATGTGGTGATGCTACCACACATCACTTCCACGTCATCAGAGCTCAATCTGTGTACTCCCAGGATTCAACAGTATGCCGACCTCCTCACCACCTGGTTCAAACGTTGGCGCCTATGGGTACATCCACAGAACAGCCAGGCCATCACCTTCTCTCGAAGACGAATAGCGGATCTTCCACCAATTCGCCTAGCTGTTGAGGAAGTCCATTGGTAAACTTACGTTAAGTATCTTGGTGTTCTACCTGACATCAAATTGACGAGGAGAGACATTACATATGTGATTAATAAAGTTAACAAAAGAATGGGGATGCTCTACCCTCTCTATAACCGACGATCAGTGATGTCTCTGCCTACAAAACTGCTCCTGTATAAGTAAGTACTCCGGCCAGCCATCACATACGCCAGTGAAATATGGGGAGTAGCAGCCAAGTCTCACCTACATCGCCTTGAAATTCTACAATCCCGATTCCTCCGCAATGCCATAGACTCCCCTTGGTACATCCACAATCTAGTTATCGGACGTGACCTACGTATCGCCATACCCTTTCACGCTCCTTCTATCATAACCTCTCCCACAACTTCAACTCCCTTATCCGCGGTCTAGGTGAGTACGACATCGATCCTGGAGAGCGCTACAAACGCCCGAGACTGCTTCTAGGCACATAAAATAATATATCACATGGCTTATATATAACTCCAACCTCATATCCTGCCGTATATTATCCTTCCTTACAAAACACTCCACTACCAGTAGAGGGCCTAGCCCTGATCTGGCTCGAGACCGAAGATCTGACATTCAGATCCTCAATGTCCAGTCGCGACCAGCTAGCATGGATGTGTGTAATGTGCGTTCCTGGGTGCGACAGCTCAATGAAGGCAGAACATCGTATGACAACAAACCAATACAGTCACGGCCTCACACCACACGGTCTGACGACATGATGCATCGAGTGGGCAACGTTATTTTGGAGAATCGTCGAATGAGCATGTTCAGATCTTCATGCAGAATTATGTGCGCAGATCCCATGGAAATGCCAGTTTTGGAGGCAATGTTTGCAACTGTCTTGGTTTGTTGTCACACGCTGTTCTGCCTTCATTGAACTGTCGCACCCAGGAACGCACACTAGACACACCCATGGAACCATCACCACATGCCTCACTCAACTGGCGATGAATTTTAATAGGTGTCACACCATGAAAATGGAGAAAACGAATGATTACACGCTGTTCTTGCAAAGAAAGCGTCACTATTTTAAGTATCAAAAACAGTCCGAACACTCGTCGCTACCGATAGAGTGCTGCCATCTCTTTTACTTATTCACAAGGAATCCACGTGTATTTAAAAAAGAACAGAAGTTACTATGTGGTCAAATCCTGAAAAAAATTGGAGGTATTATAACTTGAACGCACGTCTTAAGTCCACACGTTACTGCAGCGCCACCTCGCCTGATCCTTTATCAATATATTATACGAGGGCTGTTCAATAAAGAATGATCATAATTTTTGTTGACAACTTACTTTTACTCATCCTCATAATTTTGACGGTGATTTTCAAAATAGTCTCCCCTGAATGCGATGCACTTGTCCCAGTGTTTCTGCCAATCTTCAAAGACATGCTGGAAACAATTTTTGACAGATCCTTCAAAATCGCCTCCGTAGCCTTCACCACTGCTTCTGATGATGGATAATGCCTCCAACGAAGGCGTTTCTTCAATTTAGGGAATAGGAAAATGTCACATAGGGCTAAATTCGGACTGTAGGGAGGGTGAGGGATGCACTCCGTTGATTTTTGCAAGATATTCAGCAACAACACTAGCAATATGCAGCCGCGCATTATCGTAGTGCAGCATTCAGCCTGCTTAACGGAAATGTGGTCTTTTCCGCCTGATATGGACTTGTGATGTTTTCAGGACATCCCTGTAGTATTGTCCAGTTACTGATGTGTGTGCAGGTACAATATGCTGATAAACCATTCCATGAATATCAAAGAATGAGATGACCATAACTTTCCCAGCAGAAGCAACCACTTTTGATCTTTTTGGGGGTTGGTGATGAAGGAGATATCCACACTGAGCTTTGCTGTTTGCTCTCAGGATCAAAATGATGTAGCCAAGTTTCATCAGCAGTGATTACGTTTGAAAGAAACTCCGGATCTTTCTCTAACATCAACTTTAACTGTATGTTACCTCCATTGCAGCGGTAGGCGATACTGAACATTTCTGAACTTGCCTGGTTCTCACAGACGGGAACAAGGAGTACCAACAATGAAACTACTACAGCGTGTTTGTTTCACATTAAGCTAACAGAATATAATAAGACTGCAAAAAATTACGACCATAAACAAGCTATGACCATCCTTCATTAAAAAGCCCTCGTATCATTTAGTCCTTTTAAGGTAAAATAAAAGTTATACGTACTTTTTAACCCAAATGGACAAGTTGAGTCAAATAACAAACAAAAGTATAAAAGCATCTGAATTCCAACACGATAATTCAAATTGCATCTGATGGTTTTAAACGAGAGCAAACATCTATGTAGGTGTACTGTTGTTGGTGCCGATAATTTAATTTTTAAATAAAGTTTAATTAGGCTTCCAAATATAATTATAATTCATCCTGCCGAAACAAACTTGGTTTGAAATGTGAAACGTAACTATATTTTGTAACTCCCAATTCCGTTTAATTAATTGAAAATAAGTACCCGGCCAGGCAGTATTGCATTTCAGTGCGTTATTTCATTACATTTATTAAATCTGAATACGCCCTACGGCAGGGTACTTAGGGGAATTTTGTTTTATTTTGACAAACAAACGAGGTTATGTTTCAGTTCAGTAGGCCGTGCAAAAGAACACAAAGCTGTCGATACATTCAACTTTTTTGTATCGAGCAACTGTCATAAGCTCGCGGAATTCTCCTTTGACCAAGCAGCAGATTTCGTTTATCAATACCAGATACTTTATTGAATAACTCTGGGTACAGATATTTCTTAAAAACATGTTAGCCATAAAACCTTTACATCAAGTCTCGTATTAACAATTTTTTAATTTTTCTATCACCTATATACCACTCAAAAGCTATCAATCATCTATGGAAAAAGCTAAATACTTTATTTCGATGTATACAAAATCGTGCTTAGAAGTAAAAAAGACCATCAAAATTAATATTTTCTCTCTGTAGATTTAAGTACATTGCGATGCTTATAAACCTGAACCCTTTCAATAAGCCATAACTTTTGAACCAATAACACTGTTCAACAATGAAAATGTTTCGGGCTTCAAAATAGTGAACTTACGTGTATTTCCATCTGCTGAATTGAAAAATCGCCATAAAAATGATAGATTAGCTGTAGTTTTGAAGATAAAGTGACATTACATTTTTTAGAGTGAAGATTTTAAATTTTGTGAAATTTTTTGGGGGAGTTGGCACATCTGTCACATAACAAAATACAATCAGAGAGAAATTTTGAAAATTAAGTGATGTAAATGTTAAATGAAGGAATTTTTGTAATTTAGAGCCTGTTTGGATGTATTTAATTGCTTTCGGGACGGATTTGCTAGCTTGTTGATGTATTTGGAAGATTTTGGGACGTATTAAAGGCTTTTGCGACGTACTTACTAGCTTTTTTGTGTGATTTAGTGGTTTTGGAGACGTATTTACAGGTTTCGGGACGTATTTACTAGCTTTTTGGTGTATTTAGTGGCTTTCGGTATGTATTTGCGGACCCTTTTGCTGTACTTGGAGGCTTCTTGGGATGTATTTAGGATATTGTTGGTATATTTACGGCCTTTAGGGACATATTTAGCTGCCTTTTAAAAGTATTTAAGGCTTCTTGGGGTGTATTTTGTGTCTTTTTAGTGGATTTAGGAGCTTTTGGGGCATATAAACTTCTTTTTGATGTATTTAGAAGTTTTAGAGACGTATTTAGCGTCTTTTTGTTGTATATAGCGACTTTAGATACGTATTTAGAGGCTTTTTTGAGCGTACTTAGTGGCTTTAGGATGCATCTGGGAGCTTTTTGAGATGTATGTAGAGGCTTTCGGGACCTATTTACTGACCTTTTGAAGTATATAGAAGCTTTTGAGGCGTATGTGGAGGCGTTCTTGGTGTATGTAGGCGCATATTGGGCGTATTTAGACTCTCTTTGGCATATTTAAGGTCTTCTGCGGCATACCTAGAGACTTTTGCGAGGTATTTACTGGTTTTTGGTGTATTTAAAAGCTTTTTGTCGGATCACAAATAAGATAACTTGTAAAGGATCCTGCATTTGACCAAATTTTGGAGTGGAAGGAAAAGGAAGCTTGGGAAGCTTTCAAGGGTGTTGTTCATGGGTTTTTAGGCAACAAAAGAGATGGCAACTACAAGCATTTGATGACAGTGCTCCTGCAAAAATACCGTAACCTTGGATGCAACATGTCCCTTAAGATCCATTTTCTCCACTGCCACCTAGACTTTTTCCCTCCTAGTTGTGGAGCTGTTAGTGATGAACATGGGGAGAGATTTACCAGGACATTTCTGTTATGGAACAAAGATATTAGGGTCGTTGGAATGAAGTAATGCTTGCGGATTACTGTTGGTCTGCGGAACTCCATCACAAGAGGCAAGCTAAAAGACGACGAAGTCAATAGGCCATCACATGATTCTCTTCAGACACGACTATCTGCGAAGTATTTTTCCAGCAATTTAGAACTCTTAGCATGTAATTACCAGTTAAAAATCAAATGTTCTTTCATTGTTGTTAGCATGTATGTAATTAAAATGTATCCTTTTCTCTCAATCCGTTAATATGTAATACTTCCACCTTGTGTATATCATAGAAACTAAAGCAAATAAAAATTTTGATTGTCATATTGGTTTTTCTCAACCCAAAATTAGTAGGAATTGCCTCAGGAAGTGCTCGAAACATTCAAAAATTAGTTTTCTTTGTTGCCCAGTGTAATAGGGCACACGTGCAACTTTGGGACAATATAAAACACAATTGGGAGGTTACATTATACTATTTACATCTCACAGAAAATATTGAAGGTGTCCTCTACCAGCATCTATACGAGGGGGAGTCGTGAAGTTTTATCATCACCCTTAAAAATGTGATAGAGTGTTTTTGTTGATATTTGCTTGTTAGTCCTTCTCTACGTAATAACAAACAGATGTGCACATTTTTCCCAGCGTTTCTTGACCTTCTGAATGCCTTCATTGTGGAATTCGCTTTAAACCACTCTTACACTTCATTAAGGGTATGTATGACTGAAATTTCATGAAAATCGCGAAAATAACGACTTTTTTATTTTAATTCTATAAAATAATTTAGACATTCCCGAATGTGAAAAATGCATAATTTGCCTCCGGACGCCATTTTTAAATGCTTATTTAAATGTCGGCGGCCTTTAAACTCTGTCAGAGTCACGCCCTCTTTTGCCTACATCCACATTCTTTGTCTGTTTTCCGTTCTTAAATTTTCAATTCAAGAAAAGAAAAATAAGGCTTTCAGGCAAAATAGTTCCTAAAATGTTGCCAATATATCAGAGGCTGGCTTCTACAACATTACTAGAGAGGTGCAAAACAGGAAAAACACAGAATGCCAATGAATCTTTGCATCATGTCATATGGAATAAGTGCCCAAAGGAAGTTTTCATATCAAAACAAAAATTGGATCTTGCTGTTATTAAAAGCATCAGTGAGTTTAACATGGGTAGTCTTAAGTCATTGGAGCTGCAGCAAAGTATCAGAGGTGAAAGTGTAGTAGACTCAGCAAGGAAAACTTCAGTGCAGCGAGATCAGACTCGTATCCTGCAAAGCAAGAAGCCAAGTTGTGCAGAAGAAAAGCAACATCTAAAGAAGAAAAAGGTGGAAAAAGCAGCAACAGAGGAGAGGAAAAAGAAATCTGAGGGTCCAACCTATCAGCCTGGTGGATTTTAATGTGAGTTATGCAATCAAATCTTTAATCGCTGTTTTCTCAATGTTCATATTTTCAGCATTTTTCTTCCTGTAAAATGCTCCTTGCGATGCAGTTTTTGTACTACATTCATGAAATTTCCTACACAGGTTCAGAATATCATGAGGAATGGAAATTGCCCTAGGTTTTATTGTGAAATGTATATAAGCATATATTTTTAATTTTCAAACACAAAACTTACAGTTTTTTAGACAAAAAAGGAATATTTGTAAAGTAAAACTTTTTGTGACCTAAACTAAAGGAGACACAGAAAAACCCAGAGCAATTTTCAAAAGTATGTGTATTATGAACATAGGGTTAAAATATTAGACCAAAATTCAAAATATTTTGTCGCAAGCGACTTTTTTAGTGACGTAACAAAAAACATACAAAATTTATCATAATTTCTAAACTTCTGGAGAAAAGTGGTTTAAATTTAGGTTGTAACATGTTTACATTATACTACACATATGGTGTAAATTTGAAAAAGCTAGCATAATTATTTCAGAATTTGAAAATTTCAGTCATACATACCCTTAATGACGTCATTTACGTTGTCAAATCGGACACCACGCAATGGGTTCTTCATTTTCGGGGAAAAAAAATTCACTTGGTGCGAGATCGGGCGAATAAGGCGGATGTTGTAAGGTCTAAAAGTCACATTCACTTGTTTTGTCAACTGTAACTTGAGATGAATGAGCTAGTGCATTGTCAGTCAGAAGACGAACAACTTTAGATAGCATACCGCGTCGTTTCTTAATCAGAGCTTCTCGTAACTTGTCCAGAAGATTGTAGTAGTATCTGCCAGTGATGGTTTGACCCTTGGCAAGAGGCTGGTAGTGTGATCAAGTTCCTCCATTTGAAGGACAATACTGCCCAAGAAATCTATGCTGAGGGGACGACTGTTTATGGAAATAATTGCACATCGTATGACACTATTGTGAGGAGGTAAAGAAATTTTCAAACTGGTCACATGTCCCTGCCAGATGAGCCAAGAGCTGGTAGACCGTCAGCTGTCACAGTGAAGAAAGTGGAGTGTTTAATACTGTAAGACAGACGAGCAACCATCCAGATGATCATGAATGAGGTACATTTTTGTCATGGTAGTGCATGGAAAATTATTCATGACGAACTGCACATGTCTAAGGTGTTTGCACGGTGGGTTCCACGTTTGCTAACCTCTTTCCAAAACCAAAGACGACGTGACCTTTGAAGACAGATGGTGATGCTGTTGGAACAGGATGAAAATTACTTTTTTGATCGTCTGGTAACCATGGATGAATCCTGGATCTCTCAGTATGATTCAGAGAGAAAAGCCAAGAGCATAGAATGGAAACATGCCCATTCCCCTCTACTCAAAAAGGCAAAGGTGCAAAAAGTAAGCTGGGAAGGTCATGCTTTTAGTTTTCTGGGACTGTCGTGGAGTCATCCTTACAAGTTATCTTGCCAAGGGTCAAACTATCACTGCAGATACTACTGCAATCTTCTGGACAAGTTAAGAAAGCTGATCAATAAAGAATGATCACAATTTTTTTTCACAACGTACCTTTGCTCATCCTCAATTTTGATGATCCTTCTCAAAATAGTCTCCCCTGAATGCGATACACTTGTCCCAGCGTTTCTGCCAGTCTTCAAAGACATGCTGCAAACCAATTTTGATAGATCCTTCAAATTCACCTCCGCAGCCTTTACCACTGCTTCTGATGATGGATAATGCCTCCCACGAAGGCGTTTCATAAAATTTGGGAATACAAAAGGTCACATGGGTATCAATCCGGACTGTATGGAGGGTGAGGTATGTACTTCACATAGATTTTTGCAAGATATTCAGCAACAACATTGGCAATATGAAGCCGTGCACTATCGTGGTGCAGCATCCAGCCTGCTTCACGGAAATGTGACACCCAATAAAATTTTCATTATTTCAGAAGGTGATCTTAAGTTAACTCGTTGATTCTCACTCACAGTGGCAGCTGCAGTGTTGATGTTTTCTTCCGTAAGAGCAGTAACTGGAGCACCGGGTCCACCTTCCTTTGAAATTGATTGTCTCCCCTCTTTAAACATTTTAAACCACCTTCGAGCTGTGCTGTAGGGAAGAGCAGACTCTCCATAGGCCTCCTGTAACATTGTATAGGCCTCAACTGAAGATTAGTTGAGACGAAAGCAGAATTTCAAAGCCGCATATTGTTCCTCGCGTGTTACCTCCACGGCAGCGGTAGGCGATGCGGAACATGTCTGGACATGCCTGGTTCTCACAGGCGGAAACCAGGAGTACCGACAATGAAACTGCAGCGACGTGTTTGTTTCACATTAAGCTAACAGAATATAATAAGATTGAATCTTAGTGCGAAAAATTATGACCGTAAAAAGGTGTGAACATTCTCAATTGAACAGCCCTCGGAGGAGCAGTTCTGATTAAGAAACGACGCGGTATGCTCTCCAAAAGTGTTCGTCTTCTGGCTGACAATACACCAGCTCATTCATCTCAGTTGCAGTTGACAAAACAAGGGAATGTGACTTAGAGACCTTCAGCTTCCGCCTAATTCACCCGATCTCGGAACAAGTGACTTTTTCTTGTTTCCGAAAATGAAGAATCCGTTGCTTGGTTACTGATTTGGCAATACAGATGATGTCATTAATGAAGTGCAACAGTGTTTTAAAGTGAATTCTGCAGACTTCTACAAGCAAGGTATTCGCAAGGTCAAGAAACGCTGGGAAAAATGTCTAAATCTGGATTATGACTACGTAGAGAAAACCTAACAAGCCCATATCAACACAAACTCTCTATCCCATTTTTAAAGTGTGATAATTAAAACTTAACGACACCCCGTCGTATAGATGCAGCTGGAGGACGTTTCCAACATTTTCTCTGAGATGTAAATAGTGTAATGTAATCTCCAAGTTGTGTACTATACTATCCCAAAGTTGCACGTGTGTTCAATGATTAGTTCAAAAGTTGCGGCCTATTGAAATGGTTCAGGTTTATATGGATCACACTGTAAAATGCATTATGGTTTAGGTTTTAGGTTTTTCAAGGTATCCACCCTTGGCCCTCAGAACTGCTGTATAAACTCTTGGCACTCTGGAGTTAAGATTATGTAGTGTTTTTTAGATAAAGAGCTCAGTTTTCTCACTTCCCTGTCAATTTCGTCCTATAAGAGATGTAAATTAAGTGTTTGACTTGGCCAAATCATATTTTCCAGTTCCCCACATTGCTGTTTTATATTGTTATACCCTCTGCACAACTTAGAAGCATGTTTCGGATCATTGTCCTGTTGAATAAATCCACGACCAATAAATGTTCAACACCCTGTAGTACATGTCGTGAAATCAAGCCATCTGAGGCGTTACCAGGGTAACCACAGACATCGGTGCTGACAGAATAGCTTAGATCTGAACACAGGGGTAATTCTAGTGGACTCCAGCATCAGAAATTGGATATCCCTTTGTCCCTTCGCCTTAAACAGATAGTGTTCGAAGTAACTTTTCCATGTAATCTTTTATAATCTGTTCTTTTTAGATTTATTATTCCATCTGATTGATTCCTTAGTACAAGAGCACAATAATTAAGACTGACTACTTGTCGTTAGTAGGCTTTCCATTGAAAAATAAGTGTTAAAGACGAGTTTTGTTAAAGGCATATAGAATGAAAGATACTTAAAAAATTATTTTCTAGTTCTACATTTTGTTCGCACCAATTTCTAATTATTTTTTATTCGGAACGTTTCTAAACATATTTCAGAAATCTAATAGGTTCCCTACTTACTCTCCGTAGACAGTCCCAAAGTAAATTAAATAGAATCGAAGTGCTTAGGAATTCCTATGCCTTAGTGTAATGCATATCATCCAAAGAAGAAGGAATTGGACAATGCATAATTCGAGGTGTGTCCGTAAAATAAGGACTCCAATTTTATTTAATATAGAAAACATGTTTACTGTCAATGAAAGTTACATTGATGGAAAGGCGGAACTTACAGCTATTTTTCAACGTAATCACCATTGTGATCGATGCACTTTTGCATGCGCTGTGCCAGGTTTTGTCATAGCACTCTCCCACCAAGTTGCGCAGGTAGCGCTCAACCTCGTTTTTCAAATCATCGTCGGTCTGGAAATGTGTTCCACTCAGGTGTGACTTCAATTCAGGAAACAAATGATAATTACTTGGTGCTAAGTCTCGACTGAAGGGGGGAGGGGGTTGGGTGAGGATGTCCCATCCGAACTGGCCAGGACTGCGTATGCAGTATGGGGACGAGCATTGTCGTGATGAAAAACCACTCCCTTCGTCAGCATTCCCCTCCTTCGATTTTAAATGGCACGTCGCAGTTGTTTAAAGTGTCACAGTAGCTAGTGACGTTTATTGTTGTGCCGGTAGGCATAAAGTCGCACAACAATACACCTTTTCTGTCCCAGAACACACTGGCCATCACTTTGCCAGCAGAAAATATCTGTTTGAACTTTCGCGGCTTCGGCGAATTCGAATGCCGCCACTGCCGAGAACGTACTTTAGTTTCTGGTGTTGTGTAGTGCACCCAGGTTTCAAAGCCAATGACAATAGAATCCAACAATTTCTCGCCCTGTTCTGTATAGCGCTCCAGGAATCAGTGGGCCGCTTCAACACGTTGCCGCCCGCCTCGGTAGCGTGGTGGTAGCATATTTGTCTCACGTTCAAGAGGTCCCGAGTTTGAATCTCGGTCAGGATGAGTTACCTGGATAAGGTTTTTTCCGGGGTTTCCCCTTATCCTGAAAGACGAATGTCGGGTAACTCTAAGCTCCCTGGAGCCTGGGCTCATTTGAGCATCATTTCACCCATTCCATTCATCGTCCGACATGACTTAACGTCGGAGGACGTAAAATGCAAAAACACACACACACGTAGCCGTTGATGGTCTTTGGTGAGCATTTGGGGGACCCACCTCGCACAGACCTTGCGATGATGTAAATGTTCGGTCAAATCTTGTCAATCGTAGTCTTACTGACTTCAGAGATAAGTACGCACAGCTCGCGAACTGTCACACACCGATTTTTAATCAATTCTTGCTCCACTATTGCAATTGTTTCGGCTGAAACCGAAGGCCGACCAGAACGCTGTTCGTCATGCACGTCTGTACGTCCGTCTTTGAACTCTCTGATGCACTTTCGCAAGTTTTTGGCGTCCATACACTGTGGCCCATAGACTTCGCATAACTTGCGATTACCTTTGGCACTCAACAAACGGATCAGTGCACGCAATTCGCACTTGGCTGCAGAAGTGATAGGAAGCTCCAACGCAAGCTGCTGCCCAGCCAAGACTAATGGTTGTAACGGGTTCGTTGTGGTGGAGATTTGAAGGGGTGAAACCAAGCTACACGTCAGTGTTGCCGGATCTCGCGTAATAGCGTTCCTCACGGCTCCAGCGCCTTGGGGACCCTACTTTACGGACACACCTCTATCTTTACCATAAAAATATACAGGAGATAATGATAATTAAGCATTTCATTATATGAAACAGTCAACGTAAATTTAACGTTTCAAATTGCACTGCCTTGAACTAGCAAAATGTTACGCGAAGAACTATGAACGTTTAGGAAAACGCTAATGAAACTAATGGTCCTACATTTTTTATATGAAATAGTGTTTTTCCGCTGAAGTTTTGCCTGTCCTTTATGGACAGAGCATAAAAAACCGTTAAATGAAAGTAAATAAATCGGAATGGAGTTAACCGCTCAGGCGGTTTCGTCTCTGGCCCGTGTTCAGAAGGTCCGGGTTCGGTTCCCCCGGCCGAACCACGTAACCCCTTGGCCGACCACCCTCTCTTTCCTCTCGCCTCATTATTACTCCCGAGGATGCCCCACTTGGCATATACGACGGCTGATCAACAACGACTGAGACTGATTTTTTTACACTCATATTTATTACTGCAGTTCAATGTTTATATGAACTTTTTCAAAGTAGTCCCCTCCTACTTTAATGCATTTTATAGCGTCTTTGCCAGTCCTTGAACACGTGCTGCAGACCATTTTTTGTCAGGTCCTTAAGAATCGCCTCACTGTTCTTGAGCATTGCTTCAGAGTTCTCAAATCGAATAGCCCTAAGCTTTGCCTTTAGTGATGGGAATATAAAATAAGTAACAGGGTGTAAGATCGGGGCTATAGGTAGATGTGGTACACAGGTAATGTATAATCGAGCCAGAAACTACATGGCTTGATTTGCGACGTGAGGCCGTACATTGTCATGATGAAGTCGCTACCCAGTCCGAGAAAGCTCTGGTCGTTTCTTTGCAATGAGCTTCCTCAGTGTAGCCAATACTGACGTGTAGTATGCTGCTGTAACAGTAGTGTGAGGGGAAAATGCATGCTGGTAAATCATTCCATTACAATAAAAAAAAATGTGATCACCATCACTTTCCCTGCAGATGGAACAAACAGCTTTTGCCTTTTTTTTGGTGTTGGAGAACCTGGCGATTTCCACACTGTGCTGGCTTGTTTTCCTTCAGGATCACAATGATGCAGCCATGTCTCATCACCGGTGATAATTAATTTAAAAAATGTATCCCCTCCATCGGCAAAGAGATGCAGCACCTCATGGCTTGTCTCCATTCACACAGCATTTTGTTCGGGAGTCAACAGAACAACGAGCACAAACTCGGGTCATATGGACATGGTCGTACATTATTATAAACACACTGCCACATGAAACTCTCAACACTTCACTGAGGCTACGTAATGTTATACGCCGATCCTCTCGGACAATCACAGCAGCTGTGTTGATGTAGACTTCAGTCACAGCAGTAGCCGAAACACCAGGTCCACCTTGCTTAACACTGACAAGTCGGCCTTCTTTGAAGTCCTTGAACCACCTAAACACTGTTTCTTCCTTCAGCTTCTCATAAGTTTCGGTAGGTGTATGGTTTAAACGAAAACAGAATTTGATTGCGCTGTACTGCTCCTCTCGCGTCACCTCCATTTGTCTGGTATGTGAAATGCACGTAGGGTCTACAAAATAGAGCATTACTACCAACCTATCAATAGGAGAGTGCTGCCGCCTACCGACACTATACATAAAAACTCGCTCTTTTCAAATATTTATGTTACAGATACGAAACTAACAGCCTATCAGCCTAAAGCCTAACAGCCTTCGTAACAGCATATATATATACAGACACACACACACACACACACACACACACACACACACACAGACATTCACACACACACAATTTATGTCAAACGGTTTTTATGAAGAGAGCTATTTTCGAAATATTCATTGTTAAACTTTGAATTTTGCAACAATGGTTGCAGAAAGTTATGTGGAAGACTTTCATTCAGTTGTTTTGAAACATTTATTCCAATTACTTTTAGAGCTTGAACTTCTTCTTGGCCGGCTTATTTACAATAATAATCCGGGTCATTACGGATCCAGCCATCCCTGAACTCCTTCCCGGAGATACAATATCAGCTGATGAGGCACGTGGATCCAGGATTAAGGACCTCTTTTTCCTCCTCCCGGGCTTTTCCTTACAGCGTAGTCTTTCCGCTACATTTCCTATCGGCCTTCTTTTAATCTCATATATTGTCTTCTCTCTGCATCCTCCCCAAGGAATCTGCTTATTTGGGGCAAGCAACAAGACGCACTGACCCGTTTGGAAAACAGGCCAACCTCCCCCCCCCCTGGCAGTGCGACTCCGGAATCTTAAAATATTTGTGCTGCTTTTTTATACACTATTATCTGCAGTATCTCTACATATAAACCAAGTGCTGTTACTTAAGATAAGGTTCGCGATAACGTATGAGCTGATGATTCGAATCTCGTGAACTGCCTCTTCTAAGCTTCGGCTTTTCTTGGTGTTCCCTGGTGAGTAGGAAAGTTTATGAATATCACAAACTTTCTACCCATCATTAAAGGTCGGGCCGGAGATCAGACACCGTCCTAACGAAGGAGGAAGTAAAATAAGACCTGAAGCTTTCCTGGCGTGAAAGGATGATTAGATATCAACTTATCGGGAGTGTGCATCTCTCCCATCATCAGGATATTTATAAAATGTTATAACCACAAATGAAACACTGCATATAACACAACTATAAACAAAGACAAAACACTATCAAAATGTGCATTACTGAACAAAAGACTGTTTTCAGTAAATTAAATGTCAGGTCAGGAGGTGCCGTGAGTATAGAAAATTGTGTCAAACAAACGTAACTACTTAACTTGATTATCAAGCTGTATTGATCTTTGCTTCTTAAATCGACGGATTTCTATTTTAAGGCCAGTTTCCAAGAGAAGCTGAACTGAAATCCAGCATCATGATTAAGCGTGCTCCTTTCAGATGAAGCCTCTTTAATTCTCTGCTCCCAGTAAAGGTTGCATATTACCAAGATGGTCGTCTCCCGAAAATTGGCTCTATTGTCGTTATCAAAACAATGCTCTGTCAGCCCAGACTTCTCAGGTTGCATTAAACGAATGCTCCGTTCATGTTGGATTATTCTAGTAGCGATGGTCCTTCCGGTTAGTTTCGGGAGTGTACCGCATTCCCTGTGAAAGTGGGACACCGTATATAGGACAAACCGGAAGGACCACCGCTACCATAATAATCGAACATGAACGGAGCATTCGTTTAATGCAACCTGAGAAGTCTGGACTGGCATAACGACCATAGAGCCAATTTTCGGGAGACGACCATCTTGGCAATATGCAGCAGTTACTGGGAGCGCAGAATTAAGGAAGCTTTGGCGATTTCGTCTGAAAGGAGCACGCTTAGTCGTGATGCTGGATTTCAGTTCAGATCCTCTTGGAAACCGGCCTTAAAAATAGAAATCCGTCGAAATAAGAAGCAAATATCAATACAGCTTTTTCTTTTCTTTCTTTTTTTGTAATTTACGTCCGCCGCAAGGTTAAGTTACATCGGACGGTGAATGAATTGGGTGAAATGATGCTCAAATGAGTCCAGGGTCCGTGGAGCTTAGAGCAATCCGACGTTCGTCTTGAGGGATAAGGGAAAACTCCGGAAAAACCTTATCCAGGTAACTCACCCTGGCCAAGATTCTAACTCGGTACCTCTTGATCGTGAGGCAGACATGCTACCACCACGCTACCAAGACAGGCTATCAATACAGCTTGATAATCACGTTAAGTAGTTAGGTTTCTTTGACGCAATTGTCTATACTCACGCCATCTCTTGACCTGACATTTAATTTACTGAAAACAGTCTTTTGTTCAGTAATGCGATTTTTGATAGTGTTTTTTCTTTGCCTATAATTGTGTTATATCCAGTATTTCATTTGTGGTTATAACATTTTATAAATATCCTGATGATGGGAGAGATGCACACTCCCGAAACGTTGATATTGTTACCCGAACGTCGGGACTCGACCTGCAGTAGGGCTGGATGGAAGCATTCAGCCGCGCCTACCCATTTATCTTGTGGCGTTCACTGAAGGGGATGGTGAGGAAAGTGTCACTGGTCACTGGTCGCCTCCTTCCCCTCCCTTTGACGTCTGGAACAGTCGGGATGTTTCATCTAACCCGGAACCTTCTTCATAAGTCAGTTGGTCTTATATAAGTGACGCGTCGAGCTGGGGAAGAGTTCAGTTCTTGGCGAGCAGCCGTGAGGAGTGCCCAGTGAGAGAACGGACTGGAAGACTGTGTACGTGCATCGGAGGAGTGTACGTAATTGCGAGTGCAGCGTGGAACTGTTACGGACGAACTGGTGAATTGTAATTGTGTGCGCTACGTAATTCTATGTAATCGGCAAGTGTTCCAACTGTAATTCCGTGGAAGTAAAGAATATTTTGAGTTTGTGCAATTGGACTTTTAATTTCAGTAACCCACAAAGTCACAAATCGTAATCATCTTTTCGCCTGGCTGGCTGCCCGAGATGAAAGTGAGAGTATTCGTCGCCAGGAAAGCTTCAGGTCTTATTTTGCATTCTGGTGATAAGAAGAGTGAAATCATATAAGTTGCCGTATAGTAAGAGACGAAACACAAATAGATCACTTGGAAGCTTTGTGTCTTATATGAAAGGTTAGTTCATTATTATACGCAACACGCGTACATAATAGTAACAAATAATCTTAATGATAATAAACGCATTAAATATATATCCATGTAATTATTTATTGGGATATTTTTCAAATACTGAAAATGGGGGTCAACAGCCCTATTTTCAGCAATTTTCATTACGGAAAAGAGCGAAAACCAACTAAATTAATTACTACACTTTTGTTATTAAATGACAATTGCAGCTATAGCAAGCGCGTGGTAATTTTCTAGTGTTATCAATCTGTAGAATGGGAATAACTTTTAAAAATGAGAGTAACTCAACTGACAAAGGCCTAATGTCAAATATATCATCAGTGATGTTACGTCACTGAAAGATGTCTGTCATTGTCGCTATTATCGTATACAAATCATCAAGTTGAAGCTTCTTGTTTCAGTAATCCATTCTTTTACGCAATAATTGTCAATTCTTATACTCCTTTGGTTAAAGGAGTCATTAAGGGAAACATAAGGAATAATTACTTTATGTTTAACCAAAAATTCTACAGACAATCAAAAGGTTTAGCAATGGGGAGCCCACTTTCGCCTATTTTAGCAGACCTATACATGAGCTATTTTGAAACACACATAGTAATACCCTTCCCACAAATTTATAAATTTTGGCGGAGATATGTTGATGATGTTTTTGCTATCATTCCGGAAAAACTTAGAGAAGATTCTCTAAAGTTACTAAACCTGCAAGATAATCACATCCAATTTACTATGGAAGTAGAAAGAGACAACACCCTACCCTTTTTGGACCTCAAGATAACTAGAAATCGTCATGGTGTAGATTTTGGAATATACAGGAAGCCCACACACATAGATAATTACATCAAGAAAAATGAATACTACCCAGTTTCACATCAACTAGCTGCCTTTAGAAGTCTAATTCACCGGCTATACAACGTCCCACTGAGTAAGGAGGAATTTTTGAAAGAACAACAACACATAAAAGACATAGCGGTATTAAATGGATTCAACCCAGCCATCATAAGGAACATGATGAAGAGAAAAGAAAAACTGAAGATAATATAAATAAATACCACTCTCACACCACTTAAAAACACAAATTGGCAATATAGAAAATTCACCTACCATCCATGGGCTTTTAGAAAATTTGAACTAATCTTCAAAAGACTAAACTTAAAACTAGCACCCCAAAACAAATTCAGTCTGAGGAACCTGCTAAACTAACCACTGAAAAATACAATCCCCAACAATTTGAAATCAGGAATTTATCAGATTAATTGTGAAACCTGTGAAAAAAAGCTACATAGGAAAAACTAAGAAAAACTTGTTAACCGGACAAAAAGAACACCAGAGGAACATTAAGTTGAAACAAATAGAAAAATCTGCAGTTTCACACCATTTTTTGACAGAAAACCACAACATTGGCCACAACATTAAACTGTTAAAATCTTTAAGTACACCCATAGAATTGGATATTTGGGAAAAAATATTCATAAACAAAAACCGTGATAAGGTTATAAATTTTGAAATCCCGGCATTAAATGAAGTATTAAAACTTAGTGCCCCTAACACAAGATGGCAGAGTGATCGGAGCTCCGTAGTAGCGGAAGAAGAGGAAGGTTCATTTAGTCACCAAACAGCTGAGGATGAGATCGAATGATCTTGAAAACGTTTCAATTATACAACAAGTAAGTGAAGACTGAGTGTAAACAAGTGACTCATAAATTCAAACTTAAATTAAGGGAAACCTTTACGTATTAAATACTTTCTATAATTATAGGTAGTATATGGTGAAACAAATTTTTTCGAATCTCGGTCAGGATTAGTCAGATGATAATGATGCGTATGAGGGCGCTCAACTGCAGAGGTTATCAGCGCCCTTTTTAAAACTAACTGGTCATGGCAAAAGCCAGATATAAATTTCTCTAAAAAACTATAAAAATGTAAATATACTTACAAAATAATACATACACGTAAAAAAAAGAAACTATAAAAACGAAAGAAATATAAATCTAAAAAGTCATAAATTCTATTCGTCAAATCCTAAAATCTAAAACAGAAAAGAATCTAAAAACCTTCTCCACTACTGTGTTATCGTCCGCTAGCATTTCTGCGAAGCTGACCGGCAGCTGCAGAGACGTCCTAAGGTCTGTTAGGTGAAAACACTCTAGCAGAAGTGTTGTACAGATAACGCTTCATTGCAAAACGGACACAGTGGAGCAGGCTCCTTTTTAAATAGAAAACTATGAGTAAAAATGCAGTGCCCAATACGTAACCGAACCAAACTCACCTCCTCGCGACGAGATGACCGATAAGAGGTTACCCAGGGAATCGGAAGTTCTTTGACAGATCTAAGTTTATTATTGCGGAGAGCGGACCACTCTTCCTGCCAGCAGGTTTGCCCAGCTCTCCGCAATACGGCCCTAAAATCTTCCGATGTCACAGATGGTACTTGAACCCTGGGCTTCATGGCAGCCGTCTTGGCTGCCGAATCCGCCATTTCATTCCCCCGCAAGCCTACGTGACCAGGGATCCATGCACACACCACGCTAACGCCAGAAGCGTGTAAAACGTGGAGGGCATCCTGTATACGCTGCACAATAGGGTGGTAGTTGTACAGCTGCCGTAGGCTTTGAAGGGCACTGAGGGATTCACTCAGGATTAAGCAGTTCCCCAATCTTAGTCTACGTACGTGTAAAATGGCCCTGTATATTGCATAGAGGTCTGCAGTAAAAATGGAAGTGCTAGTGTTGAATCCAAATGTACACGGTTCGGTTCCACACACAACCAACACCATTTGAGTTCCTGGACCCATCGGTGTAAATTTTAACATGGTCCAGATATCGCGATAAAAATTCTAAAAAACATGTGCGGATACTAGACATAGACATGGTAGATTTATCATATTGGGTCATGCCCAGATCAACGTGGGACGCTCTGCACAACCAAGGACGGTATGTCCTCTGCCCCCTAGGATACATCTTGGGCAATTCAGTTTTAAGATGTCTAAGGAGCTCCCGGAAACGAAAACCAGGTGGCTTTGGTTTAATAGAAGTGTTCCTATAACGCACGTCCATGAAGGTATTAAAGAACGGCGTAAACGTTGGATGTGTGCGCATGCAATTAAGTCCACAGCTATAACAGGGTGAGTCATCTGGGTAAGGTACTTTCGGGGTTTATTTTATCCTGAAAGACGAATGTCGTGCAACTTTATGCTCTGTGGACCCTGGGCTCATTTGAGCATCATTTCCCCTAGTGATGGGCGAATTCTAATATAACAAATTGATTCATTTGATTCTTGGTAGTTCTCGAGATGTTCTTGAAATCTAAATGTGTATTCTAATACAATGCAAAGTTCTCGTTGTGTTTGTCCTTAGTGCTGTTCTCGAACACTTTTTGCCCGAAATTCTCGTTAGGTGCAGATGCACTCAGGTGGAATTTGAATCCAGATCTCGATTCAGTTTTACAGATTCTGATTGGTGCCCACAGATTCACATCTTACAGGTCAGGCAGCATAGGAAGGAGATGTGAGCTGGTTGACTAATAAACACTGTAAACAGATAGAGCGGGACATGTTTACTGTATAGATAAAGTACTGTGACTTTGGGGGTTCGTGGAATTAAAAGTCCAAGTTGCACATATTCCAAATGTTCTTTATTTCCGTAGAAATACACTCTGATGAATTCTCACGTAACAACATTACGTCACATACACACAGTCTACCAAGGTCGATGACAATAACAAACAGCTCTCGTTACAACACTCTACAGCTGTTTACTGCTTACGACTGTTCGCGACTGACTCTTGACCATGACCATGACCATGTGGTGCTGGCTGGCTGTATAAAGCCAGAAGGTTTTTGCTGCGTGCCCACCCGTTAAGGGTTTTACCGCAGGTAAGGTATTTGAACGGGATTTTGCAGGATGGATGTCGTGTAGGTTTTGAGATTTGAAGAATTTTGTGAGGTTACAAATTGTACCTTCGGGATGAAAGGACAGAATGCAATACCCAGCACCCTGGTATTTTTAATTTAGTTTTGGGTTGGGGAGAAATTTTCTTGCCAAACAACTTAGGAGATTATGTGGAGCTCAACTTTAGCTGCTGTTTGGATTAGCTCCTGGGTTATCTTGGGTGCCCGCATGCCATACGGGTGACCCGATGTTGTCTAGAACGGCGTCTACTGGGGTCATAATCTTCCAGTGATCTAACAAGGGCGTTTCTGTGAGTTGGTAAAGTTGCGTAGAATTTTGATGCCCGGCGCCTAACTTCGTCCTCCACATATGGAAGTCCCGAGGCTTCGTGAAGCAACCTGGTAGAATAATAGCGAACCACAGAATAGATAGACCGCAGTCCTCTATTCTGTGCACGTTGAAGCCATGCCAACCAGCTATCTGCGGCCATGTCCCAGATCTCTCAGGCATATAGCATCACGGGGATCACCAGCGCTCGGAAGAGGTATAACCTCAGGCCAGGCGGCATCGAGCTCGACCCCAGCATACGATACAAGGAAGCAATACCTCCCTGTACCCTTGCCGCTAGGTCTCTAATGTGTTGGCGAAAGGTAATGCCTCTATCCAATGTTACTCCAAGGTATCGGACAGAGTTAGTCCACTCTGTCCTTCGACCTCGGTAGCTGAAGTTGGGGTAGTCTGCGGGGGTGTGGCGCTTTGTGAAAAGTATGGCGTGGCTTTTGTCCGGATTTACGGACATCCGCTAACGCCAACACCACTGCTGTGTGAGGCGGAGTTGTCTCTGTATGGGGTTGAAGGCTCAGAGTATGTGTCTGTCTTTGCAGAACAGAAGCACGTCGTCAGCGTATTGTGCCATTACGACTCGTGGTTCTGTGGGGAGATCTGCCAAAAAGACGTTGAATAAGGTTGGAGATAGTACAAGGCCTTCGGGGACTCCGCCTCTCACTGGTCTAAGTGTTGATGTTTTCACCGCGATTGTGACTTTAAGGGTGCGGTGTCGTAGGAGACTGTGTAGAATGTTGATCTTACTGACTCTTGGCGAGTCCTCGCCTTCTTAAATACCTCATTGATAAATTATATATTTTTTCCGGAACAATAAAGAAACCGAATATTCTATCACCTTTGAGAAGCATAACTTAATCTATGCCGGCAAGTTCTTTATCTCGGCTATCTTTATTTACCGGTTCTTTGCGTACGCTAGCCGCGCTATCATAGAAAACGGCTACGCGACAGTATACTGTTTACGGGTAATGGACCTACTTACATCCCAAGGTTATCGGACTCCCAAAACGTTATGAGCGTTGCAAAAGTGAATTATTATCATCATCATCATCATCATCATCATCATCATCATCATCATCATCATCATCATCATCATCATCATCATCATCATCATCATCATCATCATCATCATCATCATCATCATCATCATCATCATCATCATCATCATCATCATCATCATCATCATCATCATCATCATCATCATCATCATCATCATCATCATCATCATCATTATTATTATTATTATTATTATTATTATCATTAATTAAGGCTTCACGGGTTATCAGCCGTGTCAAATCTATAAAACTCGAGCTTTCGGCCATCTTCACACTGTGGCCTTCCTCAGGAAACTGGCATTGATTGATTTGATTTAGCTTTATTAGAGTATTGGCCTGGTGCCGGTACAATGGGGCCCGGCTTACAGGCTAAACATTTACATTGTTTTATACATATTGGTGGTATAGCGCTGATAGTCTCTTAGGTTTGCGCGAAACCCATCCGACGGCCTTATTTCGGCCGCCGGGAACAACTTGGTATGGTCCTTTTTTCATTTGCTTAGAGATTGTTTTGATTTTTTTGGTTAAATATATATTTACATATGTACAAGGGCGTTTATCTTACGCCCGTCAGGCCGCCCTATATATACCACACATCAAGGGGGCGGAGCTAAGTGACCCGGGCCAATGGAATGATAGGTCTCTCTGATTGGTCAGGATGGAGGGTTAGGCTGTCTAGTGGTCTCTTCTAATATTTTTGACCAAGCAGTGCTGAGCCAGAGGCCGTTGTCCCTGTTAAAATTATTCCTAGATTTTAATTTAATTTCTATAGCCTCTTTTATCATTCTATCAAAATGTCGGCCACTGCGATGCAAAATAGTGACCTCGTCAAAGAGAAGACGGTGATCATTGTCAAAACTGTGTTGTGCAACTGCTGACTTTTCAGGTTGGAGCAAACGGGTGTTGCGCTTATGCTCTGCACATCTTTCCTCGATGGAACGCCCGGTCTGTCCAATGTAGACCTTTCCACATTCGCAAGGGATCTCATAGACCCCTGGGGTCTTAAGTACTAGTTGGTCCTTAACCGGCCTCAAATACTGCCTGAGTTTCTTAGGTGGCGAAAAGATGGTCCTGATATTATGTCTCTTGAGAATGCGGGCAATCTTGTTGGAGACTGAACTATAGAAAGGAATATAAGCTTTCTTTATTCTCTTGTCAGGAGCGCACGTGTCCTTATTGCAAGGAATGTCAGTACAGGTGTCCTTGGAACGGGCGTTGTTGGTAGCAACTTTCAAAAAGGCACGGTGAAGCCTTTTTTTTTTCACTGATAACCCGTGAAGCCTTAATTAGTAATCACCGCCGTGAAAGCTTTAAGTCTTATATTATTATCATTATTATTATTATTATTATTATTATCATTATTATTATTATTATTATTATTATTATTATTATTATTATTATTATTATTATCATTATTATCATTATTATCATTATTATCATTATTATCATTATTATTATCATTATTATCATTATTATTATCATTATTATCATTATTATTATCATTATTATCATTATTATTATCATTATTATCATTATTATTATCATTATTATCATTATTATTATCATTATTATCATTATTATTATCATTATTATCATTATTATTATCATTATTATCATTATTATTATCATTATTATCATTATTATTATCATTATTATTATCATTATTATCATTATTATTATCATTATCATTATTATTATCATTATCATTATTATTATCATTATCATTATTATTATTATTATTATTATTATTATTATTATTATTATTATTATTATTATTATTATTATTATTAATTATTATTTATTATTATTATTATTATTATTATTATTATTATTATTATTATTATTATTATTATTATTATTATTATTATTATTATTATTATTATTATTATTATTATTATTATTATTATTATTATTATTATTATTATTATTATTATTATTATTATTATTATTATTATTATTATTATTATTATTATTATTATTATTATTATTATTATTATTATTATTATTATTATTATTATTATTATTATTATTATTATTATTATTATTATTATTATTATTATTATTATTATTATTATTATTATTATTATTATTATTATTATTATTATTATTATTATTATTATTATTATTATTATTATTATTATTATTATTATTATTATTATTATTATTATTATTATTATTATTATTATTATTATTATTATTATTATTATTATTATTATTATTATTATTATTATTATTATTATTATTATTATTATTATTATTATTATTATTATTATTATTATTATTATTATTATTATTATTATTATTATTATTATTATTATTATTATTATTATTGCAGTTAATAGTGAAACAGAATCTCCTGCCAGTTTAATAATGATGGATCTGAATAAAAACATATAAATATAATAACGTCCAATTCATAGGTTTGGTTTAAACGACATATAAAATAAATCCCCCCCTCCCGACATTGTTACAAATGCAAAACATGCCTTAGATATGAAAGAGAACCAACAATTCTATTGACTTTGATTCAATATACCTGCAGGGTTAAAGTGCTATAGATACATTCTCAGACAGTTGATCAGCAGTATCTACTGAGAAATCACAAAGGGATTTTGATTCCAATTTTCTCCTTGTCGCTATATTCAATCATTTTGTGTATGATTTCTCGCGCTTGCTGATGTATAACACGTTGCTGTGATTGTATCTGAAGAGAGTGTACATACACTGGAGTCGCTGTGTATGTGTGATAAGCTGAGGTAAATATCTCTCTGTTGCGAATTTTTCCCGATACGCCTTCTCGCTTTGCCATGTAGTACGCAACACTAGCCATGGCATCCTGTAAATAGCAAAGAAACCCAATAAATTTTCTAAAATATCAAAATCGAAAAAGCTACTTTACTTATGGGACACTCTAGCAATTATGCTGGGAAGATAAAGCGTTAAGTGTGGACGAGATTTACGTAATCCTGGACATAATAGCCAAGGTGGCCCAAGGTACCGAAACCTATTGTGGGAATGGTGTTCCCGTGGGATCAATCAGGAGCAATATTCCACAACACTTAACACAGTGTGAGACTTGCATTGAATTAACCAGATTTCGTAGCAGAGAGAATGTACATACGTTTATCACCATTAACGTCTGTCACAGAGACAGACCCTCCTGTATTGACCGTTTCAATTATTCGTCATTGCGTCCGTCCCAGCAGGCTGGCTACGCGATATCGCGCTAGGGGAAAAACAAAACATCCCCAAGATAATTTATCGATATAGTAAATATTATGACAAACGTGATAGTAACGCGATTAATCGAATGTCGAGCGGCACGGAACCAGAGAAGCTGTCCCTGCTTATTTATTGTGCTGCATCCTGCCATTATTTGTGAATTATTTTCTGCATGGTGTCCGGTTATTGTTTTATGCATTGGGGCCCGGCGCCTGTTCCTGCACTCGCTCTGAAGTGCAGTCGACCATGAAGACTCCGCATAACGATAATTGAATACTGGAAGACTGGGATTTATAATGGCTGCCTGATCATCAGTGCGTAATCCACTCCAAGAGCTGTCGGTTACATTTACCTTTCATGGACAATAGCGTGGCACGAGATTAACACGGAAATCTTCACCCAGTTCGACAAATAGTTCTGAAACATTTAAATCCGCCATGTGATTGTCTCGTATACATGGTTACGTCATAACAAATGACAATCAGAGCCTTACCAGTGGAGAAATCTTTCTGTACTGCCTTCCCAGTTCACTCAAAATGCATCTGTCAAAGATTGCACAAGGCAGAACACCAGAAAGTAAATATTTTGATAAAACTGACATTTTGTGTCAAAACTTAGATGCTCGTGTAAACCACAATAGTAAATTTATGAGAACTAATTTGGTTTTTCGTCATAAAATTGTGACTAATTTTTTGTTGGGGGGGGGGGGGGGGGGGATTTACGTCCTCCAACATTAAGTCATATGGGACGATGAAGGAAATGGGTGAAATGCTGCTCAAATGAGTCCGGGGTCCATGGAACTTAGAGCTACCCAACATTCGTCTTTCAGGATAAGGGAAAACCCGGAAAAAACCTTATCCAGGTAACTCACCCTAACTGACATTCGAACTCGGGACCTCTTGAACGTGAGGCAGACATGCTATCATCTACGCTACCGAGGCGGGCATATAGTGTACTATGATATGTTCTGAACAATAAACGTGCATATTTCTTTTCGCTTTCACGAACGATTTATACTTGGTAATTATTTTTATATCTCCGTTTTGTTGACAAGTGTAACAGCAAAAACACTGTCGTAAGTTTGAACACACTACTGTGATCAAACGCCTATCTACTGTACTGCAGAGCATAGGAACGTCGCCCGCCTCGGTAGCGCGGTGGTAGCATGTCTGCCTCACGTTCAAGAGGTCCCGAGTTCGAATCTCGGTCAGGGTGAGTTACCTGGATACGGTTTTTTCCGGGGTTTTCCCTTATCCTGGTAGACGAATGTCTAGTAACTCTAAGCTTCATGGACCCCGGACTCATTTGAGCATAATTTCACGAATTTCATCCATCGTCCGATATGACTTCACGTTGGAGGACGTAAATTACACACACACACACACACACACACACACACACACACACATGGGAACGTCGACATTGTTGGCCATAATCTACTTCAGACATTTTGTCAATAGAGCGGCATTTGTTTCGTTTACATTAACTTGAAAATTGTAGCCCAACAACATGTGAAACTCGTGGAAATGTTTTTGCGATGGTTTTCGACGTGGAGTATCAAGACAAGAGTGCATCGATCAACGGCACGAAGCTCCATCCTTTGCCACTGTGAAACGCTGGTATAACGAATTTAATCGTGGCCGCCATTCCCTCAATGAAGGTCGTCCAAAATCCGTTGTTGTGCCAGAAAACTAATGATACGCAAAAACTAATAATGCAAGATCTTCATGCGACATATTCTGAGACTGAGACAACCCTAGGCATTAGTTCCATCAGCATATATAAAATATTGCATGATTATTTAGTTTGAAAAAGCTTTGTTCTCGTTGGATCCCACATAATTTTACGAAATCTCAAAAAGATGCTCGTGTTGATTGCTGTACAAAAATGCTTAAGAAATACAATGACGGTGCCTCAAAAGACGTATATAAGATTGTAACAGGTGACGAATCATGGATCTATGCGTATGAACCGGAACGTAAACAGTCGAATGTATGGGTGTTTCAAGATGTAGCAAATCCAACAAAAGTTGTTCACACTCGAAGCACTTCGAAGCAAATGATAGCCTGCTGTTACAGACAAACTAGTCATGTGGCAACATTGCCTTTAGAGGAACTTAAAATTGTCAATGCCGAATGGTACACAACCATTTATTTGCCAGAAGTCTTCGGTGAAGTAAGGAAAACCACCAACAACAGTAGGATGTTTTCCATCAAGACAATGCGAGGTCACACACATCTCGTCCAACAACAGAGTATTTGAACGCTAAAAAAATCGAGTTGATGAGTCATCCGCCATACAGTCCTAATTTGGCACCTAAAGTCTTCTTTTTGCTTCCGAACATCAAGAATAAACTACATGGACAACAATTTTAGTCGGCACAAGAAGCTGTTGATGTCTTCAAAAACTATGTTTTGGAGATGTCTTAAGAAGACTGGAATAAAAGCTTTGACAAATTTATCCGGGTAGCTCACCCTGAACGAGATTCGAACTCGGGACCTCTTGAACGTGAGACAGACACGCTACCATCTACGCTACCGAGGCGGGTGCCTATTCTGTTCCCAGGAAAACAACTCTAGTGTTATCTGAAAAAGATTACGGCTAATTCTCCAACATATCAGCATGTCTTAGGTCTGTTCCGCTGCTGTGCTAAGTTCTGTTGAACACGACTTTCTCCCGCATCTACTGTCCGGGCATTGGCTGCCTTTGTGCTATTCAAAACATTTATTTATCTTGAACAAACTATTACAACGAAGTAATAGCAAAATTTTGACAAATTCATACTAGAAAACTAAAGTCACAGTGAAAACTGGGTAAGTTGTACTATTAAAATGAACTGATGATGAAAATGAACTAGTTTCCACAGTAAAATTTAAGTGACAGTAAGCGCCGAAATAATGTTCACTAGAGAAGTGAGCGACAGCAAAAACTGAAGTAAAATTCGCCAGAAAAAGGTAACACAGGAAAAGAGACCTAAGTTCCAATAGAACTAATAGCAAAAACTAATTTAAGTTCTACTAGAAACATGTAGTGACAGCAAAAATTGAACTGAGTTATATTAGACAAATGAAGTGACAGCAGAATGTGAACTAGATTATAGTGAACTAGTGAAGTGGCAGTAAAAAGTGAACTAAGACAAGTGAAGTGACAGCAAAATCAGAACAAAGTTCAATTAGGAAAGTGAACTGGCAGCGAAAACAGAACTTTTGGTTTCCACACGTGATGAAAAAAGCTCGACGATACCGTTGAGGTTTAGGGCAGGCATATATTCTACCAGATCAGAAAGTACACCAGAAGATATCGCTGCGGGGGACAGGCTTACAACAGCTGCTCCCGTCACAGTGTTTCAGAAGTTGGTAGTAGTAATTACCTAGCGGCAATCTTGACCAGGGTTTTATACCCCTGGGCGTCGTCTCAACAGCGGGAGACCCTGAATGCCTTTTTAAAACAGCATATGGGCCGAGATTGTTTTTGTACGCTAGAATTAATTTTGGAGAAGCGCATGCTAGGGTCTACCTTCCAGAAGTATATTATTTCGTGTGTCTTAACGATAGGTTCCTATCCACAATCTTCCCGCTTCCATCTGCCAGCCTCCCTTGTCTTCAGCCAGTGACGTATGTATTGCACAGAATAATGTAATTCATGTATACACCATTTAAAAGATAACCCACGAACTAAGAGACCAAATCATGATCTGTTCCAAAGCAGCATTTACTAGACTGTACGTATGTCAGATGCAGTTCTTCTAACAGTCTAGGTGAAGTAAACTGTGGGATACATACACAGCTAATGCATTCAGATGGCTTATGCGATAAACAAACATCTTAAGAGTTAATTGTATAGTGAGGGCTTTGAAACTCCATTCCCGTTTGGTGAGCAGGACGAAACACTCAAATAACTGTTCCCCATTTGAGATAAGCATTCGAATTGGCGAGTTACTCGGATTACATTTTCAAAATCTATTCCCTAGGAGACGGTAGTGTTTTGTTTTGTTGCAACGAAGAAGTTAACTATCTGAGAAAGTTGACTGTGTAATGCGATTGTGTTTTTTTCAGTCTAAGTGTGAAATCGAGCTTCTTTTCCGGAAAGGAAGTATTTAATTGCTCCGATTACGTCATTTTGTTATTTTTTAAGTTCTTTTAAGCCAAATTTATAACGAATATGCATTGAAATTGCTCCAGAAACTTGAACGGCGGGGGTTGGGGACGTGGTTAAGTTTTAATTATCACCGTTTAAAATGTGATAGAGAGTGTGTGTTGATATGTACTCGATAGTTCCTCTCTACGTAGTCAAAATCCAGATTTACACATTTCTCCCAGCGTTTCTTGACATCCCGAAAATCTTGATTGGGGAAGTCTGCAGAATTCACTTTAAACCACTGTTGCACTTCATTAATGACGTCATTTGTGTTGTCAAATCGTCGACCACGCAACGGATTCTTCATTTCCGGGAGCAAGAAAAAGTCACTTGGCAAATAAGGCGGATGCTGTAAGGTCTCAAAGTCACATTCCCTTGTTTTATCAAATCCAACTTGAGATGAATGAGCTGGTGCATTGTCAGACAGAAGACGAACAACTTTGGAGAGCATACCGTGTCTTTTCTTAATCAGAGCTGCTCGTAACTTGTCCAGAAGATTGCAGTAGTATCTGCCAGTGATGGTTTGACCCTTGACAAGATAATCTGTAAGGATGACTCCACGACAGTCGCAGAAAACTAAAAGCGTTACCTTCCCAGCTGACTTTTGCATCTTTGCCTCTTTGGGAGGGAGGGGGGAATCATGTTTCCATTCCATGCTCATTATTTCTGTCTCTGGATCATACTGATATATCCAGGATTCATCCATGGTTACCAAGTCAATCAAAAAAAATCATCTTCATCCTGTTCCAACATCATCAACATCTGTCTTGAAAGATCATGCCGTGTTAGCTTTTGCAAAGGCGTTAGCAGACGTAGAACCCATCGTGCAGACATCTTAGACATGTGCGGTTGGTCATGAATAATTTTCCACACACTACCATAACTAAGATGTGTCTCATTCATAATCATTTGGATGGTTGCTCGTCTGTCTTCCAGTATTAAACACTCCACTTTCTTCACTGTGAGAGCTGACGGTCTACCAGCTCTTGGCTCATCTGTCAGGGACATGTGACCAGTTTGAAAATTCCTTTTCCACCTCACAATAATGTCATACGATGGGCAATCATTTCCATAAACAGCCGTCATATCATCATGGATTTCCCGGTCAGTTTTGCCCTTCAAATGCAGGAACTTGATCACACTACGAGTCTCAGTTTTCTCCATCTTACATCTCAGTCACTTCTGGCAATTATTGTAAAAATACAAAAGGACACAAGTCACTGAAACTGCCAACATTATGTCCCAAGAAATCAATGATGATACTGAAAAATTTTCGTCACTCGTAGCATAAAAACTACCGGGTGATTATTAAAACTTTGCATCAGCCCCTCGTATAGTAAGGAAATAGACTTTCTTACATTCAAAATCCTCCTTGTTGTTATGATAGTTACTTAATCAGTGCTGCAAACGGGCAAAAATAAATAACGCTAGCACAGCGAGGCGGATTGAGGCTATGCGGAGATTCATTTTTTTTTTATTTGCGTCCACTAATGTTAAGTCATATCGGACGCTAAAATGAGCCCAGAAAAATGGTGAATGATACTACGAAATCTGTGTGTGCGCTGTGGGAAAGAATTCATATATGGAAAGAGTGTGTGAGATGCATAAATATATACTCACCCGTTTTCCCCAGTATTGGGTGACATTCAAGCCATACCTGCTTATCAATTTGGATTTCGTGCGGGGCACTCGACAGTCCAACAGCTACTGCGAGTCGTGGAGACGGCTGCCCTGGGTTTCCAGGAACAGGCGTTCACGGCAGCAATGTCTTTGGACGTCGAGAAGGCCTTCTCTACAACCTGGCAAACCGGACTCCTTTACAAGCTTATCCACCTGGGCCTACCAAATCAATTAATCAACGTCTTACACAGCTATATAAAACATCGCACTTTTAAAGTCACAGTTGCTGGGCAAACATCTTCTCTCAGACCCGTGAGAGGCGGAGTCCCCGAAAGCTCTGTATTATCTCCCACACTATTTAGTGTATATATGGCAGACTTCCCAACCGAGCCGCGCGTCGAAATGGCACAATATACTGACGACGTGTTGCTGTTCTGCAAAGACAAGCACTTTCACAGAGCCTTCAATCCAATTCAAAGACACCTCCGTCTCACACAAGAATGGTGCAGGCGTTGGCGGATGTCCGTTAATCCGAACAAAAGCCACGCAATTCTATTCAACAAGCGCCCCACCCCCACAGACTGCCCTGATTTCCATTTCAGAGGCCGAAGGATAGAATGGGTACCCTCTATCAAATACCTGGGAGTAGAGCTAGACAAGGGTCTGACTTTCCGCCGACACATCAGGGAACTCTCGGCGAGGGTTCAGGGAGCTATTGCTTCCCTGTATCCTATGCTGGGTTCTGGATCGATGCCAGTCCGCGTAAAGCTATACCTCTTTCGAGTTCTCATAGTCCCGTTGATGCTATACGCCTGCGAGGTCTGGGGCATGGCCGCAGATTCCTGGCTGGCATATCTTCAACGTGCTCAGAATAGAGGACTTAGGTCCATCTACGCAGTAGGCCGATTCTTTCCAGTAAGGTTCCTCTATGAAGCCTCGGGTCTTCCATACGTGGAGGATGAAATTAGACGCCGGCGGTACAAAATTATACGAACAGTTACCTTTGCACAGAAGTGCCCTGCTTAGGTGTCTTGATGATTATGATCCCACCAGACGTCGTCGCCGACTATTCCGGGTCCCCCGCGTGGCTTGCGGGCATCCGAGGTAACCACGGAGCACTTCCAGCAGCAGCAAAAGCTGAGCTCCCATAATCTACCAAGAGTTATTGGTCTCAAAATTATACAAAATCAATTCAAAATTAAACTAAATCCTTCAATGCCAGGGTGCTAAAGGAAAGCATTCTGTCCTTCTTAGAGGAGTACTAAACTACCTCGAAATCAATACATCATTCTCAAACAAAACCAGCCATCCTAAACCATCCCGAAAAGAAAATCCTTTCTGTGGTTAAACCCTATCCTGGGTGAGCACACAGCTAGAATCTTCGGGCTAACACAGCCTGCCAGTATCTGCGATGCGATGCATATAGATATGAATATAAAAGTGTAGAAATATGTAGTTTTGTTCTAATGATTACATTATATACTGAAATTGAATCTCCTACCGTTTTTCTTTCCGTTCAGATTAGTCCACTAGGCCAACCCTATTCATCCTCCAATTTCTCTATCCTTCAATTGTTTCCACTCGGAATAAAAATGAAAACGGAAGTGTACAGAAAATTATTCATCGAAATACTTGGAATTTGACATAATCTAGAACGACCAGGCTTTTGTGAAAGATATTCAACATATTGGTCTAATTCTCCAGCGCTTAATTTAGTAATACTTTGTCTATCTCTTGCGGTTTAACAGGTTGTCTCCTAAGTAAAGTAGTTTTTTTTTGTTTTGTTTTGATTTTGGAGTTTTGGAAAATGTACTGGGTTTGTTTGGGTTGGCAATGCTATTTATAGGATGCCATGGCTAGTGTTGCGTACATTTCGAGCAAGTATCAGTCTTCAGTTTTTAATAAACAATCACAAAATGGAGATAACAGAGTTAGGACTTCTTCTAAAACAGTACGGGAAACAAGATAAAAAAAACCGCTGCCGCAACTCATGAAGGAAAAGGTGTCGTTAGTGAGTGTGGCACAACGATGGTTCCAACGTTTCAACAATGCAGACGAAAACGCTAAAGATCTACCACGTTCTGAAAGACCTAAAGTATGTAATATTGAGCATACACGCTAAGTTTTGCGAGAAAATCTGCAAAAAAGTACCCGTAGGCTTTCAGAATAACTTGGTGCTTCAAAAGATACCATAGATCGCCACATTAAGATACTTGGAAAATCATACAGAAGCTGTAGATGAACTGATACTTCAACAGGCTGAACCTAGAGTGTCGTCAGCTTATCCGTAGTCCCATGGATGATAGATTTGTCAGGAGAAATGTCACTTGTGATAAAGAATGGGAATATTACCGAAACCCTGATGGCCCGAAACAGTGGCTTGATCCCCGCCAACCTGCCAAAGTCATCAATTCGATCCCAAAGTAATGTTGTGTGTCTGGTGGAATTTTGAATCTGTGATTCACTGGAAGTAGTTGTCTCACGTGTTTATGAGAATTCCTAGAGGTTAACCGGGGAAAACACGAGTCAATTGGAGAATTTAATGTCATGTCGGCAAGTTGATCATAGTAGCTCAATGGCTTAGAGGGGCTGGACGGGGACCAGAAGATCCGTGGTTCAAATCCCGGCTATGGCATTGAATTTTTCCTTATGGCTCTACGCTTTCATAGTGCGTCCTACACACGGCTAGTGTGAAAGAACAATTAATTTCCATTAATTGTACCTAATAGTGGTCCAAACTATAAAGCCCGGGACTTAAAGTACTTACAGCATAGTAAGCCGCCATTAAGGTAGTTGTCTCATGTATTTATGAGAACTCCTAAGTGGTTTACCGGGAAAAATACAAGTTAGTTGGAGAATTTAATGTCATGTTGGCACGTTGGCCATAGTAGCTCAATGGTATAGAGCGACTGGACGGAAACCAGAAGATCCGTGTTTCAAATCCCGGCTATGGCATTGAATTTTTCAGTCTGGCTCTACCCTTTCACTGGAAGTTTGTTTGTTTGTGTGATTCACTGGCGGGCGATTGCTGCAGATCTTTGTTCTCAATAACTGGAACGAGTTCATGAGTTCTACTGTACAGGACAATGCAACACCCCATACTGCACCAACAACCATGGAAATAATTCAGGAATTGGGAGGTATAGAGCTGCTACCACTCCCAGCATACAGCCCTGATTTTGCATCATCAGACTATCATCTTTTTCGATCCATGACCCATTTTCTACGTGGAAGAAATTTTGACAACACTGAAGCAGTCCAAGTGGGTGTCACCGAATTCTTTACATCAAAAACACTGAGCACCACAAAAATAATTATTGAATGTGAAGAAAAACAAATATGACAATGAAACACTTTTATTAGCTCTAGTTTCTATGATATACACAAGGTGGAAGTATTACATATTAACGGATTGAGAGTAAAGGATATATTTTAATTACATACATACCAACAACAATGAAAGTTCGTTTGATGTTTTAAACTGGTAATTACATGTTAAGAGTTCTAAATTTCTGGAAAAATACTTCGCAGATAGTCGTGTCTGAAGAGAATCATGTGGTGGCCAATTGACTTCGTCGTCTTTAAGCTTGCTTCTTCTGATGGAGTTCCGCAGGCCAACAGTAATCCGCAAGAATTACTTCAATTCAACGGCCCTGATATCTTTGTTCCATAACAGAAATGTCCTGATGGAATCTCTCCCCATGTTCACCACTAACAGCTCCAAAACTAGGAGGGAAAAAGTCTAGGTGGGAGTGGAGAAAATGAATCGTAAGGGACATGTTGCATCCAAGGTTACGGTGATTTTGCAGGAGCACTGCCACCAAATACTTGTGGCTGTCATCTCTTTTATTGCCTAAAAATCCATGAACAACAGCCTTGAAGGCTTCCCAAGCTTCCTTTTCCTTCCCCTGAAAAAATTGGTAAAATGCAGGATCCTTTAAAAGTTCTCTTATTTGTGGTCCGAAAAAAATGCCTTCCTTAAATTTTGCATCACTTAATTTCCAAAATTTCTCTCTGATGTTATTTGACAGGTGTGCCAACTCCCAGAAAGGTTCCTCCAAATTTAAAATCTACACTCTAAAAATGAAATGTCACTTTATCTTCAAAACAAGAGCAGATCTATTATTTTATGACAATTTTTGAATTCAGCAGATGGAAATACATGTAAATTCACTATTTTTAAGCCTGAAACATTTTCATTGTTGCCCAGTGAAACAAGAGACAGGTGCCTTCTTGGGATAAGAAACTTCGCTGAACGATGGCTCAAGGCCATAGGATCTACTGATCCATACTTAATACACTTAATATAAATAGGTAAATTATTAGAAATTACTTCACTTTCTGTAAACCGAAACAAATTTTTAGTCACCGATCTATTTCATTAATTATCTAGGAGAGAGCTAGTTACCAAGGCAACGTGAATAATGTCTATTTGAATTAGAGCAAAATCAAAAGAGAGCAGAGATTCTTAGACAGACTTCAAAAGCAGGTGGCATACATGAACGATCTAAGGAACTTAATTAATTCTTGTTAAGTTGCTTTCCTAAGCGTGAAAACAAGGCCAAATGCTCTTTACCTTTGTGAATAAGTAAATGGAATATCTTTTCAGACGTTCTTAACAACTCTGTGCTTTAACTGGGTCGGGTAGACCTCGTACTTTAGGCTAGATACATCGTGCTGCTTTACGGAGGTTCGATTCCTCACTCTTCCTCTATTCCTGATTTTTATAACTTTGTCACTTCCTGATTCTGATTGCCAAATACCTAAGTAAGTGGCTTGGCTGCACTGACTTACGCGAACTGTCCTCAATACTTAACTTGCATCGCCAATGACTTCTTTGTCGGTTAAACTTTTAATTCATACTTTGTATTTTAAAACATAGGTGTTATGAAAACTTTCTGACCTAATAAAGGCAAAAGACATTTTTTCAGAATTTTGTTTTTCAACATAGTCTCCTTGTAACTCTACACACTTCTCCCAGCGATGCTCCCATCTCTGTAATCCGTCCAAATCGTACTCGGCGTTTTTCAACATAGTCTCCTTGTAACTCTACACACTTCTCCCAGCGATGCTCCCATCTCTGTAACCCGTCCAAATAGTACTCAGCGTTTTTCAACATAGTCTCCTTGTAACTCTACACACTTCTCCCAGCGATGCTCCCATCTCTGTAACCCGTCCAAATCGTACTCGGCGTTTTTCAACATAGTCTCCTTGTAACTCTACACACTTCTCCCAGCGATGCTCCCATCTCTGTAACCCGTCCAAATAGTACTCAGCGTTTTTCAACATAGTCTCCTTGTGACCCTACACACTTCTCCCAGTGATGCTCCCATCTCTGTAACCCGTCCAAATAGTACTCGGCGTTTTTCAACATAGTCTCCTTGTAACTCTACACACTTCTCCCAGCGATGCTCCCATCTCTGTAACCCGTCCAAATAGTACTTGGCGTTTTTCAACATAGTCTCCTTATAACTCTACACACTTCTCTCAGCGATGCTCTCATCTCTGTAACCCGTCCAAATAGTACTCGGCGTTTTTCAACATAGTCTCCTTGTAACCCTACACACTTCTCCCAGCGATGCTCCCATCTCTGTAACCCGTCCAAATAGTACTCGGCGTTTTTCAACATAGTCTCCTTGTAACTCTACACACTTCTCCCAGCGGTGCTCTCATCTCTGTAACCCGTCCAAATAGTACTCGGCGTTTTTCAACATAGTCTCCTTGTAACTGTACACACTTCTCCCAGCGATGCTCCCATCTCTGTAACCCGTCCAAATAGTACTTGGCGTTTTTCAACATAGTCTCCTTGTAACTGTACACACTTCTCCCAGCGATGCTCCCATCTCTGTAACCCGTCCAAATAGTACTCGGCGTTTTTCAACATAGTCTCCCTGTAACCCTACACACTTCTCCCAGCGATGCTCCCATCTCTGTAACCCGTCCAAATAGTACTCGGCGTTTTTCAACATAGTCTCCTTGTAACTCTACACACTTCTCCCAGCGATGTTCCCATCTCTGTAACCCGTCCAAATAGTACTCTACGTTTTTCTCTACAGAATAATTGTTCACGAAGGTGATTGCCTCTTCATTTGACGACAATCTCTGTCCTCCGAGTGCAATTTTCAAATGAGGGAACAAAAAGAAGTCGCTTGGGGCTAGATCTGGTGAGTCAAGCAGTTCAAACTGTAATTCGTGGATTTTCGTCATTGCAACCGCTGAGGTGTAAGACGGTGCGTTGTCTTGGTGAAACAGGAGTTTCCTTTTCTGCAAATGTTGCCGTTTTCCCGCAAGTTCCGCCTTCAGCTTGTCAAGTATACTCCTGTAATGGTTTCCCCTTTTTGCAAATATTCGATTAAAATAATGACTATCCGAAAAAACAGTCGCCGTTACTTTCCCAGCCGAAAACAAAAAACAGTTTTTGCTTTTCTTGAAGCCAGTTCCCTCATTGGCAGTCCACTGTTTGGACTGTATTTTCGCTTCGGGCGTATAATGATGTACACAAGTTTCATCTACAGTAATTAATAGACGACAAAACTCGGATTTATTACGCCTAAACTGCGCCAACATGTCGTTGGAAATGTTCATTCGAACACGTTTTTGGTCTAACGTGCGCAAACGCATCACCTAACGCGCGGACAGGTTTCTCTTGCCTAAATGTTGATTTAATATGTGACAAACACGTCCTTTTGACATGCTCATAGCCTCTGTTATCTCTCTCACTTTAATTCGGCGGTCGTCTACCATCATTTGGTGAACTTTGGCGATGTTTTCGTCGGTATTGCAGTTTGGACGTCCCGAACGTTCAACGTCTCCCAAACTCTTATGGCCACGTTTAAATTCAGCTGCCCAAAATTTCACTGTGGTAAATGATGGTACAGAGTCCCCATACACAGAATCCAACTCATCTTTGATTTGTGTAGGCGTATGGTCTTTCAAAAACAAATATTTAATGACAGCTCGATACTCGATTTTGTCCATTTTCATAAAAACACTCGCATCAACTCAATCAAACGACTGTTACAGAACAACTGAGCGTCCAAAATGGCTGAAACTTTGGCGAGTAGCTGAACAGCTGAACAGCGAATTCACTATGTTTTATTTACGAGTGTGCCATCTTCATGTTGAGGTCGGAAACTTTTTAGACCACCCTCGTAAACAGAGGTTATTTTTCCATTTCCTCTGATTTACTTATAAACTTGTTATTCATACCCATAAATAATTTAAGCATCATGGTCCTATACCAAATTTGACAAGTGTTCAGTGGTATCTTCCAAAAAATCTAATGGAAAATATATATTCCATAAATTTTAGTTTTTTGTTTTGTTTATACTTTAGCATTATTATTATTATTATTATTATTATTATTATTATTATTATTATTATTATTATTATTATTATTATTATTATTATTATTATTATTATTATTATTATTATTATTATTATTATTATTATTATTATTATTATTATTATTATTATTATTATTATTATTATTATTATTATTATTATTATTATTATTATTATTATTATTATTATTATTATTATTATTATTATTATTATTATTATTATTATTATTATTATTATTATTATTATTATTATTATTATTATTATTATTATTATTATTATTATTGTTATTATTATTATTATTGGTATTGTTATTATTATTATTATTATTGGTATTGTTATTATTATTATTATTATTATTATTATTGGTATTATTATTATTATTATTATTATTATTGGTATTATTATTATTATTATTATTATTGGTATTATTATTATTGGTATTATTATTATTATTGGTATTATTATTATTATTGGTATTATTATTATTATTGGTATTATTATTATTATTATTATTATTATTATTATTATTATTATTATTATTATTATTATTATTATTATTATTATTATTATTATTATTATTATTATTATTATTATTATTATTATTATTATTATTATTATTATTATTATTATTATTATTATTATTATTATTATTATTATTATTATTATTATTATTATTATTATTATTATTATTATTATTATTATTATTATTATTATTATTATTATTATTATTATTATTATTATTATTATTATTATTATTATTATTATTATTATTATTATTATTATTATTATTATTATTATTATTATTATTATTATTATTATTATTATTATTATTATTATTATTATTATTATTATTATTATTATTATTATTATTATTATTATTATTATTATTATTATTATTATTATAGTGTGATATTTTGTGGAGCAATCCTTTCCTTTTATTTCCTTTGAAGGATGTCTAATTCAATAAATATACTATCATGAATTTTGATTATATGAGAACACGTAATTCACTTTAAAATATTGCAAAAAAGCAACAGAAAAAAGGAGAGGAAAGAGTAGAAAAAAATGAAGAAGTACGTTAGAATAATGTAGAAATATAAAAGATTAAGAGGAGATAGAGCATAGAGAGAGAAAATAATGAAAAAGAAAATTAGGAAGTAAACAAAGGATAGGAATGTCGGACAGAAACAAAAGAAAGCTATGGAAAGCAGGACAGAGCAATAAAAGACAAAACACGAAACAAGGACAATAATAAGCAGAACTGATGAAAAAGATGAATAGAAGTTGGTGACAAAAGGAAAAGGAGTGATAATTATTTAATACAAGAGATATAAAAAGGAACAGCTTCACCTGGTGAGTCGTATTCAGTGGACCGCTACTAAACGCTACCTGAGGTGCAACTATTAATTTTCCTTTCGTTAGGAACCCGTGAGCGGTGTGGCAACGCTGCAGGGTGGCAGACAGATGTTAGACAAACCACCAACTACCTGCATTTTCATCAAATGTTAATATCTTCTGTTGCAGGGTAATCACCGTCCGTAAATACTCGTATGGCCCCCCTTGGTGTTCGTGGTGGCTGACCCTGGAATAAAGGTCGAATCCTTAGCTCTGTTGGTTACCAAACAGAAAATTAGTGTTCGATCCTCGGTAGTTACTTGCGGATTTTCTAATGATCGGAGTCTTAGAACGTGGTACATTCAGCCTTGTGAGGTCTCTCAGGGGCTACTTGATTGAAAAGCAGCGGTACCCGGAGCGGCCGGGGTGGATCACGTCGTATCCTGCATTCCTACGCATATCAGCCGTAGTGGGTAGAGGTAAGGGACGCAGCGACTGGGCGGCAAGCTAACACGGAGTGTAGTATTGGGCGTTGTATAGTATTTACAACTCCTGAAATTACAGATGGGTACCTGGGGGCCGAAGTCCTGTGGTAGACAGACTTTGGAGTACAGGATGCACAGAGCTTAGGGCTACCAGACATTCATCTTTCAGGACAAGGAAATACCACCAACGTTAAGTCATATCGGACGATGAATGAAATGATGTTCAAATGAGTACAGGGTACACAGAGCTTAGAGTTACCAGACATTTATCTTTCAGGATATGAGAAAACCACCAACGTTAAGTCATATCGGACGATGAATGAAATGATGTTCAAATGAGTACAGGGTACACAGAGCTTAGAGTTACCAGACGTTCATCTTTCAGGATATGAGAAAACCTCCAATGTTAAGTCATATCGCACGATGAATGAAATGATGTACAAATGAGTACAGGGTACATAGAGCTTAGACTTACCAGACATTCATCTTTCAGGATAAGAGAAAATCTCCAACATTACGTCATCTCGGACGATGAATGAAATGATGATCAAATGAGTACAGGGAACATAGAGCTTAGAGTTACCAGACATTGATCTTTCAGTATAAGGGAAAACCTACATTAAGTTATATCGGGCGATGAATGAAATGATGTTCAAATGAGTACAGAGTACATAGAGCTTTGAATTGTCAGACATTCATCTTTCAGAATAAGGGAAACCCCCGAAAAAAACTTATCAAAGTAACTTATCTTCAACTTCAAGTTTTGAATCTTAAAACTTACATAGTTATGCCGTTAAAAGGTAAACACATAAGTTGGTAACAGTTTATAATTTTAAAATATTACAAAATGAGATCTTAAAACATTTAAAGGCCTCTAAAACAAAAAACAAATGAAGCACAATACTGCCGACGAACTACTGTACATTAACCTATGCCCTACTGTGACATCACCTAGGTAACCGGTGTTTGAGACTCGAATGTAGGAGGACACCAAATTACCCTCAGACGAAAATTTGGTTATGTGTTTTTGGCTCAGCATCTTTCAAGAAGCCACAGGGATATTTAAAATAAATGGCTTTAAATGAAAGAAGTACTTTTAAAATACATACTTTGAATATTCTAGGAAACGTTCCAGAAGTCCTTGTTGTAGATGAATATTGTATAACTGGTAAACTGTAATGTTTGTTGCATGCAAAATGTGTTCTTGTTATATGATGCTGAGTGGGCCATTTCCGAGATTTTCAAGACATTGATTTTTACTTTTGTAAATTTTCCGGCACTTAAACTATTCCGAAGTGGGAAATCGTCAATTTCCCTTGAAATTTTTGACTATCGCTTAAATCATATTGCATTCTCCTTTTCATCTTCCGAAACACGTAATAATATCATAAGAAGAGTTATCTAAGAATGAGTCGAGAAAAGCATGTGACTGTAACAGCAGAAAATATTTTCATACCTTTCATTACAAAGGCAAAATTATTGCAATATCTCTATTAATGCACCAATGTTTTTTCCCCCACAAAAGTTTAGCTTGGCCGTGCAGGTAATTTCTACTCTATAAGGAACTTTACCAAGCATGCCAAATGGAATTTCGTCCGCCATGAGGCAGTCAATTCAGAAAGCCAAAGTTTCTCACCCGTTGCAGCAAATGTTAATTAAAAAACGCGCTGGGGAAAAATGCTTTTCCAAAGGTAAAACGTTACAACAATATACTTTTTTTCACCCCACCCTTTTACAGTGTTCTCTTTGCGCCCCACCCTCCCTCTCCAGGGATACTGAATATAGTTGTATAGCCAGCGAACTGAATCCCAGTGGAAAGAAACAAAACTATTATTCGCTGCAGTTCTGTTACGGATTTGCTGGAAACGGTTTTCTTTGCATATGACGGCTTGCTGTAAAGTTTGGTCCTAACCCTCCCGCCCTTCTTGTGAGAGGCGAGGCGGTATCTGGTGCTGAAAGTCTTGCTAATAGAACCGCCTCAGGCAGCTACAGGCAAGCGTGTGACCCTTGACATGTCATAGACAAAAATAACCTCACATAGATTTTGTTACAAACAACGCTGAATAGAAATATAAAGGGTTGGCTTATAAGTCTGGGCTTAAAAATATTATTTCCCAACATAATCTCTAGAAAGGCTAATACATTTGTCATATCAGTGTTCTAATTTAATCAAATATCTCTGTAGTGCGATTTACCATAGTCCCTAAAATAGATCTTTTCAACCACCTCCTCGTTGCTGTGAAAACTTCCTCCTCCAAGCAATGTTTTGAGGTTCGGAACAGGTGATAGTCACTGAGTGCTAGATCTGACGAATAGGGTGGATGTTCAAGCAATTCGGACTTTATTTCGTACATTTTTCACATTGCAATGACTGAACGATGCGCCGGAGCTTTGTCGAGAAGAAACAAGATATTTTTTCCTTTGTCAAATGAGGTTCTTTTGTTTTCACTTCATCACTCAAACGTTGCAGTAAGCTTGCATAGTACTCGCCAGTAATACTGTAGCGGATATTTTATATTGTTCTTGTGTCATCTGCTAGCGTGTGTTTCGGTGTGGAGGTTTGAGTGTGACATTCAAGACATCCATAGAGTAAAAAAGTCACTTGACCTTATAAAATACCATTGCTTGCTTTAACTTTCTTTTAAACAAACGACTAGCAGAGACTACATTCTTGCCATGTTAAACAAATGAGCGCAGGGTAATATAAAATTTTTCTGCATGTAATCATCGTTGAATACGAACGAGAGTAAGTAAGTGTCTGTCTGAAATCTTGCAGATTTTATATGAATGCATTTAGTATTCATGTTTTGCGTGTGTCGGCGAGTATATTAGATAGCTAATGCATCAGGCATTCTTTAAGGACGGACAACTTTACCAGTAGTTTTAAAGCATAGAAGAAAGTTGATTCAGTAATTTTAATTGAAAACTGAGTTGTATCTAAAGAAGAATTATTTTGTAAAGTGTCCTAAATAATTTCAAAATAATTTGTCATAATTAAAACATCAGTTTGTAAATGAAATAAATCGAATGAAGAGTAATTATTTCAGTATCCAAAAAGATTATATTATTTCTCCGTTCCCAGACTACGACCCTGGATGCAGAGATCATCGCTCGAGAGCTGCCCTGGTGAACCATTATTCTGCAAGAACGTCACCAAAGGTGAGAATCATATCATCAAACACCTTCATCACCCAAAATAAACCGCTGCAATACGTTTACCCTTTTTCTAAATAATCAATAAAAATAATTCCGCGTGCATCTCAGAAAACACTCGCCATAACCTTGTCAGCTGACAAAATTGACTTAGCTTTTTTCGAGTTGGTTCATCTGCCGTAATCCATTGTTTTATCCGTGATTTACTTTCTGGACTGTAGTGATGCATTCAAGTTGCATCCATGATAATAAGCCGTCTCAAAAATTCACTGGGATTTTTACACTAGACACTTTTGATTACGTGTCAACAAACGCGGCAGCCATTGTCCACACACCTTGTGAAAGTCCAAAACTTGCTTAAATCACTATAGTAATAATAATAATAATAATAATAATAATAATAATAATAATAATAATAATAATAATAATAATAATAATAATAATAATAATAATAATAATAATAATAATAATAATAATAATAATAATAATAATAATAATAATAATAATAATAACAACAACAACAACAACAATAATAACAACAATAATAACAACAATAATAACAACAACAATAATAACAACAATAATAACAACAACAATAATAACAACAATAATAATAACAACAACAACAATAACAACAACAACAATAATAACAACAATAATAATAACAATAATAATAATAATAATAACAACAACAATAATAATAATAATAATAACAACAACAATTAATAATAATAATAATAATAATAATAATAATAATAATAATAATAATAATAATAATAATAATAATAATAATAATAATAATAATAATAATAATAATAATAATAATAATAATAATAATAATAATAATAATAATAATAATAATAATAATAATAATAATAATAATAATAATAATAATAATAATAATAATAATAATAATAATAATAATAATAATAATAATAATAATAATAATAATAATAATAATAATAATAATAATAATAATAATAATAATAATAATAATAATAATAATAATAATAATAATAATAATAATAATAATAATAATAATAATAATAATAATAATAATAATAATAATAGTGACCCATGGCGTGACTGACCTTAGAGGGCCAAGGCCTACCAACCTGACTGCCAGCCTCACACCCACTTACGCACGGCAAAGGTGGACGATCATCCAACCGATACGGGGAGATGTGGTCAGCATCTCGGCATCCCCCAGCCGGAATGTTGGTTTCCCACCCTTCGTACCCCATGGGTGGAAACGAAACCGGGCCGCTTTCCGTGGCTGCCTTAGCCCGCTACGCCACGGTGCAGGACACTTAAATCACTACCCACACGTTATTTTTATATGTTTACAGCCTCTACTATCTCAAGCAACTTTAACCTGTGGTCTTCCAGTACTCAACGATGAATTTTTCCAATGATCTCTGGAGTTGTGACTTCCACAGAACGTCCAGAGCGAGGCTCATCACTAGTGTTCATACGTCCTATTTTAAACTATAAAACCGACCTTTTAATCATTGTATATACAGAGGCAGAGTCTTTCAGTGTACTGTCCATTTCCTCCTTGATTTCCTTAAACGTTACTTTCATTTCTCCCCCTAACGATTCCTATGGCAATGAGCTCGCTTTGCACCTTTTCCCATTTCTTCTCCCATGTTTTCTCTCTCCATGTCGCTATTCCTTTGCAATAGAACTGTACTTTCTGTTTCGCCACATAATACGCATTTTCTACCCTGCTACTACTTAGTTCCCTTAATAACATTGACCCTGTTCTACTCCAAGCCATTCCTACCCTCTCATGTCTGTTACATTGTTCTATATATCTTTCTCCCCCAATCTCTCTTTATTAACCTACAAAACTTAAATGACTTTCTATTTTTCTAACCCTCCCCATATTGTTAGTCTACCTACGATGGCTGTTCAGTAAAGAATGATCACAATCTTTTTTGATAACGTACCTTTACTCATCCTCATAATTTTGATGGTCCTTCTCAAAATAGTCTCCCCTGAATGTGATGCACTTGTCCCAGCGTTTCTGCCAGTCTTCAAAGACACGCTGGAAACCATTTTTGAGAGATCCTTCAAAATCGCCTCCGCAGCCTTCACCACTGCTTCTGAAGATGGATAATGCCTCCCACGAAGGCGTTTCTTCAAGTTAGGTAATAGAAAACAGTCACATGGGGCTATATCCGCACTATAGGGAGGGTGAGGGTTACCCTTCACGTTGAATTTTGCAAGATATTCAGCAACAACATTGGCAATAGGCGGCCACGCATTATCGTAGTGCAGCATCCAGCCTGCTTCACGGAATTGTGGTCTTTTGCGCCTCAGATGGACTTGCAATGTTTTCAGAACATCCCTGTAGTATTGTCTAGTTACTAATGTGTGTGCAGGTACAACATGCTGATAAACCATTCCATGAATATCAAAGAATGAGATGACCATAACTTTCCCATCAGAAACAACCACTTTTGCTTTTTGGGGGGTTGGTGATGAAGGAGATTTCCACACTGAGCTTTGCTGTTTGCTCTCAGGATCAAAATGATGTAGCCAAGTTTCATCAGCAGTAATTACGTTTGAAAGAATCTCCGGATCATCCTCTAACTGACCTGAATGCAAATGTCCTTTTGTTCGAAAATCAACAGTCTTGGAACCCATCTCGCACAAACGCATCTCATGTGTAATGTTTCTGTCACCAACGTGTGGGTGCCACCCAATGAAATGTTCAGTACTTCAGAAAGTGATCTTAAGGTAATTCGTCGATCCTCTCTCACAATGGCAGCAGCAGTGTTGATGTTTTCTTCCGTAAGAGCAGTAACTGGAGCACCGGGTCCACCTTCCCCTCTTTAAACATTTTAAACCACCTTCGAGCTGTGCTGCAGGGAAGAACAGACTCTCCATAGGCCTCCTGTAACATTGTATAGGCCTCAACTGAAGATTTGTTGAGACGAAAGCAAAATTTCAAAGCTGCATATTGTTCCTTGCTTGTTACCTCCATTGCAGTGGTAGGTGATACTGAACATGTCTGAACTTGCCTGGTTCTCACAGGTGGGAACCAGGAGTACCAACAATGAAACTACTACGGCGTATTTGTTTTGCATTAGGCTAACAGAATATAATAAGATTGAATTTTAGTGCGAAAAATTATGACCGTAAAAAATTATGAGTATTCTTTATTGAACACCCTCGTATGTCCTGCATAGTGATTCTATTTTCCAAAAGCTTATTTTCTAGTCTCCACAAATTCCCCATTCCTATTTCTTCCACACTTCTTCTGCCGCTGGCTAACAGCTTCTTTTGTTTCCTATTTTCTTTTGTTGATTCATACCTACCTTTAGGATTATATCATATTTTATCAAGCATTTATACCAAAATGTGAATCCCCAATTGTTTATCTTGCCATATCCTCTATCTCATTTAAGCGATAGAAAGCATAAAGGCTTGAATAATAATTTAACGATAAGACATAATGTCGCATTCCATTTCTGTACAGCAGACATCTGACGTGAATGACGAGGTTATGTTTGAGGTTAAGGTAGTGGAAGGGGTTGTGGTACCGCTATGTAATTACTACCTGGGCGGGCGAGGGCGCCACCTAATTTATACCCCGTCGGGGCTAAATTTCCCCGAGCCAGAACCTAAATTGCTGTACACCTCCTCCCTGCAGTGTTGCCAGAAAGAATGCACCTTGTCGTTTCATTGTACGCAATAAGAAAACATGTGACGTAAGTAAATATCTTGTTTTGTTAACGAGCAGGGGGTGTGTTCCAAGCAAACATTGTTGCCAATTTAACAATTCAGGTGTTTCTATATTTTCACTTAGTCACCTCTTGTGAAAAATTTAGCGATAAATTTCCAAATAGCCTGCGAGGAATGATACGCTTTTGCGAGTAGTTTTCTTGGAGCCCCAGTAGATGGCATTAGTATATATATATATATGTCAGTTATATATATATATATATATATATATATATATATATATATATAACTATATATATAGTTATATCTTGATATAACTTCATTTTGAGGAAGCAAGCGTAATGCAGCTTCTTGGAGGTTAGGAACAAAAAACAGGTTCACCAACTTTTTCTAACCAATTACGAATACCACTTACTAGAAACTGCAAACTGTGAGAGTGGTATACATAGGTGGTCTGAAAAGTTTCCGACCTAATAAAGATACTAGAAATTTTTCTGGATTCTTTTATTTTTATTTTTCAACATAGTCCCCTTGTAACTCTACATACTTCTCCCAGCGATGCCATCTCTGTAACCCGTCCAAATAGTACTCGGCGTCTTTCTGTATAACATAATTGTTCACGAAGGTGATTGCCTCTTCATTTGACGAAAATCTCTGTCCTCCGAGCGCAATTTTCGGATGAGGGAACAAAAAGGAGTCGTTTCGGCTAGATCTGGGAAGACGGATGGTCAAGCAGTTCAAAACATAATTAGTGGATTTTCGCCATTGCAACCGCTGGGGTGTGAGACGGTGTGTTGTCTTGGTGAAACAGGATTTTCTTTTTCTGCTAATGTGGCCTTTATTCCGCAAGTTCCGCCTTGAACTTCTCAAGTAATGATGCGTAGTATGCTCCTGTAATGGTTTCTCCTTTTCGAAGACAATCGAAAGCCGGTTACCCCTTTGCACTCCACTGCTTCGACTTTATTTTTGTTTCGGGCGCATAATGGTGTATCCACGTTTCATCTACATAATTAATCGCCGCAAACTCGGATTTATTTCGCCTAAACTGCGCCAACAGAGCGTTGGAACTGTTCATTCGAACAAGTTTTTGGTCTAACCCGAGTAAACGCGGCACTCAACGCGCGGACAGCTTTCTCATATCTAAATGTTGATTTAATATGTGACAAGCAGGTTCGTTTGACATGTTCATAGCCTCTGCTATGTCTCTCACTGTAATCCGGCGGTCGTCTAGTGCCATTTGGTGAACTTTGGCGATGTTTTCGTAGGTATTACAGTTTTTGGACATCCCGAACGTTCATCGTCTCCCAAGCTCTTACGACCACATTTATATTCAGCTGCCCAAAATTTCACTGTGGTAAATGATGGTGCAGAGTTCCCATACGCAGTATCCAACTCATCTTTGATTTGCGGAGGCGTATTTATTTCCTTTCGAAAGCAAATTAAGCTCGATACCAGATTTTGTCCATTTTCATAAAAACATTCACATCAACTTACTCAACACCTACATCACAAATGAACGTCCAAAATGCCTGAAACTTTAGTAAGTGTCAACAGATGAATAGCGAAATTCACCAGCTTTTATTTACGAGTGTGCCATCTTCATGTTGAGGTCGGAAACTTTTCAGAACACCAATTATACATAAATGAGCTACTTAAAGTGAGTAGTCAAGTGTTTCAGGATATACGATTCAACTGTTTCTGCATCTCAGACCTAGAAGCTGTAGTTATTGAAGTATTATACTCGTTAACTCTTGCGACTGCCTCTGTAGCATAGTGGTAGTGTGTTTACCTCACGTTCAAGAGGTCCCGAGTTCAAATCTTGGTCGGGATCAGGTTTTTTCCAGGGTTTTCCCTTATTATGAAAAATAAGGGTCTGGTAACTCTAAGCTCTATGTACCCTGGACTCATTTGAACACAATTTCAATCATCTTCCAATATGACTTAAGGTTGGAGGACGTTGAAAAGTACAGAGTTATCAAGAGTTATCAAAAGTTATCCTGAGTTATCAAGAACATACGCACACACAACAAAATTAATAAAAACCACAGTAATTTCTGGACTTTCAATGGGTAACAACCGGAAATCTCACCATAAGACTTTCATAAGTTTTCTCGAAGCCAGAGATAATTTGTACCTAGTAAGCTCAAGAAATGAATTATGTTGTTTCAGGTTTCCAATGTCATCTGGTGTTGTAAAAGAAGACACAAAATTACCTTGTGCCACATGTCCTGTTTCCGTTACTTAATGTGGCATTCTTCCCAAAATATCCCTTCTTGCGTTTCCCTTTTAACAGCGACTGTTTATTTATACTCGCCACCCTAACTGACAGATGACTGATGAACTGACAGCTGAAGATCTTTTGTTACCTTCTAAACCCGGCTGAGGTCTTTAATAATGCTTTCAACAGCCATGACGTCAGTTGTGCTTCAGAAATTCCAGCTTTGGAGAGTATCATCTCAATGTCGACGGTGTGGCAGAGTTTCATCCCATAGGAGTTTCTTTACATGCCAATTAATTTCCATGGTCGGTTAAAGAACTACGATTTCTTTTCCATTTTTGTTTCACTCCGGTAGCCTCACAATTTTGTGATGTGCTTCTAAGATTCCTGATAGATGGGGCTGATGGCTGCTTAGTAGTCCCCGTGGACAGGAGAGGGCTGCATGGTCGTCGGATCGTTCATCGTCCTCCAGGTGGGACTTGTCTGAGTCTGGAAGCCCGCCTCTGTAGGGTAGATGGTAGTGTGTCTGTCTCGCGTCCAAGAGGTTCCAAGTTCGAATATTGTGAGTTATCAAGATAACGTGTTTTCTCCAGGTTTGTCCCTTATCCTGAAAGATAAATGTCTGGTAGTTCTAAACTCTATGTATCGTGTATTCATTTGAACATCATTTCATTCATCGTCCGATATAACGACGTTGGAGGTTTTCCCTTATCCTGAAAGATGAATGTCTGGTAACTCTAAGCTCTATGTACCCTGTACTCATTTGAACATATTTCATTCATCGTCCGAAATGACTTAACGTTGGAGGTTTTCCCTTATCCTGAAAGATGAATGTCTGGTAAATCTAAGCTCTATGTACCCTGTACTCATTTGAACATATTTCATTCATCGTCCGAAATGACAACGTTGGAGGTTTTCACTTATCCTGAAAGATGAATGTCTGGTAAATCTAAGCTCTATGTACCCTGTACTCATTTGAACATCATTTCATTCATCGTCCGATATGACTTTACATTAGAGGTTTTCACTTTTCCTGAAAGATGAATATCTGGTAAATCTAAGCTCTATGTACCCTGTACTCATTTGAACAAATTTCATTCATCGTCCGAAATGACAGCGTTGGAGGATGCTAATTTAAAAATAAAGGTTGTGGAACTTTTTTGAGACTTCCACGTCCCTCATTTGGGAGTAAGAACCGGAATAGGTGAATGGGGCCGCAGTGTAGAAGTTAAGATATATTTGATATTCTCAAAAATGCATATAACCATTTCAGTTAGAGTACCACATGTAAAAGGCACTTGTGTAACAAATGAAGGTTGAATTCTCTGGAAACAGCTTGCGAGGTCTTGATTATTGAAAAAAGAATGTATAATTTTGTGTAATTGATAAACAGTAAGGGACATATACAAATTATCAAAATATATGCTGTGGAACTCTTCAAAACACAGAATTTAGTTAAAATATTTGTACGATTTTATCTATTTTCTAGATATTTATTGTTAAGCGTTGTAATAATTCTGTGCCTTGGTCGTTCTTTAAAGTATCGTAGACGTTCAGCGGTTTTCAGTAGTCACTTTTTCGTTGTTATCGTTATTATGAAGCAAGCTGAAAGACAGAATAGATTGGTGGTATTTTAAATATCATTACGCCATTTCTATTTTTTTAAATATATAATTTAATCCAAACCATTAAATCTATAAGTAGAGTTAAATGCTTTAATAATTTAACTTCTGGATTTATTTCATGGATAAATGAATAAAAAAGGATCTGCCACGGTTGATTTATCAGTCTGTGTACATCTAATACTTCGAAGTTCTTCCGTTATGGTTTCTAAATTGGTTTTGATCTTTCAAATGTAAACCTTATAGCAATCTAAACATTAAATAGATATTATAGTATAACAAATTTTATCTTTTTTAGAGGAATGTAACAAATTTTTTATATAACATTTATTTTGAGGAGCCAAAGTTAAACCAAATATTTAAAAAAGAAACAACAACAATAACAATTTGAAACTTTATTAGCTCGAAAGAGATCTTTGCAAAACAAGTCTCTTGATTTCTTTGAAATTTTCATCAATTTTCTTAGAAGAATAGTGGTTTGTGACAAATTATATTTTATGTAGAATTTTTCGCTTCACTGTTGTTAGCTTTTGTTTTTTGCGAGTGACTTTTAAGTCGAGGATATAACGTTCCAATCATAAACATTTGACGTACGTTTCTCGGGCGTTTCTCTGGCGATAATTGAATGTTTTAAAATGTTCTGTGTCTACACTTCATTACTCGTCTTTCTTGCAAGAAGTCTAAGAGAGCAAAGAGTGTAAATGATGAAGCTGTAACCTTTGACTGTAATGAGATAAAATGGGACATTAAAACAGATGAGTAACTTGGTACAGTGCTTGAGTGAAATTAGGTGGATGAAGCAAACAAACACACAAACTGGCATTTAACTGTGAGAAACTGCTGAAGCATAAACCGTCGTAGGCAAGAGCATTATATCGCATTTAGTGGCACATAATCTAAGTTTCTCCAAATCTCACTAACAGTATTTGGTGCACGAGAGCGGCAACAATGCGTTCTGAAATGCTGAAGCAACTTCCTCCTAGCGCTCCAAGACAAGAGGATTCAACTCTGCAACAAGTTGGGCTGTTCCAATCTCGTGGACTCGAAAAATTCTCTTTCCAGAGGTATATTTGACGTACGTCACGATATACAGGATGTTAAGGGTACAGGTAAATTATACATCGACTTCAGGGTATTAGTTTTTTTTTTCATATTAGTCTAACAGTTCTTCCCACAAACAGATCACTTATTTTAGTACCTAAAGTTTTCTGAGGGGTCGTAAATGTGAAATGAAACAACGCCTAGCAGTATGCACTACCAATTTTGTTTCCAAGATTCAACTTCATGATCTAGATAGTCTTGTTGCGAACTCGTTGACTATAAAGTTGTTTGAGATAGCGAGGTTGTAAAAAGATATCCAAAGAAAGTAAAGGTAATATTTGGGGCTTTCACTTAGTCTGTGTAAGATGGGTGCCGCGTTTGTTGACACCTGATCAAAAGTTTGAAACAAAAACTGTTTCTGTTACGACTTTGGAGCTCTACCGTAAAAATGGGGGTGAATTTTTGAGATTGCTTATTACTATGGATGATACTTGGATATATCACTACACTCCAGAAAGTAAATCACAGTCAAAACAGTGGACTGCGCCAGGTGAACCAACTCCAAAAAAAGACAGAGTCAATTTTGTCACCTAACAAGGTTATGGCAAGTATTTTCTGATATACACAGAGAATTATTTTTATTGATTAGTTGGAAAAGGGTAAAAGTATCATTCACTCTATTCGCCAGATCTAGAACCCTGTGACTACCACTGTTTTCGAACCTCTAAACATTTCTTGGAGTACGAAGATTTCACATCAACGACCTAATAAAGATACAAGACATTTTTTCAGACCTTTTATTTTTCAACATAGTGTCCTTCTAACTCCACACACTTCTCCCAGCTCCGCTCCCATCTCTGTAACCCGTCCAAATAGTACTCGGCGTTTCTCTCTGCAAAATAATTGTTCACGAAGGTGTTTGCCTGTTCATTTGACGAAAATCTCTGTCCTCCGAGGGCAATTTTCAGATGAGGGTAAAAAAAAAGATGTCGCTTGGGGCTAGATCTGGTGAGCAAGGCGGATGGTCAAACAGTTCAAACCTAATTCGTGGATTTTTGCCATTACAACCGCTGAGATGTGAGACGGTGCGTTGTCTTGGTGAAACAGGATTTCATTTTTCTGCAAATGTGGCCGTTTTACCGCAAGTTCTGCTTTCAGCTTGTCAAGTAATAATGCGTAGTATGTTCCTGTAATGGTTTTCCTTTTTGAAGATAATCGATTAAAATAACTCCATGACTATCCCAAAATGGAGTCGCCATCACTGTCTCAGAAAAAAAAATTGCTTTTTTTTTGGAGCCGGTTCCCCCGTTGCATTCCACTGTGTGGAGTGTATTTTTGTTTGGGACGTTTAAAGGTGTATGCAAGTATCATCTGCAGTAATTATTCGGCGCCTAAACTCGGATTTATTGCGCCCAAACTGCGCCAACAGTGTTGGAAATGTTCATTCGAACACGTTTTTGGTCTAACGTGAGCAAACGCAGCACCCAACGCGCGGACAGCATTCTTATGTCAAACAGTTGATATAATGTGTGACAGTAACGTTCTTTTGACATATTCATAGCCTCTGCTATCTCTTTCACTTTAATTCGGAGGTCTTCTAGCCCCACTTGCTGAACTTTGGCGATGTTTTCGTCGATTGTTGCTGTTTTTGGACGTCCCGAACGTTCATCGTCTCCCAAGCTCTTACGGCCTCTTTTAAATTCAGCTGCCCAAGTTTTCACTGTAGTAAATGATGGTGCAGAGTCCCCATACACAGAATCCAACTCATCTTTGATTTGCGTAGTCGTATTGCCTTTCAAAAACAAATATTTAATGACAGCTCGATACTTCATTTCGTTATTTTCATAAAAACACTCATATCAGCTCACTCAAACGACTGTTACGTAAGAACTGAGCGGCCAAAATGGCTGGAACTCTTGTGAGTAACTTGCAACAGATGAACGACGAAATTCCCTAGCTTTTATTTAGGAGTGGTGCGATGTTCATTTTGAGGTCGGAAACTTTTCAGACCATGCTCGTAGAACACCGATATGACAAATGTATTATCCTTTCTGGAGATTATGCTTAGAAATAAAGAACAAACAATTTTTAAATGTTTTCTGTTGTATTGTGAGACCCGGGACATATCAGCTGACCTTCGTACTTTTATAAGTGATGTGTTCGTACGAGAGTTCGTAATTTTTTTTAAATAACGAATTATGTAATCTGAAGTCCTTAAGAACGGAATGTATTTTTCAAACTTGTGTGGCTTTTAACATTATCTTATATGATCACCTTCACTATCCCTGCAGATGGAACAACTTTAGCCTTTTTTGGTGTTGGAGAACCTGGCGACGTCCACAGTGTGCTGGCTTGTTTTTCTTCAGATCATAATGATGCAGCCGTGACTCATCACCGGTGATAAACGAAGATTAGGGGTATTCGATTTGAGAACTCCGAAGCAGTACTCAAAAAAGGTGAGGCGATTCTGAAAGATCTGACAAATAATGGTCTACAGCACGTGTTCAAGAATTGGCAGAGACGTTATAAAAACTGCATTGCAGTAGAAGGGGACTACTTTGGAAAAGATCATGTAAACATTGAATTGTAGTAATAAACATCTGTGAAAAAAAAGAACAGTCTCAATGTTTGTTGATCAGCCATCATAAATTCTATCATGGTATTTCTTATTCCTCAGATTTGCATTTCAAAATTCAGTCTTCTACAATTACAGCACGCAGGTTCAACAGTGAAGCATTTGAAATGATATAAAATGTACATTTAGCAGAGCGTAGTTTCGATCTACGGACCTCTGGGTTATGGGCCCAGCACGCTTCCACTGCGGCACTCTGTTACTTGTTAGATAATGTTATAAAATAATAATAAATAAATGCAACAATTACTCAAAGTGTAGAATTATTTTTCAAAATACTTAATGAACTGACGCAATAAATCCAGTTAGAAGTAACTGGAATCACTATGTAGAGGATTTACTGACATGCCAAAACAAATGATTATGAATGCGATGCAACAAAAGACGTGCTACCTCGCCGTTCACGGTTTGAAAGGCTTTAACCTAGTTTTCTTCATGGTGTATTAAAGGAAGCTACATTTTACTTTTATATTAATTTTATTCCATCGGATATCCATTTAAAATGTCAGTGTTGTACAATTACAGAAAGCTATGTCTGTGAAGATGCAAACGCTCATCGTCTCCCAAGCTCTTACGCCACGTTTAAATTCAGCTGCCCAAAATTTCACTGTGGTAAATGATGGTGCAGAGTGCCCATACACAGAATCCAACTCATCTTTGATTTGCGTAGGCGTATTGCCTTTCAAAAACAAATATTTAATGACAGCTTGATACTCGATTTTGTCCATTTTCATAAAAACACTCACATCAACTCACTTAAACGACTGTTACATAACAACTGAGCATCCAAATAGCAGAAACTTTGGTGAGTAACTGTGAACAGATGAACAACGAAATTCCCTAGCTTTTGTTTAGGAGTGGTGCGATGTTCATGTTTTTTTTTTATTTTATCCATCGATCAGCAATTATGCTTTACAGATGTTTGTTATAAGATACATAGGAACAGGACACATAACAATGGAGGTAGCCATGAACGACTCCTCTAACTAAATATGGAGGATAACTGTAACACAAATTGAGAACTTAAAGTCTGATGGTAGTAATCACGTGTCTGAGTCGTCTGCGCTGGAGACGTCACTCAGGAGAAGATCTTGGGGCAGTCTGCGCTTCAGGCGAGTTGGCTGGCGAGTGCGACAGCCGAGACGGTAGGTAACAGCTCCAGGGACCTCCTGGAGATGGTAAAAGAATGGACGTGCCAGGCGTCGGATGTATTGGTGAACGGGTAGAAGACCAAACTCATGATGAAGCTGCTGGTTTCGGATGAACCATGGAGCGTTTGTAACTGTACGAAGCACCCTGTAGTACCTGCAGTCGACGGAGATTAGTCTTACTGGTGCCACCCCAGACTGGAGCTGCATAGGTAAAAATGGGACGGACTAGAGATGTGTAAAGAAGCAGGGAGGATTCATAACCAAGTGAAGTGCGCCTGTTGAGTAGAGGGTACAGTTTTGATAGCCGGGCAAACGCAAGCGTAACAGACCGACAGATGTGGGCGTTCCAAGTAAGTCGAGTGTCCAGTAACACCCCAAGGTATTTCACTGGCACATTGCTTGGTAACCATGAGAGCGGTTCCCCCAGCAGCCGTAGTGAAGGAGGATCCCCATAAGGTCGTAAAGAGAAGATCTTAACCTCTGTGTTGTTAGTATTGAGGGAAATGTGCCAGTGAGAGAACCAATGAGCTAATTGATCTAGGGCAATTTGCAGTTTCTGAATGGCATGAAGAATATTGGCGTGAGAATAATAGAGAGCAGTATCATCTGCGTATAACGCCGTACAAACTGGAGCTATATCAGGAAGATCATAAGTGAATATATTAAAGAGGAGTGGTGCAAGTACTGAACCTTGAGGTACACCTGCTAAAATAGGCCGTCGGGTGGATGTGAAACCAGCAATGCGCACCACAAAGGTTCTATTGGTGAGAAAACTTGCTATGATTTGTATCAGATAATAAGGGAGACCAATGCGATATGCTTTAAGTAGTAGTCCACTGTGCCACACCTTGTCGAATGCCTGGGCGATATCTAGGAATGCTGCTACGGTGTATTGCCTGTTTTCGAAACCTTGAATAATAGACTGCGTGATTCTGAGCAATTGGTGAGTGGTAGCATGCTTCGGGCGAAAGCCAAACTGAAAAGACGGAATTATCTGATTATGGATCAAAAAATGAGAAATACGTTGATGAATAATCTTTTCAAAAAGCTTAGAAAGTGTAGGTAATAAGCTGATTGGTCTGTAACTTGAGGGAAGATTTTTTGGCTTGTTGGGCTTGTGGAAGACTATAATTTCCGCATGTTTCCATGTAGATGGAAAATGACCAATGCGCAGAGCAGCATTGAAGATTGATGATAAATAAGCTAGGGCTTTGTTTGTCAAATTCTTCAGCACAACGTTAGGGATAAGGTCATGACCGGGAGACTTTTTAACGGGTAGACGATGGATAAAGCGGGACAATTCACGTGGAGTAGTGAACGAAATTCTGTTGTGCGCTGTAGGACGAAGTTGGTACTCAAGGAGTTCCCTGTCCACGGAAGAGGGAATATTGGAGTCAAGACAGGTGTCAGGCGTGAATGTACGCTCGTAGTGAGTAGCTAGAGCGTCACACTTGGCAGCAGAGTCACTCAAAAGGGTCCCATCAACCTGAAGAGGTGGAATCACTGTCGGCTCTCGGAGAATCCTCTTAGTGATGTTCCATAAGGTATGATCTCCGGGACGGATAGTGGCTAATTGTCGCTGGTACTCCTGAAGTCGGTGTTGCTCTAGTGCGGTTCGTACTTGTCGAATGAGACTATTTAATCTTTGGCGCAGCCAGGGTAGACGCTGACGTTGCCACAATCGACGGATGCGATGTTTCTCTTGGATGAGTTGAGTAATATGGATAGGCAAGGAGGGGAAATGGCGAGGTTGAGGACTGCGGATAGTAGAGGATCGTACACTGGAAGAGAGCGCAGAGGTAAAATGGTGAACGGCAGTGTCTATGGCATCCGCAGTACCCAGTTGATAAGATGCGTGGAGTGCAGCATCCAGGTGTGTGCGAAAGATGTCCCAGTTGACAAAACCATCGATGAGTCGCGGGATTGATGTTCATGTTGAGGTCGGACAGTTTTCAGACCACCCTAGTAGAACACCGATATAACAAATATATTATACTTTCTGGAGAGTATGTTTAGAAATAAAGAAAAAACGACCTTTAATTTTTTCTTATTGTGAGACCCGGGACTTGTCAGCTGACTTTCCTATTTTTATAAGTTGATGTGTTCGTGCGAGAGTTGGTAACATTTTTTCAATGACGAATTATATAATCTGATGTCCGTAAGAACGAAATGTACTTTTCGAACTTGTGTTCTTTTTAACATTATCTTATATACACCAATAAACAAAAACACACATAAACTTTAGTAATATTAATGTACATAAAATGTAAGGCCTACAGGCCTGGAGAACTAATGAAATACGTAGAAATCACAGAGGCAAAAATTTAAAAAAAAAATGTTTGAGCTCTTAGTAGCGAGAGGGCACGCAAGGAAGACAAATAAAAATATTTATATTATATTCTAGGTGAAGTAGCCATTAGCGATTCGCTTTAGCGATCTTTGAGCGTTCAGTAAAACCACAGGAAATTCCAGCGGGTTTTAAAACTTTGCTGCAGAGTGGACATAAAGAGGCAACGTTCTGAAATATGACATTTGCATGTTACTGTCAAAGAACGCACAGAAAGGTCAGTTTTAACACCGTATTTAATTAACTATACCGCCATGGAGATAGGGGGCTCCTTTTTCAAAGACACGGCACTAGAAAAAGAGACAAATAATTACGTATTAATGAGACATACACTGTTCCAGTTACAACTATAATAAGGGCAACTTTATTATGTTAACTTTTGCTTTGTATTATGCTGCTAACATCGTTCCTTCCCCGGTTTTTTTCCTTCTCCCTACAGCATCGTGCTGAAATAATTATCAAGCAAAAACTGTGCAATTCTTGCTTTTAATTTAATTAAAGGCTGCAAGAGTTATTGTCATTTAGCCTTAAAAATAAACAAATGTATATCCCATTATGAAGTGTAACCCTCAAGTTACACAGCAAGAAGATAATGCATTAACACAGGTAAAGTTTACCGCTCGAGGCAAATATTGTATTAAAGTTATAATAATACAGAGAAAATCTGTCTATATCACATGACTCTCTCTTTTACTTTGCTTATGTTTGTGTTAAATTATTATATCTGTGAATATAAATCACTTTATACACAGCCCCCTTCTGCAGCGCCTCTCCATCACATTCAAGAGGTCCCGAGTTTGAATCTCGGGCAGGGTGGGTTATCTGGATAAGGTTATTTCCTTACCATGAAAAATTAAGGTCAAAAGCTCATCTGAACATCATTTCATTCATCGTCCGATATGACTTAACGTTGGAGGTTTTCTCTTATCCTGAAAGATGAATGTTTGCTAACTCTAAGCTCTATGTACCCTGTACTCATTTGAACATTATTTTATTCATCGTCCGATATGACTTAACGTTGGAGGTTTTCTCTTATCCTGAAAGATGAATGGTAGCTCTAAGCTGTATGTATCCTGTACTGATTTGGACATCATTTCATTCATTGTCCGATATGACTTAACGTTGGAGGTTTTCTCTTATCCTGAAAGATGAATGTCTGGCTACTCTAAGCTCTATATACCCTGTACTCATTTGGACATCATTTCATTCATTGTCCGATATGACTTAACGTTGGAGGTTTTCTCTTATCCTGAAAGATGAATGGTAGCTCTAAGCTGTATGTATCCTGTACTCATTTGAACATTATTTCATTCATCGTCCGATACGACTTAACGTTGGAGGTTTTCCCTTACCCTGAAAGATGAATGTCTATTAACTCTAAGCTCTATGTACACTGTACTCATTTGAACATCATTTCATTCATCGTCCGATACGACTTAACGTTGGAGGTTTTCCCTTACCCTTAAAAATGATTGTCTCTTAACTCTAAGCTCTATGTACCCTGTACTTATTTGAACATCATTTCGTTCATCGTGCGATATGACTTAACGTTGGAGGTTTTCCCTTACCCTGAAAGATGAATGTCTCTTAACTCTAAGCTCTATGTACCCTGTACTTATTTGAACATCATTTCATTCATCGTCCGATATGACTTAACGTTGGAAGTTTTCCCTTATCCTGAAAGATGAATGTCTGGTAACTCTAAGCTCTATGTACCCTGTACTCATTTGAACATCATTTCATTCATCGTGCGATATGACTTAACGTTGGAGGTTTTCCCTTACCCTGAAAGATGAATGTCTCTTAACTCTAAGCTCTATGTATCCTGTACTCATTTGAACATCATTTCCTACATCGTTCGATATGTCAACGTTGGAGGGCAAAATTAAGACCAAAATTAGATTTGCCTATTATTAATTTGATGTTCCAAATGCTACTACTTTTCTCAAATATTGAATATACTATATTTTTTGTCTTTCATCAGAAATGTAATGTTAAAGCAATTACATAACGGGCAGATATGATAGATTCGTTTGTCAGTTAAGTCCACTGCATCCCTTTCTTTTTTATCTAATAAAATAAATGTTCTCTGTCTGGAATAATATGCATTAGATAGAATAATAATATTTTTAGACAATAATCTCCAGAAGGGCGAGTTGATAACGCAAATATGGACCGATGTTCTTATAAATTAATGTGTACACAGAGATAAGTACGCGTAAAACATACTTTACAAAGGTCACCGGAGAGCCCCTAAACGCACCGCCAATTTCTTTTCACCAATCACTGACCTAAAAGGCGTTGAATTTTTTAAAATAAATTTTGTGTATCCCTCCGCGTTCTGGCACCACAACGTAGCAGTGTATTAAAATACATCGCCTTTACTTTAGTTACAAAAGAAAGCAAACTAATTCTAATCTTATTTCTTATTCCTCGGATTTGCGGTTCAAAATTGATCCAGGTGCAATTACAGCGTGTAGCCTCAACAGTGAAATGAATTAATATACGCATTTGGCAGAACGCTCTTTCGATCCACGGATCGCTGGGTAATCAGTTCAACACGCTTATCCTGCAGCACCCTGCCAGCTCTCAGATGGCCTTGAAACCGGTTATAAATAAACATATTAATTACTTAATATGTAGAATTGTTCTCCAAGATACTAATGAATTGAGGCCAATGAATCCAGTTAGCAGTAACTTTTTTTTTTTTACTGTTCTTATCTTAAGGTATTTTTTTTATTTATTTTCTAATTTTTTTTTATTTTTTTATTTTTTTATCAATTTTTTTTTCTAATTAAAAAAACATCTCTTTTTGTTTTTAAAGGAAAAGGGAAAAGGAAAAATGTACTAAGTGTGATTGGGAAGAAGGATGAGCTCTGATTTTTTTTTTTTTTTTTTTTTTTTGGTAAGTCTCATAAATTAAAGTCCAGGTGCTTATTCAGGAGATTCCATATGTTAGGGTATCGTCTCATCCTATATCTTTCCGCCTTTAGCCATGATTTAAACTCTATTAAAGTCGGTTGCTCGGAACTCAGGCAGTAGTGGTAGAAACCAAAAGTCAACCATATCTGTGGGTGCTCCGTTGCTCCCTTCTGGAAGTTCCAAGCTAACAAAACTGAAGTTACAGAATTTTCCGACGGTACCCCAATCATGTGTCCCGTCTGCTTCTTGGTCCATTTCCAAATGTCGCGTACCATTACGCAGCTGGTTATTCTATGAAGTTGCGTATCTACGTCTCCACAATGTTTACACCACGGCGCCGGCGCTATATTGTGTTTATGTTTCTTAGCTTCCGTGGGAATGATTTCATTTACAAACTGATACAAGGTTACTTTCCAGTCCAATGGTACAAAACGATAGCTGAAGAGTTTCCATATATTTTTCCAGGGAGTATTTGGATATTTGAGAACAATCGCCGGTACTGCCAAGAAATCCTTTAATAACTCCTTATATATAATTTTGGATGTCAAAGTCTTTGTTTTCCTTGCAATTAAAGGCAAAACTCTCTCATAATCCCTTCGCACCTGTCGAAAGGCTGCAGGAGCTACCATATGTGCGCCGATCACTTGTTTGCTGAACTGTATATCCTGTTGGCTACTTTGGCCATTGATGGCTGTCAGGATAGAACGCAATAACAGGGCACGACACTTCACTTGCACATCCACCAAATTCCATCCGCCACTATTTATGTCCCTCCGCAACTGTGGTCGGGCAACTTTGTAGTACTGATTCTTCCAAATGTAATAGCCTATTGCCCGTTCTAACCGTTGTGAGAACTGATGGGGCATCGGAAGCACCTGTGCCACGTACCACAGCTTCGCAAGCACAAAGGTATTCACGTGCCAAATTTTCTGCACAAAATTTAAATTCCTCGTCAACTGTGAGGTCAATTTATATATGCAGTGGTTAACAATTCTTCTCCAGTTTACTGCGATCAGGTCCTCCAGGCGGGGTGTCAGCAACAGACCTAGGACCTTAATTTCGGATTGATGTGAAAACCGAGCGTCCTCCATTGTCCAGTTATTCAAGGCCAGGAGATGTGATTTACTGTAATTGATCAAAGCCCCTGACGCACTCTGATATTGTAGTAACGTTGGTTCAATTTCTGTGAGGTCACCAGAATCCGTGAGCACCAGTGTAATGTCATCCGCATACGCAAATACTCTCTCAAGATTCAAGAGGTTTTTTCTCCTATAGAGTACGGAGACTATGCCTCTTATTAAGGGTTCTACACACATCGTATATAGGATCATCGACAGTGGACATCCCTGACGGATGGACTGTTCTATAAGCACTGGCTGCGTAAAAAATCCATTTACTTGAATTCTGGAATATGCCGTTGCATAGAGCCGTTGTATGACATTCAAAAATGAGGGAGAGAATCCAAAGCGTCGTAGCACACCCCATAGATATCCGTGATGAATTCTGTCAAATGCTGTAGTAAAATCCAACGCCAAGATTGCTACCGGTTCATCAGGTGTGCGCTCACATTCAATAATGGTATCTCGCAACGTTCTTAGAATATGCGTAATCGTCCTATCTGGGATTCCACAGGTCTGTCCTTTCCCAATAATGTCCGGCAGGTATCTCTTCATCCTGTTGGCGATAATCTTGGTATATAATTTGTAATCTGAATTTAAGAGCGTGATTGGACGATAATCCTTCACATCTAGTGCTGCCGCATGTTTGGCAATGAGCACAATGACGCCTTCATTAAATCCAGACATGATTTCCGGACCTCGCTGTAACTCCAACATTACACCAAGCAAAGTATCTTTTATTATACTCCAATTGTCACGGTAGAACTGATACCCAATACCGTCGGGTCCTGGTGCAGAAGTTATACTGGCCGACGCTAATGCCGTGCGCAATTCTTCTTCCGTTATGTCCTCAGTCAAGGCCACGTTCATCTCCGGCGTTATAAGTGGTTCAATTAGCGTATAGACATATTCCTGTGCTGCTCTGTTGACATCCACTGCAGCAAATCTGTGGGTAAATGTATCCTGAACCTCCGTTAAGATTTCTCGTGAGGTCGTCAGTAAGTTTCCTCCCGACGAACGTAACTTGGAAATATATTTTCTTGTCCCTGAGTGCTTTTCGGACGCTAAATGATACAGGGAAGTTCTCTCCTCGTCCTGCACCGAGCGGTCGCCCGCTCGGATCTGTGCTCCCCGGCAAAGTTCCTCATGTAAACAGCAAAGCCTTTTTCGGGCGGCAACAATATGTTGCGTCACTTTTCGGCCATCACACTGTTGCTGATACAAGTCATTTAGCAGGTCATAGTAATAATTCAACCGTTGACGTCGCACCTTTACCCTCTCAATACCTTCACCTTTATAAAAATTACGAATGGCTGGTTTGAACGTATATAACCATTGTTTCAGCAAACTGGGAGTCCTGTTTTTAGCAGTACGCTGCCACCTCGTCCACAACAGTCGAAACTTTTCTCGGATTGACTCATCCTGGAGGAGCTCACTGTTTAGTTTCCAATAACTTCTGCCCATTGTCGGTGTCCGGGTGGTATGCACCAGCGTCATCATCAGCGAATGGTGGTCACTAAAAGGTACAGGTCGCACTCTCACGCTGCGGATCTGCTGCTTCATGGTTGTACTAACATAAATTCTGTCGATTCTGGAAGCCGTAGTGTTTCGGTGAAAGGTATATTCAACATAAGTGTCATAGAGATATTCCCAGGCGTCCTGCAGCTCCAAGGATTTACAAATACGGTCTAACATAGGGGACGGTTGGTAATGTCCAGTTTGGTCTTTTGCACTAAGCACACAGTTAAAATCCCCTCCGAAAACCAATTTGTCGTACCGATGGCGCAAAAAGAAAGGCAACTCTTTGGCAAGAAAGTCTTCCCTTTCCTTACGTCTGTTGGAACCTGAAGGTAAATATACGTTAACCAGTAAAAGATTATTTTCCGTTAATAAGGAAGTAATTCGACCACTCGCATGTTTTTCCGTCAACTGCACCCCCAGAGACGAGCGATAAACTATGGCGGTGCCCCGTTGCTCCTCACCCACATTGGAAACAAAATTATACCTCGGGCCAAAAAATTTTAAGTGGGGTTCATTGTTCTCTTGCAAAAACAAAAAATCAAGGTCGTGCTCAAATGTAAAATCCCGTACCAGCGCTTGTTTAGTTCTACTACGTAAACAATTTACATTCACCGTCGCAAATGTCCGAAGAATCACTACCATAAGGAGGAACACTGAAGGAAGCAGTGTTTCACCACGTACTCAACCATCCAATCACTGTTACTTCAGCACAGAGTCACAATGTAGAGTCAAAACTAATGTGTATGGATGCAACGTAACAGTGGACATGCTTGGAAGTGTTTTAAGCCGCTAATTTTCATGGTGTATTGAAAGCAGCTATACTTTCCTCTTATGTTACTTTTATTCTTTCAGATATCCATTTAAAATGTCAACCTTGCAGAATTGCAGAAAGGCATCGCTGTGAAGAACAATTAGAAATTACATAAAAAACGTATTTAGCAGAGCGTAGTTTCGATCTAAGGACCTCTGGGTTATGGGCCCAGCACGCTTCCACTGCGCCACTCTGCTACCCGACATTGTTCAGCAAAACCAATTCTTAAATACTGTAAACCGGATTATTACGCTTGTATGTATAAGTCATTTGCCCTTCATGTTTTGTGCAGTGACGGCTGGTGGGTTAAATTATTGGTGGTGCACAAATGAAAAAAAAATTACAGAGTAGTAATGACTCACCTGTTTATACAGAAACTCTGCTCTACTCTCCTTAAACCTGGCGAGTCTATCGATAACTTTTGCTTTGAAGTCGCTGATCTTCATAACAAACTCTCTCTCTCTCTCTCTCTCTCTCTCTCTCTCTCTCTCTCTCTCTCTCTCTCTCTCTCAATTGAAAGCATTGCTAATGCTGACAACCGGTCCTGTGACACTGTGTTCCTAAGGAAAGTTTTTACTCTTTTTAAAGTTGAGGAACAGCGTTCTGCTTCAGCGGTACACTTTGGCATAGTTATCAGTACTCGGAGGAGTTTGACACATTCGCTGAATGTTGCACATAAATTGTTTTGCTTAATGAAGTCCATCAAGCACAAAGCGCCGGACATTCCACGAAATTCCTCTCGACTGTAAATTACAGTCAGTTCTCTACGAATTTTTGTTCCAAAGATAAAAGATAGGACCTTATTGTTTCTCTAAGGGAATCCTCTGGAAATGTCTTACAAATTTTCTTGAGGAAACAAACTGGAGGCTACCAGATGTCCCGTGAAGCTAAATCTGTCCTTTGCTTCTCTAAGAATAATGTCACATACTTCAAGAGCTTCTCTTCTTTTCACATCATGATCTTATATTCTTCTCCTCTTAATTACAGTTTCTTCGTGTTCCTCGATATCCTAGCTATTTCTTACCTTTTGCACTTCCCTTTCAAGTACGTTTAGCTGGGCGAGGGCAAATGTTGCATTACAGTCTCGTTTCTGCAGCTGATTGTACAAAATGTCCACATGGTGCATGATCTTCTGGAAGAAAGACAGCCAGAATACAAAATTATCATCTTTCAAAGTGGCCATAAACCCAGAAGCCTGAACAGGTGTGGCGTTGTTGTTTAACAGAGCTCTCTTCTGAATAACGTCCATGAATTTAATTAAATTCTCCCTGTGTTCGAAAATGGTATTGACGGCCCGTGAATGAAAATTCCATCGTGTCGGAATAGAACGTAGTATTCGCTTCTGCACAACTTCATCAAGCACAATTGTGAGGAGAATTTGGAAAACAAATGTGCATATTCCTTGTAAATTGGCAAAAAATATCCTCACACTCGTGTTTACTGAGGCTGCATTTGTATTATTAAATTAGGTTTATGTGCATAGCAGTGTATATAAGAGGCACAAGGATATTTCTCTTTCGCAATTGCTTTAACACCGTGTTTCCTACCTCCTATGACGGATGCACCATCATAGGTCTGTGCTATAAGTTTATTCGGGCACCCTGACAGTTGCAGATCAACTTCAGATTTAATGACCGTGACAAGAGAGTCTGCATAATGACCAGAAGGTTCTACAGGCTTGTCATTCACAAGATATCTGTAGATAATAACCATCTGATACACTGATCTGATACATTAAGGAAACAACAGTGGTTTCAACTTCTATGACAGCAAGGAATTCTGCATCCTTAATCTCCTTTATTATTTCCTCTTGGCATACCTCTAACATACACTGAAGAATTTCGTTTTTTATAGCTTCTGAAGTGCCCTTAAGAACAGTTGCTTTTTCCAGATGGCCCTTCAGGACACTATCGAGATCAGTGCTGAAATCTATTAGGCCTCGAAAGATGCCAGGGTTTTGTGATGTATCAGATTCATCATGACCTCTCAAAGCCAGCTCAAATTAGCCGCAACACAGTAGGTAAACAGTTTATTATGATATTTAGGACATATCTATTCTGCGTAACTTTATCATTATGCAGCTGTATGTTCCTTCTGTGTGCATTGTCCATTTGTGCAGAAATATTAATATTGCCATAGATTGCTAAACTTAATGAATTTTTTATATGAGACGAAGAGAACTCATGTTTTTTAACATGGTCATGCATGTGTTGTATGTCTTTCATTCCTTGCTTCACCCAGGAATCATCTCCAAAGAGCAGGCATGGGAAACAGTATAAAGAGTTATTAACTTCACATCCACATAACCAGTCCTGCTTCTTATACATGTCAGGGTTGAACTTCCTATTGGATGTTCTAGCTTTTGTCTTAATCGTTTGAGTTATGGAAATGTTTGGCGTGGGCCTACCCATTCGTTTCACTTCAGATTTTTCTTCAGCACTCCGTTGCGAAAAGGGCTTTTGCACTAAAGATTGCACAGTATTCATTCTATCAGAATTTTAAAAACGTACAAAAACAACACCTCACAATAAGCACTATAAATAAAATGTTAGAATACTCAGTTTAACCTTAAACAAAGATTTCTCAATAGTCTGCTAGCACGGAACCACACCACAGAACTAGCAGACCACAGATACAAACCATGCGAAGCCTGAAGGTCACGCTATAGCCGTTGCTAAGAGTAGGAGGAGCTAGGTTTATAAACCTCCATTTAAGCAATGTATAAGAAGCCACTCCCATCTCTTCACCTACCCGCAACCCCCTCAGAGAACCCGAATTTGGGCGAAATCTAAGGTTAACACTTCGCTGCAAACCTGGCGGCTCCTACAGCTAACATCTGTTTATTTCGACTTCTGCGGTCATGGGCAGCTGCAGACAATAAGCGTAGTTGAAACATGTTTGTATATAAACAATGCAAACAATTACAACTTAAATGTGCAAAATGCACCTGTTGTATATTCAGAATCAGTGGGTGTAGCGCAAACCTGCAACCTTATGGAGGAACCGCCCCTGGTTTTATGTATGGTACTGCGGCAAACCCGCGTACCAGAGTTAAATTGATTGGGTTCTAATTGGACCTATGAGATCTCTTATTCTCAAGTGAATGGTTGTAGGAAATGGATTTTGGTGGTTGTTGGCTACTCAATTGTATTAATAACACTTTGCTTGTTGCAGAATTGTTAGGCTTAATTCCTACTAAGTTTGCTTATCGAATTGTATCGGTGACCATCTGTTAGTAAAATTCCTAACATAAATTCAATTTTACTTGAAAACCTGGATTATTTGTTTAAAGTTACTTCCGCACAGTTTCTATTATTTTCTTCTTTATACGGCGATTACTTTGCTCTAATACACTTCTAATGGTGCTTCCACTTACGCTGGTTACGCTATTCTTAACTTCCCTACATTTCGGACTTATAAAACTTCGCTTCTCCTTCTTAATGCGCATGAACACGCCCTTCCTGTCGTAATATAATCTTTTAAGTAAATTTTTCTTACTTCACGATTCAGTTCGAACCTTATTCTGACGCCCTCTCTATTTATCACATGACAAAACTAGCTCACCCTTCTCAAAAGTTACATTATTATTGGTTTCTCATTTATTTCGAATTTTCGCATTGGTTTGCAAAACACATCTAATTCATTGACGTTCAGCCCATCCTGAGTTGCGGAACGCCTACTCTGAGTTGTTTGAAACGGCATACATCGTTATCAAATCAGCGAAGTAAATCTCTTTAGAGTTCATGCTCAACTGGATTTTGAAAGACCTTTGTCCCAAAACATTCCTGGCTGAAAGTATTCTAAAGTCCTCAGACACTGAACTTTTACTAGCACAAAGAAGATAACGGTCCTCCCTTCATGTCTCTCCGACGTGTACAGATTTTTACAAGAATATTTTTCTCTTTCTTTCCTGGATGCTAGTATGTATGTTATATTAAATTATATTCTTCCCTTCTTATTCTTTAAACCAACCGCTATTTTAATCATTGCTCTATCTATTATAATTTAATATTATTATAACAAGATTTTTATATTAGTTTAGCAAAGAATTTTTATTAATTTATCTTCTTTTTTAATTATCTGATTTCGATTAATTCGCCGCCTCCAAATGCTGCCTGATACTGCGGTTAGAGCACACAGGAAGTCCTCGACTTTTAGCTGACCGACTGAGTGTGGACGAACGTGGCATGTACAACGATCTAACCTCAAGAAACTCATTTAGGGATGGTATCTTGATACACAAAGCACTAAATCCCACAAATGCATTGTTTTCGAAGAGTCAACTGTATCCAAGATCACATAAGTGCTGAGGTTTTTACGGCCGGCGTAGTCAACTACATTATATACATCTTTCGGACTTTTAGGTTGTGGTGCAGTTTGTTTAACTTCTGACGTTTCGCCGAAAACTACATCCGGCATCTTCAGGGTTACCAAAGCTTGTGAGCTCATGAGTACAGAAACCAGTCTTTTGAAATTTCAGTGTGCGATCCCATATATCTAGCGCCAAGAAAGTCGTAAGTGTGCGAGACATAGAGAAATATAAAATGGGTGGGGGTAAGGATGTGACAACGCTGAGTGCGCTAGCGCATCTGATTCGCCAGAATCTGGAACTATTCTCATTTGAAACAAATAATAAAATTCTAATACATTTCTTATTCCATACATTTGCATTTCTTAACTTAGCCCTCTACAATTACTATATGCCGACGACAAGAAGGCTAGATGGGTATGAAGGGCACAGGAGCTTGAACTTTTATCTGCTCTGGTAGTGCATCTGTTTACTAGGAAATGAGTGTATGACAGTGCATAAGTGTCACCAATGCTGCCGGATCTAACATTTGTTGCAGTAAATGCAGTGTTAGGTATTATGTATGAGAGCGTTATGTGAAAACACATAACCAGCCACCCTTCCTTGTCATACTCGGAAGGCAAGCATATTCACCGAAGTTACTGTAAAAGTGATTACGTTATTACATATTCCTGCAGCTTGCTTTCTTGTCCTGGGCAAACAGTACAGCACGCAGGATCAACAGGATCAACAGGATCAAATGATGTAAAATGTACATTTAGCAGAGCGTGGTTTGGATCCACGTACCTCTGGGTTATGCGCCCAGCACGCTTCCACTGTGCCACTCTGCTACCTCTCAGATTACGTTATAAAATTAGTAATAAACAAAAGGAGTTAATTACTCAACGTGTAGATTTATTTTTCAAAATACTAATGAACTGACGCAATGAATCCAGTTAGAAGTAACTGAAGTGACAATGTAAAGGATTTAGCGACAAGCCAAAGCAAATGAATATGAATGCGATGCAACCAAAGACGTGCCACCTCGCCATTCACGCTACGAAAGGTTTCAACACGGTTATATTCATGGTGTATTACAGGCTATTAGATTTTACTTTTATATTTTATTCTTTCGGAAATCCATTTAAAATGTCAGTGTTGCAGGATTACAGAAAGCAATGTCTGTGAAGATGCATTAGAAATTATATAAAAAACTACATTTAGCAGAGCGTAGTTTCGATCTACGGACCTCTGGGTTATGGGCCCAGCACGCTTCCACTGCGCCACTCTGCTTGGTATTTAGCTACCTGCAAACCTGTAATGCAATAATTTATTATGGACTGTTAACCTTCAGAACAGCCAAAGCAGGTTATGTGTAAGGAACATAGGAGGTCCTCCATTCTTAAATGACCAACTGAGCCTGTATGAACGTCGCCTGGGCATATACCTTCGGTTCCGCCGCCATTCATTCGAAAAAATGCCCCTAATTACCTTCCTTTCGCTGGCATTTCATATTATTAGTTCATCGGTCTCATATAATACGAAGCATCAGGCTGTTCCCTTCACCTGATATTTTCTATGGTCCAGCTCCTCTGTAGCCCTCGACATGGGTCTAACCCCAAGAACCCATTTGGGGGTGGAATCTTAATACGCAACACTCTAAGTCTCTTTAAGGGACATTATTTACTAGAAATCCATTTTTTTGTGGAGCTAATGATATCCAAAGTATTCGTTGTTTTTTATTAGAGTGGAACATTGGAACATCATTTCATTCATCGGACGATATGACTCAACTTTTGAGGTTTTCCATTCTCCTGAAAGATGAATGTCTGGTAACTCTGAACTCTATGTATCCTGTGCTCATTTGGATATCATTTCCTACATCGTCTGATATGACTACGTTGGAGGGAGGAAGTTAAGAAAAAAATCAGATTAGCCTATTATTAATTTGAAGTTCCAAATGCTTCTACTTTTCTCAAATATTGAATGTATGGTATTCTTTGTCTTTGTAATGAAATGCGATGTTAAAGCAATTACATAATGATCAGATATAACAGATTTGGTTGTCAGTTAAGTACACTGCATCCCTTTCTTTTTATCTAAGAAAATAAATATAATTCTCTGTCTAGAATAACATGCATTAGATAGAAAAATAATATTTTTAGAGAAGAATTTCAGGACGAGCGAGTTGATAACGCAATTATGGACTGAAGTTCTTATAAATTAATATGTACGGAGAGATAAATAATCGTAAAGGATACATCCAAAGTTCACCGGAGAAACTCTAAAAACACCGCGAATTTCTCTTCACCAATCACTGAACAAACAGCGTTGAGCTTTCTGATATAAATTTTGTGTATCCCTCCGCGTTCTGGAGCCACTAACGTAGTAGTGTAATACAATACAGTGGGTTTACTTGCGTAAAACAAAGCAAGTAAATTCAAATCTTATTTCTTATTTCTCGAATTTTCAATTTCAAAATTCAGCGTCATACAATTATGTAGCCTCAACAGTGAAATAATATAAAATACAAATTTGGTGGAACGCTCATTCCATCCACGGACCTTTGGATAATCAGTCCATCACGCTTCTGATGCACCACACTGCTGACTCTCAAATGGCCTTGAGACCGGCAATAAATAGGAATATTAATGACTTAATATGTAGAACTTTTTTTCTAAGATACTAATGAATTGAAGGTAATGAATCCAGTTAGAAGTAACTACACCAAGGAGTCACAATATATGACATGCAACAGTAGATATGCTTGGAAGTGTTCTAATACGTTCATTTTCACGGTTTATTGAAAGCAGCCAAACGTTCCTCTTATATTATTCTTATTCTTTCAGATATCCATTTAAAATGCCAATCTTGCAATATTCCAGAAAGGCATCGCTGTGAAGAAGAATTAGAAACGACATAAAAAACACATTTAGCAGAGCGTAGTTTCGATCTACGGACCTCTGGGTTATGGGCCCAGCACGCTTCCACTGCGCCACTCTGCTCCCTGATAGCTAACAGCGAAACCAGCTCTTAAATAATGAAAACCGGATTATTACTCTTGTATGTATGTTATATGCCCTTCAAGTTAGGTGTGGCACACAGGAGGTCCTCGCCTCTTAGCTGACCAACTGAACGTAAACGGACGTGGCAGATAATGTCTATCTAGTCAACGCGAGTGCAATTTGCCTCACAAGGGAAACGGACCCTACAGCCCACTAATGACCGTCACAAATCTATCTCGACACTTCAGAAATGGAACACTGTCGTTGAGGACCAATGGCAACCCTGATTTCTGGAAATGGCATTTGCATGTTTACCCCACGTGGAGTCGCAGTTGCCAAAGTTCCAACTTCCAGTTGATCTGTTGCATTACGTGCAGAAATTCGTTGTGTGTCACGATGTGAAGTCCGTGGGAGGGAAATGCAGTGGTAAAAGCAAATTAAGTAGTGGATAACTTTCAGTCAAGTAAAAATAATCAAAGTGATGACAATAGTGTGAATAACTGGGCCCAGTTATGTTACTGGAAAAGCCCCCAAAAACAAAGCTATAACGGGAACTATTTCTAAGCAAAATCAAGCACTTGTTTTGAACACATAAAAATATGTGCTGAAAAATAATCTTGGTAAGGGGTCATGCAATGAACCTGATGATGAATTCTGGGTATTTACAGAAATACAGTAAGAAATATTGTGACGAAAGGAATACCAAAGACGTCGATCAAGTGTAAAAACAAAATGAAACGTTTCTCTAAAGTAGATAATTTCACATGCGATTTGATTTGGCGAAAAATTTATAGATTCTATGCAAAAGGGAAAGCGCCCACCTTAGACGAATTGGTTGCACATTTGCAAGAAATTTGTGATTTTCCTTATGTGCATTGCACTTTGTGCGGTCTCCTGAAGGAGCTGGGTTTAAAATACCGCACTTTGAGTAAGATAATGGTTATTATGGAATCCAGTAGATCCGTCAAAACTAAGGACGTTTTGCGGTAATGGACATAAGATAATTTATTTAGATGAAACCTCGTACGATACCCATGACGTATCGAGAAAGGTGGCAACCTTGCAGAAAGGTCTGGGAGAAGGAGGGCCGGGGTTGTAAAACGATTATAAGGGTTCGTCAAAGGAGGCGGCCGACGTACACACGCGTTAACTAAACAGACTTCACGAAGGTCTAGTCTGAAGAAACCAATTTGGGGGTAAAATCTTGATACTCAAAACACTAAATTCCACAAATGTATTGTTTTCGAAAAGTCAATGGTATCCAAGATCACATAAGTGCTGAGGTTTTCACGGCCGACGTCGTCAACCATATTATGTACATCTTCCGAACTTGCAGGCCGTAGTCCAGTTTGATTAACTTCTGACGTTTCGGCGAAAACTACATCATGCATCCTCAGGGTTACCAAAGCTTGTGAGCTCATCAGTCCAAAAACCAATCTTTAGAAATATCAGTTTGCCATCCCTTACATCTAGCGTCATGAACACTTGCACGTGTGCGAGAGAGAGAAATATAAAAACGGTGGGGGTGATGACGTGACAAAACTGAATGAGCTAGCGCATCTGATTCACCAGACTGCGGAATAATACAAATAATACGAGGGCTGATCATCAAAGACTGAGACACAGAGGTTTATTACTGCAATTCAATGTTTACATGATCTTTTCCAAAGTAGTCCCCTGCTACTTCAATACACTTTTTATAGCGTCTCTGCCTGTCCTTGAACACGTGCTGCAGACCATTCTTTGTCAGGTCCTTGAGAATCTCCTCACTTTTCTTGAACACTGCTTCAGAGTTCTCAAATCGAATACCCCGAAACCTATCTTTTAGTATTGGGAATAAAAAAATAAGTCACAGGGTGCAAGATCGGGGCTATAAAGTGGATGTGGTACACAGGTAATGTTGAATCGAGCCAGAAACTGCATGACTTGATTTGCGACGTGAGGCCGTGCATTGTCATAATGAAGTCATCACCCAGTCCGAGAAAGCTCTAGTCGTTTCCTTGCAACGTGCCTCCTCAGTGTAGCCAATACTGACGTGTAGCATGCTGCTGTAACAGTAGTGTGAGGGGGAACTGCATGCTGGTAAATCATTCCATTACAGTCAAAAAATGTGATCACCATCACTTTCCCTGCAGATGGTACAACTTTTGCCCTTTTTGGTGTTAGAGAACTTGGCAATTTCCACACTGTGTTGGCTTGTTTTCCTTCAGGATCATAATGATGCAGCCATGACTCATGACTGGTGATAATCGAAGCTTAGGGGCATTAGATTTGAATGCACATTTAGCAGAGCGTGGTTTCGATCCATTGACCTGTGGGTTAAGGGCCCATCACGCTTCCACTCTGCCACTCTGCTAGCTATGAAGGAATGCTATAAAATCAGTAATAAATAAATGTATTAATTACTCCAAGTGTACAATTATTTTTCAGAATACTTAATGAAATGACGCAATGGATCCAATTAGAAGTATCTAGAGACACAACGTAGACGACTTAGCAGCGAGCCAGAACAAGTGAATATGAATGCGATGCGACAAAAGACGCGCTACCTCGCCGTTCACGCTTTGAAAGGTTTTAACCCGGTTTCTTGGTGTATTGAAGGCAGCTAGATTTTAATTTTGAATTGAATTAACTCTTTCGCATATGCATTTAAGATGTCAGTGTTGTACAATTACAGAAAGCTATATCTGTGAAGATGCATTAAAAATGATATAAAAAACTAAACTTAGCAGAGCGTAGTTTCGATCTACGGACCTCTGGGTTATGGGCCCAGCACGCTTCCACTGCGCCACTCTGCTTGGTGTTCAACGCTATGCAAACCTGTTTGAAATAGTCAATACCGGACTATTAACCTTCAGAACAGCCAAAGCAGGTTATGTGTAAGGAACACAGGAGGTCCTCGATTCTTAATTGACCAACTGAGCGTGTACGAATGACGCCTGGGCATATACTTTCGGTTTCTCCGCCATTCATTCCACGAAATACCCCTAATTACATTTCCTTACACTGGCATTTCATATTATCATTTCATCGCTCTCATGCCAGGTATCGGGCTGTTCCCTTCACCTGATATTTTCTATGGTCCAGCTCCTCTGCACCCCTCGACATGAGTCTAACCCCAAGAGCCAATTTGGGGGTGACATCTTACTACGCAACACTCCAAGTCTCTTTAAAGGACATTATTTACCACAAATCCATTTTTTTCGTGGAGATAATGATATCCAAAATATTCATTGTTATTTATTAGATTGATAGTCTCTTTCTTTAACTCTTGGTCATACAAAGACAATAAATTACAACCATCACATGAAGAATGGCCTTTAAAATTTTTGCCTCTACGCAATTCTCCTATTTATGTTGTAAACATTAGCAAAGAACACATAGTAAAACATTTTTCAAAATTGTTTATGACATTAATGTGAAAAAACAAAACGTAGCCATGGTAACTTAGATTAAAGTGTATCTGTTTTACGTTCAAGAGGTATTGAGTTTGAATCTTGATTAAGATGATAAACTTCTCTTTCTGGGTTTCCCCTTGTCCTGAAAGATGAATGTCTGGTAACTCTGAGCCATATGTACAGACGCGAGCAAATGTTTTCCGATGTCAGCAAGGCTGGCCTACGTGAGGAAGGCGGGTTTCTTATCAGTTAGTTGCACCAGGAAAGTTCAGTTTCCGTATACCTGACCAGCGAGTTGGGCGCACAGGTATTTAAGCCTCAATGGAAAATAGAAACAATTTTGCCACATGGAACGTAGGTGGTTTTATATAACTCACTATTATCAACCTTGTATTTATCGATCATTTTTAATAACGTTTTTTCCCCTTTCTCGCACACCACACCTCAACCATTTTAATCTCCCTTTCTTCTTTTTAAATACATTTCCTATACTCAAAGTAGTATTTTAATCTGGAAGGAAATACCTCTACCTTTCAAAACTTAGCGATACTATAATGTTAGACTGCGTGGTATTTAAAATTAATATCTAAAATTGTTGTTTAAAATTTATATCTTGTTCCGAAAATAAATATATTAGTTTTTTGTCACAGTTCTCAAGAACAGCTTATATGGATATACTACGACAATTAATATAGCCACCAAATTGAAAGCTTTATATATATTAGACTTTTAACGACCAACGGAATAAATAAAATAACAATTTTGTTTGATAATGATCACGTTAGCATCAATGGCATGTCAGAGGTTTCACGAAGGAGTTCTTTAAATGTCAGTAAAACTGATATGATGCATTTCAGGTTTAGCTAGCCGCGCCGTGGCTCAGTGATTAGACCGCTTGGCTCTCACCAAGGTGGCCCGGGTTCGATCCCAGGCGACCGCAAAGTGAGAATTGTGGTGGACAACACGGCGCTGGGGCGGGTTTTCTCCGGGACCTTCGGTTTCCCCCGCCATCTCATTCCACCGGAGCTCCATCTTCATCTCATGTATTATCAGTGTCACCGCCTGCGGTGCCGTATGTAGTAAAAGCGGGCGTTAAACACTATACACTTCATTTCAATTTTAGCTACACGTAGAAACCATCGAACTAGACCGGGCTTGAACTCGCAACTTTGGGATCAGAATGCCAGCATCTAAGTCAATCTGATCAGCTTTTATAATGATGATGGTGATGGTGTTTTCTTTTTCTTTTTTGTAATTTACGTCCTACAACGTTAAGTAATAACGGGCAATGAATGGAATGGGTGAAATGATGCTTAAATGAGCCCAGGATTCATAGAGCTTAGAGTTACTCGACATTCATCTTTTAGGATAAGGGAAAACCCCGGAGAAAACCTTGTCCAGGTAACTCACCCTGATCGACATTCGAACTCGGAACCTCTTGAACGTGAGGCAGACACACTAACAACACCTTACCGAGGCGGGCGATAATGGTAATGATGATTATGATGATTATGATGACAAAGAAAACCTGAAAGGTCAAATAAGAGTGTAACGCTAATCTAATATGCAGCTATAACAGAATTAAACATTTAAACAAGAAATAGTTTACGTATTTGAAGCATATATAGTGGAAGCAGTGTGCAGCGATTATCTACTCTAGAGGCTGTGAACATTACATTTCGGTATGAAAATTAACACAAATATCGCGAAAAATGAACTGTCATGTAGATGTCGTTGCTGAAATCGGTCAATTTAATAAGTTAGTGTTAGCACTTTCTTCGTTCACGTATTTTAGGGAAATACTGTAGAGTTACTTCAGGAATATTTTAAAAGTTGCGTCTTCCAGTGAACTTGTCTACATAGGCAACAGAACTGTCACTGTGGTTAAATGAATATGTGGTCAATGCACTCTGCGATTGGCAGTTACCTCCTCGTAGCCAAAGGTCAAATTTGTATTATATATATACTCGTGTATATAAGAGCGGAAGGTTTGCATTTGATTTAAAAAAAAAAAACGGCAAAGAGTATAACTGTATCGTGCCTTAGAGTGAATAAGATTAGAGAAGAATGCCTTTAACCTCGGAAGGCACTCGGGGCCGTATTGTTGGCATGTGGGAAGCAGGTCTTGCTACCACACAAATAGCTAATTCTATGGGAAGGGGGCTAAAAAAATAAACGTAATTATTCGTCTGGAATAACATGCATTAGATAGAAAAATAATATTTTTGGACAATAATTTCAAGAAGAACGGATTGATAGCGCAATTATGGACTGGCGTTCTTATAACTTAATATGTACAGAGAGATAAACAATCATAAATGAAGCCTCTAAAAACACCGCCAATTTCTCTTCATCAATCACTGACTTAAGATCTTTGAGCCTTTCAAATTAATTTTGTTTATCCCTCCGCGTTCTGGAGCCACAAACGTAGCAGTGTATTATAATGCAGTGCCTTTACTTGCGTAAAAAAAGCAACTAATTGAAATGTTATTTCTTATTCTTCGGATTTCAAAATTAAGCCTCATACATTATAGCGTGTAGCCTCAACAGTGAAATGAAATAAAATACAAATTTGCCAGAGAGCTCTCTCGATCCACGGACCGCTGGGTAATCAGTCCAGCACGCTTCTCCCACACCACCCTGCTAGCTCTCAGATGGCCTTGATACCTGTTATAAATAAAAGTATTAATTACTTAATATGTAAAATTCTTTTCCAAGATACTAATGAATTGAACCTAATGAATCCAGTTCTTTCCTTTTATATTATCTTTATTCTCTCAGATACCCATTTAAAATTTCAACCTTGTAGAATTATAGAAAGGCATCGCTGTGAAGAAGAATTAGAAATGATATAAAAAGGATATTTAGCAGAGCGTAGTTTCGATCTACGGACCTCTGGGTTATGGGCCCAGCACGCTTCCACTGCGCCACTCTGCTACACAACCTTATTCGGGGAAACCAGTTATCAAATAATATAAAACCGGATTATTACTTTTGTAGATATGCATTTGTCCTTCAAGTTAGGTGTGAGGCATACAGGGGGTCCTCGATTATTAGCTGACCAGCAGAAAATGGACTAACGTGGCAGGTACGAAGGTCTAACCTCAAGAAACTAATTTTGGGGTGGTATCTTGATACGCAAAGCACTAAATCCCGCAAATGCATTATTTTCGAAGAGTCAATGGTGTTCAAGATCACATTAGTGCTGAGGCTTTCACGGCCGGCGTCGTTAACTGCTTTATGTACGTCTTCTGGGGTTTGTAGGCCGTAGTCCAGTTTAACTTCAGACGTTTCGCCAAAAGCTGCGGCCGTCATCCTTATGTTACCAATGCTTGTGAGCTCATGAGTATAAAAACCAGTCTTTTGAAACTTCAGTGTGCGATCCTTTATATCTAGCGCCAACAGTCGCACGTGAGCGAGAGAGAGAGAAATATATAATGGGCGGGGGTAAGGATGTGACAACCCTGAGTGCGCTAGCGCATCTCATTCGCCCGAGTCTGGAACTCTTCTTATTTGAAACAAATAATAAATTCTACTACATTTCTTATTCCTTAAATTTGCATTTCTTAACTCACAATTACTATATGACAACGACAAGAAGGCTAGAGGGGTATGAAGGGAAGAGGAGCTTCAATCATTACATTACAATAAAAAATTGTCATCACTATCACCTTAACTGCATATGGAACAACTTTTAACTTTTTTGGTGTTGGAGAACTTGGCGATTTCCACAGAGTGCTGGCTTGTTTTTCTTCAGGATCTTAATTATGCAGCCATGACTCATCACCGGTGATAATAGAAGCTTAGGGGTATTCGATTTGAGAACTCTGAAGCAGTGCTCAAGAAAAGTGAGGCGATTCTCAAGGACCTGACAAAGAATGGTCTGCAGCACATGTTCTAGGACTGGCAGAAACGCTATAAAAAGTGCATACTTTGTTTATCAGCCCTCGTAAATTCTGTTACATTTCTTATTGTTGAGATTTGCATTTCAAAATCCAGTCCTCTACAGTTACAGCGCGCAGGATCAACAGTGAAGCATTTGAAACGATATAAAATGCACATTTAGCAGAGCGTGGTTTCGATCCGCGGACCTCTGGGTTATGGGCCCAGCACGCTTCCACTGCGCCACTCTGCTATCTGTTAGATGATGTTATAAAATTAGGAATAAATAAATGCATTAGTTACTCAACGTGTATAATTATATTTGAAAATATGTAATGAACTGACGCAATAAAACCAGTTAGAAGTAACTACAGACTCAACGTAGAGAACTTAGCAATAAATCAAAACAAATGAATATGAGTGGGACAAAACAAAAGACGTGCTACCTCTCCCTTCATGCTTTGGAAGGTTTTAACCCGGTTATATTCATGGTGTATTACAGGCAGCTAGATTTTACTTTTATAATTATTTCATTCTTTCGGATATCCATTTAAAATACCAATGTTGTAGAACTACAGATAGCCATGTTTGTGAAGATGCGTTAGAAATGATATAAAAAACTACATTTAGCAGAGCGTAGTTTCGATCTACGGACCTCTGGGTTATGGGCCCAGCACGCTTCCACTGCGCCACTCTGCTTTGTGGTCAGCACTATGCAAACCTGTCTTGGTATATTGAATACCGGACTATAAACCTTCAGAACAGCCAAAGCGGCTTATGTGTAAGGAACACAGGAGGTCCTCCATTCTTAACTGACCAAATGAGCGTGTACGAACGACGCCTGTGCATATACTTTTGGTTCCGCCGCTATTCGTTCGACAAAATGCCCCTAATTGCCTTCCTTCCGCTGGAATTTCATATTATTAGTTCATCGGTCTCAAATAATACAAACCATCGGGCTGTTCACTTCACCTGATATTTTCAATGGTCCATCTCTGCACCCCTCGACACGGGTTTAACCTCAGTAACTCATTTGTGAGTGAAATCTTACTACGCGACACTCTAAGTCTCTTTAAAGGACATTATTTACTACAAATGCATCTTCTTTTTCGTGGAGCTAATGATATCCAAAATACTCGTTGTTATTTATTAGAATGTTTTTGGCTTTCTTTGTCTCTTGGTCATACAAGACAATAAATTTGAAACCCTCACATAGTGAATGGTTCTTAAAGTATTTTGCCTCCCGGAGTCCTATTTATATTCTACACATTATAAAGGACACATAGTAAAACACATTTTTAAAGTTGTTTAACATATTAATATGGGATTAAAACCAACAAAAAGCTTGCTTCGGTAGTGTAGACGGCAGCACATTTGCTTCACGTTGAAGAGGTCTCGAATTCGAATCTTGGTCAGGATGATAACACTTCTTTTCCGGGGCTTTCGCTTATTCCGGTAACTCTAAGCTCTATGTACCGTGTACTCATTTGATCATCATTTCATTCATTGTCCGATATGACTTAACGTTGGAGGTTTTCCCTTATCCTGAAAGATGAATGTCTGGTAGCTCTAAGCTCTATGTACCCTGTACTCATTTGATCATCATTTCATTCATTGTCCGATATGACTTAACGTTGGAGGTTTTTGCGTATCCTGAAAGATGAATGTCTGCTAACTCTAAGCTCTATGTACCCTGTACTCATTTGAACATCATTTCATTCATCGTCCGATATGACTTATCGTTGGAGGTTTTCTCTTATCCTGAAATATGAATGTCTGGTAAGCCTAAGCTCTATGTACCCTGTACTCATTTGAACATCATTTCATTCATCGTCCGATATGACTTAACGTTGAAGGTTTTCCCTTATCCTGAAAGATGAATGTCTGGTAACTCTAAGCTCTATGTACCCTGTACTCGTTTGAACATCATTTCATTCATCGTCCGATATGACTTAACGTTGGAGGTTTTCTCTTATCCTGAAAGATGAATGTCTGGTAAGTGTAAGCTCTATGTACCCTGTGCTCAGCTGAACATCATTTCATTCATCGTTCGATAGTTACAAAAAATGAATGAAACGCAAGTTTTAGTAACAATATTTGTAGCAGAGATTTAAATCACATGAAGAGTCTCTCTGATTAACACATAAAGCTGCGATAAACAGATAAAATGGCCATATCTGAGCTATGAATTTAAATTGGCTTTATGACCCAACCTAAGTGATTGCTGGGCCTTATTAAAACGTCGTTTTATTTTTCCGCGGGCGGTACATGCACGCGATCGGGGTCACGATAGCGGTACTTGATCGATAACAACTTGGCAATAAAACATTTAATATTCTTTAGATTCACCAGCAGTTTGCTTTCAATTTAATATTGATGCACTTACTTCAATAATCATCCTTTGATCTGTTGCGTGTGACCCAGAAATATGACGTAACCTCATGCTTTTCAATAATAGTAATTACTCACTAACAGAATTTCTGCAAAAATTTGCAATTTCAGCAAAAATAAGCCCTAACCTGGAAGAGATAGGCAAATACTTACTAAACACAAAACGTACGAGAGCTGTTCAAAAAAGAATGACCATAATATTTTTACGGTCATAATTCAATCTTATTATGTTCTGTTAGCTTAACGTGAAACAAACACACCGTAGTAGTTTCATTGTTGGTACTCTTGGTTCCCACCTATGAGAACCAGGCAAGTTCAGACATGTTTAGTATCGCCTACCGCTGCAATGAAACTAACATGCAGTTAAAGTTGATGTTAGAGGAAAATCCGGAGTTGCTTTCAAACTTAAGCACTGCTGATGAAACTTGTCTACATCATTTTGATCCTCAGAGCAAACAGCAAAGCTCAGTGTGGAGATCTCCTTTATCGCCAATCTCCAAAAAAGCAAAAGTGATTGCTTCTGCTGGGAAAGTTATGGTCATCTCATTCTTTGATATTCATGGAATCTTTTATCAGCAAGTTGTAGCTGAACACATATCAGTAACTGGACAATACTACAGGGATGTCCTGAAAACATTGCAGGTCTATATTGAAACTTTGTGGGTTCGTGAAATGAAAAGTGCAATTACACAAACTCAACAATGTTCTTTATTTCCACCGACTTACAGTTGAACACTTGCCAATTACACAGAATTACGTAATGCATACAATTACAATTCACCAGTTCGTCCGTTACCGTTCCGATGCACGTACACAGTCTTCTCGTCCGTTCACTAGCTCGTCAAGCACTGACTGACTGAATTCACTCACTGCAGCCCTTTTTATAGGAATATCGCCGTTTTCTCGAAGCCTCTAGTTTCCGTGAATCACCGCGAAGGTTCCAGATGGCAGTGGAAGAGGGGAAGAGGCGGCCAGCGACAAGTGACACTTCCCTAATCATCCCCCTCAGTTAGTGACAGAGACTAATGGGTGGGTGTGGTTTGGCTGCCTCTGGCCCCTTACTCAGCTCTCGTTGGTTGTGCTTTCCGCTAATTGGGTGACAATATCAGGCGCAAAAGTTCACATTTCCGTGAGGTAGGCTGGATGCTGTGACACGATAATGCGCGGCGTATACTGCCAATGTTGTTGCTGAATATCTTGCAAAAATCAACGTGAATTGCATCCCTCACCCTCCCTATAGTCCGGATTTAGCCCCATGTGACTTTTTTCTATTCTCTAACTTGAAGAAACAACTTCGTGGGAGGCACTACCCATCATCAGAAGCAGTGGTGAAGGCTGCGGAGGCGATTTTGAAGGATATATCAAAAAATGGTCTCCAGCATGTCTTTGAAGACTGGCAGAAACGCTGAGACAAGTGCATCGCTTTCGGGGGAGATTATGTTGAGAAGGACCATCAAAATTATGAGGATGAGTAAACGTGCGTTGTAAAAAAAAATTGTGATCATTCTTTATTGAACAGTCCTCGTAAATAGCTTTGTAGTGTAGAAATTTTATGAAATATAATCTATTTTGGTGAATTAGTGATTTTTTAAGTACTTCCTGTTGTATGTTGTTGATATATTTCATTTACTTGTGGAGTCGGACACAGTAGGTCTCTAATCTCATGCGGAAGCAGTATTTCCTGTACGTCACAGATTTACGTGTAGAACTGTCCTTAATGTCGCATCAAAAACGTACTGCGTGGCGCAGTTAAGAAAATACTAAGGCCATTTAATAATTAGTGGGAGCATTTGAAGCAGTTGGCTTGAATAAATATGTGTTTTTTGTGTTGAAAATGTATATTCATATTATTAATACATATTAATATTATACTTAACGAAGCGGTAACAGTACTGTCATTCCGAACGCGGAGGAGTGATACGGTACTTTATTCTCTCGTTGGACATAGCATAGTTGTTTGGTTACATCACAGATTTTGTTTGTTTGTAATTTACGTCCTCCAACGTTAAGTCATATCGGACGATGAATGGAATGGGTAGAATGATGCTCAAATGTTCCCAGGGTCCATAGAGCTTAGAGTTACCAGACATTCGTCTTTCAGGATAAGGGAAAACCCCGAAAGAAAACTTATCCAGATAACTCAACCGGACCGAGTGTCGAACTCGGGACCTCTTGAACGTGAGGTAGACACGCTACTACTACGCTACTGAGGCGGGCTTACATCACAATTTATACTACAGTGGAATCAGTGACAAGTCAATACAAATAGAAATGAATGCCACGTAGAACTTTTTCACGGAGTATGGTACGCAGCTAAAAGTCACTGTTATATATTTTTTAATCTCAGGTATCCATTTAAAAAATGCAGTTTTGTAGAGTTGCAGAAGGCTGTCGTAGCAAAGAAGTATTATATCGGAAATAAAAGACACAATTAGCAGAGCGTAGTTTCGATCTACGGACCTCTGGATTATGGGCCCAGCAAGCTTCCACTGCGCCACTCTGCTCGTTAATACAGTGCATCACGGGGTCAGAAAATAGAGACAGGACAAAACAAACGGATATGAATGCGACGTATCACTTTTTCATAGCGTAGGGAAGAGAAGGCACCTAAGTATTACACAGGTATAACTTTTTTTAACACTTCAGATATCCATTTAAAAATGCAGATTTATAGAGTTACAGCGCGTCTCTGTATAGAAGGTGCATTTGAAAGGAAATAAAAAACACATTTAGCAGAGCGTAGTTTCGATCTACGGACCTCTGGGTTATGGGCCCAGCACGCTTCCACTGCGCCACTCTGCTAGTTGCTGAGTTGTATCCCGGAGTCTTAGAATAGTGGAGTTGACGACAAGTCAAAACAAATACACTACAGTATGATTTTTAAAACAAGATACGTGAATGTAATCAGGCAAGGGACGCCTGATGACGGTAACGTAAACAAAGGTAACGTACACGTTAACAAAGTTTGCCAGATTGGATACACTGGTGAATCACATACTCCTCATCTCAGTTATCGCTAGGCCGCGCCGTGGCTCAGTGGTTAGACCGCTTGTCTCTCACCAAGGCGGCCCGGATTCGATCCCAGGCGACCGCAAAGTGAGATTTCAGGTGGACAACACGGCGCTGGGGCGGGTTTTCTCCGGGACCTCCCGTTTCCCCCGCCATCTCATTCCACCGGTGCTCCATCTTCATCTCATGTATCATCAGTGTCATCGCCTGCGGTGCCGTATGTAGTAAAAGCGGGCGTTAAACACTACACATTTCATTTCATTTCAGTTATCACTAGTTGTATGCGGGAGACAGAGTTTGCCTAGTTGCGCTGTGTATTGTTAGCCTATTTCGTTAAAACAGCATTAAAATACGTTTTTATGGAAGCGAGACGTAGTGGCGGTAGGATTAGAGGTGGACCGAGGCAAAGATGAGCTTACGGTTGGCTTGTTACATTGCATAGCCAAGCTAGAGAATTTGCCTGTTCTCTTAGAGAATTCTTCCAACAGGAAGACGAGAGTTTGCTCCTTATCAATCAACAGCTTATTCCTTTTATCCAAAAGCGACAGTCCCATGTCAGTAGATATGCTTGCACGTAAAAGAATTCCTGTGGGTTAAAATTCCGGCATATCGGAGGCGTTGATATGAACATGTCAATTAACAAAGTCGTTAATAATAATATATTGCGATATTAATGTATACGGAACTTGGAAAGGTTTGAAAAAACGAGTTTTTTTTTCACTTCTCGAGATTCCATTATATACTTACCACATGGGTGTTATACATTATTTTTTGCACTATGTTTATTTATATGAATCTGAAATTTAGTAGTTAAGATATTAGCTGAAATATTAATAAATATAATTGAAGATAAATGTTAGACTTTAGAATGTGCATTGCGTATACGTGTTTCTATGGAGAAATACTTAGCGCATTGTGCGGGAATGTCAATTTAGTTGCATAGCAACAAGAACTGTATGTATGGAATATTAGTTACATAGTGCAAACAATTATTTAAAAGAACTCACACATATGAAAACCCTAAATCTCAGTGAATGTGTGAAGAATTTATTTCTGTTTTTAAAGTAGGCTAATACAGATTAACTGTGTATGTTTTTGTTGAGGTGAGAAATCACGAAACCTTGTTTATGTTTCCAGTGTTGAGAGGATAAAGGAAGGGGATCTGGTGGGCGACATTGCACTACCCATGTGGAGCAACAGATGACCTTCACGTATCTTCTTTTAAAAATCAGACTTTATGTCCAACGAGAGAATAACGTACCGCAAACGAAACGATGGTTTATGTCACTCCGCGTCCACGTGCGTTCGGAGTGACAGTACTGTTACAGTGGCGTTGTTCGAAAGGTTACCATGGATTTATCTTTGGTAAAAGACACTTCTCAGATAACGCACTGATTACTCCACGTGGAGTGAACATATATCTGTCATTTGTGATTTCGGCGAATTACTTTAGCTGAACTGAAGCGTTCATTGGTGCTTAGCACACGAACTGGAGGCCCGTCAGTACCCCTTTCACTCTTACAAGAACAATCAGTGCGTAATCTGAGAGGCTTCTATTAACAAAGATAAATCCATGGTAACCGTTCCAGCAGGGCGACTTTACCGCTGCGTTAAGTATAATATTAATATGTATTAATAAAATGAATATGCATTTTCATCACAAAAAACACGTATTTATTCAAGCCAACTGCTTAATGGCTTCGTTAAGTATAATATTAATATACATTTTCGACAATACAGGCACATTTTTCGAACTTCTACTTACCATATTTGCTTTCCTCTAATCTCAGCTGGAAATTGGTTCGATTACCTCTAGGTCCGACGTCTCCGAGTCGCTCGATCCATCATTCCCTAGATGTATCACGCATTTTCCCACGAGGGTGTCAATAATGCCCTCCAAGTCCCACATCTTTTGTCTCTCGCGAATCACATATTGGACGGAGGCACTCCAGTTATCAGGCGTTACAACATGGAATGCTGCGTCTACTAGCGTAAGCACATCTGCAGTTTGAAGGTCGTGTTATTTCTGGCGACGCAACCCTTTACCTGAATCCACACCATCTCTGTAGGGTTAAAGTAACAATGATGAGGTGGCAGTTTAAGTACAGTGTGACCTGCTAGTTTTGCCATTTCGTCTATTACGTATTTTTCGTTCTCTTTAGCACGAAACTTGACCATTGCCAGCAATTTCGCCTTAACATGACCCTTCGTGGTAAACTATACTTTTACCCTATAGTCATGTTATGATGTTACTTGTTTACTATACGTTCTAACCTCATGATAGTCTTCCGTTGTTTTGGAGAGAAACAAAGCCATCATCACTTCCAATGTGCAAAGATGCTTACCCCTCCCCGTATGAACTTAAACCAGATCGAAATGCATGAATCTTATTTTTATTTTACTTTTATTTTACTGTGGTGTCAGTCCATACTTTGCTTGTCGTGTGTCTCTGTTAACCAACATCTCATCTGAATAATAAACATTCCGCGTTTTACGGAGTTGCTTCAATATGCGCGCGCAGCATGATTTACTTTAATTACAAACTAACTTAACTATCTATGTTTCTTTATAGTTGAAATATGCTTAGTAAGCCATGCTGTACGCTTTAGCAAAACGAATTCAACACTCCACACCTCAGTAGCAGTACTTTATCAAGGGACTATTTACACGGCAGAAGTATCGTGGAAATTGTGAAGAAGGCGCGCTACGATCAACGCTCACATGGCTTTGTTTTCATCTACTTTATTCTCCCGCTGCAAGCAGTATAGCACGTGTGTGGGGCGTTCTGCATTTGTTATTCCAGCAAGCAGTGGCGTGTGTTAGGGAACTGATGTTATAGTTAAAAATTACATTCTCTGTTTTTTAAGTACATGATATAAATATTCTATAGCCACCTCCAATCATTTTGACCAGGTAGTTTTCTCGACTTGCTATTTTCAATAGCCCGGCGACATGTTTAACTTATCGTGTGCCCTTTTAATCCCATCGAAACTGCCTCTTACCCCGCTATGTATGTCTTGTTTTTCTCCTTAATTTAGCATTATTGTGAACGAAACTTACTCCTTCCACTTCTGATAGCGAGTCTTGCTCACATTCAAGAGGTCTTTGAGTTCTCATCTCGGTCAGGTTGAGTGCACATCTTGCAGTTTGAAGGTTGTGTCACTTTCTGGCGACGCAACCCCTTACCTGACTCTACACCATCTCTATTAGGTTCAAGTAACAATGATGAGGTGGCAGTCTGAGTACAGTGTGACCTGCCAGTCTTGCCATTTTATCAATTGCATATTTTTCGTTCTCTTTAGCACGAAACTTGACCATTGCCAGCAATTCCGCCTAACATGACCCTCGTGGAAAACTATAGTTTTAATCTATAAACATGTTACGATGTCACTGTTTTTCCAAGATTTGTTTGGTATACGTTCTAATCTCACTCAGTGGTAGAGGGCATTGTCCATCACAATAACGCTATTCGGTTGTAATTTGGGCAGAATCTTGATTTGAAAACGTCGCCATTCATTTCTTCATGATAGTCTTCCGTTGTTTTGCAGACCAACACAAGCTCGCCACCCTCGACAAAGCCATCATCACTTCCTATGTGCAAAGATGCTTACCCCTCCCCGTAGGATTTCTAAGTCCTGCACTTAAACCATATAGAAATTCATTTTTTTATTCCCACTGTGGTGTCAGTCCATACTTTGCTTTTCGTGTGTCCCTCGTTAGAGCAGCTACAAAATAAGGCCAATACGGTTATTGTACTGTCTTGGCATTGCCAGTTCCATTGCTAGCGGGCGACAAAGATGGAGGACATAACTGTGTTTGTCTTCGCCGAATCCACCTAGCAGATGCTGAGATCTACATATTCCGGCAGAGTAGTTCGCTTAATATCTCAGCATGTGTTTGAGAACATATACAATGATTATCGTGTAATCTGAGCATTAAAACCTTGAACTGGAGAACAGTTCGCTTACATAGCTATCGTTCATATGTACACAAAACAAAATGACTTAAGTTAGATGCGTTCTACGAAATAAGGTGTTGCTACAATGAAACAAAATAGTGAGGTTTCAACGATTTGTGAATATAGTTTCTATTTTAACTATGGCATATTTGTACACTGTCTGTAATAGACTTTAAACCATTTTTCCATTAAAATACTTAATAAATACTTAAGATATGAATATATACTTATGAAACATTTTTACACCATGAATCACATGTACTAATGTGCATTGTCATCAGATACTATTCTTTTAGCAAAGAATATCGCTTCTTTCAAGCAGAAATTTGGACCTTCATTTGTTTCTCCTATATTTGAACCCAAGAGATTTCAGAATATTAAGCATAGAAGATATAAAATACAAATATTCTATTTTCTCTCTCATTAAATTAGTCAGCCTTTTGGCAGTTGGATATTCATCCTTGTCATATAAATCGTAAATTGTTCTACGTAAACCACTCTTTTGAAATTCCTCTAAGTTGGTAGCACGTTTATTAGCTGCTTGATGTTTCCCTGGAGATCTAAATATGGAAACTTCTCCTAATTTGGTAAACGGTTTGCCTTCTTTAGCGATGTTCGTCACAGAATGAGCACTCACGTGATACGGCGCACCAGTACTAGGCTTGCTAAGCGGTGTATTTACTAACTTTGAAAAGCACGTGTGCTGGGTGCTATGTTTCTACATCGACGAATGCACTTTTGGTTGAGGCCTCAGAACCACCATTGGAGATACGTCGACACCTCTTCACCCAGCGCTTTCTATTGCGTGTTTTCTCCGTGGACGCCCACCCAGTATTGCGGACGCTGCAGTATCTCGCTGCTAATTAACTCAACGTGGACTTTCCTGCTGTACGGCGATTGCCCTTACTCTTACTGGGTTTTCGGGATCTATACCATGCTTTTCCCTTAATTTTGAAAAATCCCTCTCTTCCGGGGTTTCAATATCCATGACTTACACTTCCTGAATATTTCGGTGCATTATCTTCCTGATTACATCATCGTGAACGTCGCCCTCTCTCATTTCTTGCAGGTCACATGGTCAGATTTCACCACGATCTACACCGACGGTTCTAAATCTGCTGATGGAGTAGGTTATGCATACGTCTGTCCTTCTACTAGTGCCCTGCCTCGATACCGCTTACCTATGGAGGCTTCCAGCTACACTGCGGAGGTTCTGGCTATTCGTGACGCTTTTTATATGGGATTTCTCAGGGCTTCCCCAAACTGCCGGTCTTAACCGATGCGCAGAGTGTGCTGCAGAGACTCTTATCTCCTCTCGGGACGAGAGGTACGCACTGTTATCTTTACGAGATACTGACGTTGGTGAACAACGCTACCATATCCGGACTGATCCTTTGGATCAGAGGTCATGTCGGCATTCGATACAATGAGGTCGCCGATCGCCTGGCAAAAGCGGGGCTCATCCAAGGCACCTTTTAAGGCATCCAATTGCCTTATACGGATTTTTTCCCGGACCTTCAACGTGACGCCTATTGTCGCTGGAATGACGCCTGGATTCGTTCGCAGTCCATCAAAGGCTAATACTATGCCGCCGTTCAGACGCATCTATCCACGTCCGCTTGGTTCTCCAGCTTCAGGATTGCACGTCGACATCTCACCTCCATCATTAGAATGCGACTTGGACATGGATGTTACCCTGCACACCTACACCGACTACGTCTCATCGATTCCCCTGTATGTCCTGATGACCCAGGCGAAACCGCTGACCTCAATCATCTCCTGTTCAGTTGCTCTCGCTACCGAGCCCACCGTTCTTCCTTCCTCCGCCGCCTACTTCAGCAGTCTGTTCCTTTTCCCGCTAGTGTCAACACCATATTACAGTTATGCCACAAACCTGTATACCAAGCTCTTCTACAATTTCTTAAAGAAAGTGATCTACAGATCTAGTCTCCTCCCATACTCTTAATTTTCCTTTCATTATTTTTCCCTTCGATGGCCATATGGGATTTTACCGAAGGCAAAAAAAAAAAAAAAAAAAAAAAAAGCACGTGTGCACTCTTAAAAGATGGCCACTTTACTGAATGCAGGGTACAAATATAGATCACAACTGCAGCATAGCACTTGTGTGGTTTTCTTCACTGACTTTCTTCTTTCTAGTTAGGCGCCTTATCTTTCCATATCCCCGAAACCAGATGTGCTACAAACATACGATTTGGACAAGTTAAGTTAATGCCAGAGGCTCTACTCCCATAGTCCTGGACCCGTAGGACCAAGGACCCGGGTCTCCTTCGACCATGGAGCTACCGAACTGTCCAAAAAGGGCGCCCGGCGCATCCGTGGGGCTTTCCATAGGGCAAGACCTAGAGACTAACAAGCCCCCCTCCCATCTGGTCCTGTGGACTCAAGACGGGATGGAAGTGGATACGCCACTTACGCGCGCCAACACCAAAATGGGAAGGCAACCGATATGACTTCGGTAGGGCCACCTGGTGATCTAGCACACCTTCTACTAGCTATGCTGGCTAGTACCCGGGAACATTAATGGCCTCCCTCAACCCCGTCCGGAGACGTACGCAATCTCCAATGAGTATCGGGAACCACTGCCCCCTCGAGCCCAACCCAAACCGAACAACTCCCAGAGGGAGGGGCTCGAATGTTCGGCCCGAGGTTGCTCTAGTAACGTCAGAGGTACCCCGAGTGCTAGGGGTCCGCAGCGCCCGCACCACGGTGGCTGAAGATGACCGATCGCCTCCCCTACGAGGATAGGGTTTGGACAATTAAATGTGAGGATCTACTCCCATTAGTCCTGGCCCCGTAGTGACCTGAACCCGAGCCTCTCGGGTATATTTACCATAGGACAGCACCTATTTTATAAGCTGCCCCCCCCCCCCGCCTGCACACGGCAGACAGGACGGAAGTGGATACGCCACTTACGCGCCGGTCCTTGATGAACCAGCTACCCAATAACCTTGGTAGGGCCGCCAGTGTCTAGCTCACCAGCTACTAGCTTTGCAGGCTAGTTCCCGGGACTTATGAAGCAACCCTCTACCCCTCCGGGCGGCCGGTAGCCTGGCCAGAGGTACCCAATTGCCCGTGGGTGACGGGAACACACTGCGCCCTCGAGTCCAACCCAATCCGAACAGCTCCCAGAGGGAGGGGCTCGGCATGTTCGGCCCGAGGTTCCTTTAGTAATGTCAGAGGTACCACGAGTAATCCTCAGAAAAAATAGCTCTGGAACATGGAAAAAACAAAATAATTCTGTAGTTAGTATCTTAGAGCGCAAAGAAATTCGCCGTATGGTTCGGCAAAGCGAGTCAGTATGCATGCTTAACTGTACAACGTTACATGCACCGCATTGGCTAGTAGCGATAGACCAGCCACGCCTGGCCCCACCTCATGTTCATTACTATTTTGTAGCTACCCTAACCCAGGTCTCGTCTAAATAATTATCTTCCTGCATTGTACGTAGTTCCTTTATTTTGCGGAGAAAATCTCTTCGCCATAAAATATCATCTCTATCCACAATGACGCCCTCTCTTTTTCTGTTCACAAATTCGAAACCAATTACCAGTAGCAGTTTGTGGAGGAAAGATCGTTTGGGATCAGAGTTAACAGCCAACATCATTTTAAGGTGGGACATTCATTGTTAACAAAGAATTGATGAACTTTTCGGCGGATTGCTGACCTCACAAACCCATCAGACAACAACCAACACTGATCTGGCACGTGGTCTCTTCTTGCCGGGAGTTGAAACTTCACCAAATGTGGCCTTTTGCTTACATCCACTATAAATGCTGGAAACCGGCACACCGGTAAACTCAAATGTTAACTTCACCACGTCATTGATAGCAAGTTCTGGAAATTTTTTACAGAACTTGTTAAATACATTCAATATTATTTTCTTTTCACCACTTCGTAAAGGCTTTCCGCGCACATGTTTAGCAGTACTCACCAGTTGCGCCATGTTTCACAACTGGATACGCCTCTCAGCTTCAATATGCGCGCGCAGCATGATTTACTTTAATTACAAACTAACTTACCTAACTATTACTATATTTTTTATACTTGAAGTATGCTTAAGTACGCTTTAGCAAAACGTCCTCAAGACTCAACACCTCAGTAGCACTACTTTTTCAAGGCACTATTTACACGGCTGAAGTATCGTGGAAATTATGAAGAAGGCGTGCAACGATCAACGGTCACGTGCTCTTGTTTGCATCTACTTCATTATTCCGATGCAAGCAGTTACAAATATGAATGCAACTTGTGTAAGTTACATACTTTGCAACTTGTATAATTTATAACAATTCAGATATCCATTAAAAAAGCAAGATTTCTAGAATTACGGAAGGGCAACGCATCGTAGAAGCAGTTGAAAGGAAATAAAAAACACATTTAGCAGAGCGTAGTTTCGATCTACGGACCTCTGGGTTATGGGCCCAGCACGCTTCCACTGCGCCACTCTGCTTATTGTGGGCTATATCACGGGGTCACCTAATAGTGAAGTCAACGACAAGTCAAAAAAAAAAAAAAGAAAAAGAAAAAGAAAAGAAAAGAAAAAAAAAAGGATATAAATGTGATGTAGTAATTTACGTCCTCCAATGTCCTCCTCTTCTTTCTCTAACTCCGTTGTGCTGTTAAGCGTGGAGTACAAGCCTCTTCTACCCATTTTCTCCACTTTTCTCGGTCCATTATCATTCTCTTCATTTCTGTCATGGTTTTCCCTCTATCCTTCCCCAACTTCTCAATGTATTCCTGATACAACATGCGTGGCCTTTCCCTAATTCTTTTACCTTCTGGTCTTGCTTCTAAATATTGTTTGGGTTTTCTTTCTTCCGACATGAGGAGTACATGACCATACCATTTAAGTTGTCTTTTTCCAATATTTCTTTAACGGAGTGTGTACCCAACTCTTCACTTATTGTTACATTTCTAATCATATCTCTTCTTGTCTTCCCCACAGCTCGTCTTAAATATCTCATTTCCATAGCTGTTATTTTGCTTTCTTGTTTCTGTAGGAGAGTCCAGCTCTCTGCTCCATATAATAGAATTGGTAGTATTATTGTTTAAAATACTATAATTTTTGTTTCTTTTGTTATTTCCTTTTTTCCCACAATAGTATTATTAATCTGATAGTAGACCGAATTGGCCTTTCTTATTCTGTTTAAAATTTCCTACTCTATTTTTCCATCCTTATTTATAATTGTACCCAGGTATACATCTACCTGTTCTAAGATTTCATCATTATATTTAATTTTAACTTCTTCTTCTGTCCTTCCTGTATACATGGTTTTACTTTTGGGTATGTTTAATTCTAAACCTTTTCTAGTTAATTCTTCTTTCCATTCATTTAGCGCTAATTGTAAATTATTATTACTATTTGCTATTAATATGATGTCATCAGCATATATCAACGATTGTGTCCAAACTGGTCTTAAATTTCTATATCCTATCATAGTTCTTGCTGTTCTTCTTTTGCAAATTTTGAATATTTCATCCATCACAATAATAAATAAGAGTGGGCTGAGAATATCTCCTTGTTTAACTCCTCTATTTATCAGAAATGGTTCCGATTCTTGTCCATCTAATTTTATTATCCCTTTTGGTTCTTGATAAACTGATTGTATTGCTTCAATAAAATTCATAGGTACTTTTTTGTTCTTTAGAGCTCTCCAAATTTCTTCCCTAGGTATTGAATCAAATGCTGCTTTCAAATCTAAGAATCCTAAATAAATAACCTTTCCTCTATCTATAGCTGTTTCTATTATCATTCTCAATGAGAAAATTTGGTCTTGGGTTTGTCTACCCATTCGGAAAGCAGCCTGTTCTTCTTCTAAATCTTGTTCTACAATTTTCCTCAATTTCTGTTCCAGGATTCTAGTGTACACTTTATATACAACCGGGGAGAGACATATACAGAATGTTACAAAAAGGTACGGCCAAACTTTCAGGAAACATTCCTCACACACAAAGAAAGAAAATATGTTATGCGGACATGTGTCCGGAAATGCTTAATTTCCATGTTAGAGCTCATTTTATTACATCTCTTCAAATCACATTAATCATGGAATGGAAACACACGACAACAGAACGTACCAGCGTGACTTCAAACACTTTATTACAGGAAATGTTCAAAATGTCCTCCGTTAGCGAGGTTACATGCATCCATCCTCCGTCGCATGGAATCCCTGATGCGCTGATGCAGCCCTGGAGAATGGCGTATTGTATCACAGCCGTCCACAATACGAGCACGAAGAGTCTCTACATTTGGTACCTGGGTTGTGTAGACAAGAGCTTTCAAATGCCCCCATAAATGAAAGTCAAGAGGGTTGAGGTCAGGAGAGCGTGGAGGCCATGGAATTGGTCCGCCTCTACCAATCTATTGGTCACCGAATCTGTTGTTGAGAAGCGTACGAACACTTCGACTGAAATGTGCAGGAGCTCCATCGTGCATGAACCACAATGGGTATTTTGACATTTGTCTACACGAATGATTTCAATTTACATTTTAAGAGAAATACTAAAATGAGCTCTAACATGGAAATTTAGCGTTTCCGGTCACATGGCCACATAACATATTTTCTTTCTTTGTGTGTGAGGAATGTTTCCTGAAAGTTTGGCCGTACCTTTTTGTAACAGCCTGTAGGTCTATAGTTTGAGCAATCACTTTGTTGCCTTTCTTATGTATTGGAACAATTACATTAAATTCCCAATTTCTTGGTATTTCTTTTTCTGTCCATATCTTCTGAAATAAACTTTTCAGTATTTTTATTAATTCTTTACCTCCATATTTAAACAGTTCTGGTGCTATTCCATCCCTACCAGCTGCTTTACCTAGCTTGATTTTTTGTATTGCCATTTGAACTTCAATTCTATCAATTTCCTTTTCTTCTTCCTCTCTTTCTTCCCCATAATTATTAATTATTCTTCTCCTCCTTATACCTGTATTCTCTGCATCTTCATTTATGTATGAATCTAGAGGGGTATTCATAAAATTTTCTTCATAATATTCTCTCCATGTATTCAGAATTTCTTTGTGTTCGGTCACTAACTTTCCATGTTTACTTTTGACATTCCTTACCTGTTTTCCCCTTCTTCCACGTAGGGCCTTAAGAATTTGCCAAAATCTTCTGTTATTTTCTTTATAATTCTCTTGCATTGATTTTCCAAATTTTTCCCATGATTTGACAAGTCAAAACAAATGGATATAAATGTAATGTAACACTTTTTCATGGCTTACGGAAGGCAGCTGAATATTTCCCTTGTATAAATTTTAACACCAGGTACATATTTAAAAATGCCGATTTGTTGAATAATATAATGCCATTGTATCGAGGAAGCGTTTGAAAGGAAATAAAAAAGACATTTAGCAGAGCGTAGTTTCGATCTACGGACCTCTGGGTTATGGGCCCAGCACGCTTCCACTGCGCCACTCTGCTGCACGTCTAAGTAGCGCGGAAACAGTGATAAGATTAAAACTGGACTGAGTGATGTATAAGGTTAATTAGAGAAAGTGTTATATTTGACCTTCAGCGGGCCAGCATATTTACCCAACGACGTGTGGGGACGGTTATCGGGATTCCCTGGATTGGTTTACGCTTGATCACCCATTCTGTTGTTGGATTTTTCTTAGATTTCTGAGGTGGGTAGTTGAATAATGAGATATGTCGTCCTTTGTCACGTTTCTCTTAACAGTGGTGAACTTCCGAATGTGGGGTCCAGTTTTAAAACAGGAGGAACTAGAATATGATCCATACTTACTATAGTTCAATGCATATAAAGCTAAACCATTTCAATAGGCAATAATAGGACACACGTGCAACTTCGGGAGAATATAATACACAATTTGGAGATTACATTACACTATTTACATCTCAGAGAAAATGTTGGAAGTGTCCTCAGGGTTTGCACTCGTTTCACCATATTCTTTGAAGTTTTACGGAGATGATATCGAATTGAGAGGTTATTTCCAGCAAGGTGGAGCAACTGCCATACATCTAATGACACCATGGAACTTGTAACCACTTTCTTTGATAATCGAATAATCTCAAAAGCTCTTTGGCCCCCCAGATTCCATGACCTAACCTCACTGGATTTTTTCTTGTGGGAGTATCAAAAAAGTAGTGTACAGGAATAGGCCACGGACAATTGATGTTCTCAAGGAATCCATTAGAACAGAAATAAGTAATATTGGCGAGGATACTCTCTTATAGCCTGTGGACTAACACTATTTTCATAACATTTTCTTTTCGAAGCATATCTTCGGCTGTAAAGCGTAGCCTAAGGATAGAGAGTTCTAATCCGGGAAGTGAGGAATAGCTACATATAAACCGGAAAGGGTAGTAGCAAATCGTACATGTTAACAGAACAAATAGTTATATTTCTGTTACGTTTGTAACCGTTAATGGTAGGTACTTATCCTGAGTGAGATACAAACTCAAGAGGCACCCGCCCAAGCCGCCGGGGAGTGTTTGAGATGCTCTCCAGCGAGTTCCCGTACTTCTGTATCTCACAATGCTTGTAAAAAATAATTCGAAGATACCTTCTTTTATCTTCCTTCTAATCTACTGATGTAATTTGTGTTTTATTCCAACACCTCGTAATTCCTTTATGAAAGTTAATAAAATTCTGGATTCTAAAGGAACAATAAGTTAACTTTTATCGGCTTCACGATCGGCCGCCGCTTATCTATTCTATCTCTTGTACATAAAAGAAGCTTCAGGAATTTTTAATCTGTATTCCCGGGACAGGTTATAAAAGATTTAATGACCTGTCAAAATCATATTAAATGTAATCAAACGATTCGCCCGCCCTCTCTCGAAGAGAAGGGCACCTCATAATTCTTGCAGCAGTTTTCATAACAAAGTACATCGGACATGTTCGGCCTGACAAGAACAATGCATAAATGAGCATCGCGCGCGCTGTTCGGGACAAGACTGTGTCAGGAGTACCAACCTACCATCTGATTGCAATTGCCACTACAGGTGATTAATTACTGAACCAACAAGTGGGCAAAGTTCTGAGAAGCACGTTCTGATTGAAGGCAGACATTTCGTGACCCTTCCTAACAGCTGACTGGCTTCCCTGTGAATAACCAAGTAAACGTTTTAAAACCGTTTAAAAATTTACGGAGAGAGAGATGCGCTTGAATTTTAACGATGTTTAAATTTAGAATCAGACTGTCACATTTAAATGAAGTGTCACTTTAGTGGACAGCAAAGCTTTTATCGTTATTTTTGACATTACTGCGTTTGTTCAAGGGTCTGGATTTTTATTCTAGTGTATGGTAGTTGCAGATTTTTTTTCCAATGTCCTTTTATCTCATTTCACATAGAAAATATATTGTGTTACAACATCCGAAGCATTCGTTAATTAAACCTGTCATTCGAAATACCTACAACAAATTCATTGCAACTATGTTAATACATATTCCTACGAGGGCTGCTCAATAAAGAATGATCATATTTTTTTTACGATCGTAATTTTTCTCATTATAATTCAGACTTAATGTGAAACAAACACGCCGTAGTAGTTTCATTGTTGGTAGTCCTGGTTCCCGCCTGTGAGAACCAGGCAAGTTCAGACATGTTCAGTATCGCCTACCACTGCAATGGAGGTAACACGCGAGGAACAATATGTGGCATTGCAATTCTGATTTCGTCCCAACAAATTTTCAGTTGAGGCCTATACAATGTTACAGGAGGCCTATGGAGAGTCTGTTCTTCCCTACAGCACAGCTGGAAGGTAGTTTAAAATGTTTAAAGAGGGGAGACAAACAATTTCAAAGGAAGGTGGACCCGGTGCTGCAGTTACTGCTCTTACGAAGAACACATCAACACTGCTGCTGCCATTGTGAGAGAGGATCGACGAATTACCTTAAGATCACTTTCTGAAGTACTGAACATTTCATTGGGTGCCACCCACACGTTTGTGACAGAAACATTACACATGAGACGTGTTTGTGCGCGATGTGTTCCAAGACTGTTGATTCCCGAACAAAAGGATATTTGCATGCAGGTCTGCATACAGTTAAAGTTGATGTTAGAGGAAGATCCGGAGTTTGTTTCAAACGTAATCACTGCTGATGAAACTTGGCTACATCATTTAGATCCTGAAAGCAAACAGCAAAGCTCAGTGTGGAAATCTCCTTCATCACCAACTCCCCAAAACAGCAAAAGTGGTTGCTTCTGCTGGGAAAGTTATAGTTATCTCATTCTTTGATATTCATGGAATATTTTGTCAGCCTGTTGTAGCTGCACACACATCAGTAACCGGACAATACTACAGGGATGTCCTGAAAATATTAAAAGTCCATATCAGGCGCAAAAGACCACATTTCCGTGAAGCAGACTGGATGCTGCACCACGATAATGCGCGGCCGCATATTGCCAATGTTGTTGCTGAATATCTTGCAAAAATTAACGTGAAGTGCGTCTCTCACTCTCCCTATAGTCCGAATTCAGCCCAACGTGGTTCTTTTTCTATTCGCTAACTTGAAGAAGCGCCTTCGTGGAAGGCATTATCCATCATCAGAAGCAGTGGTGAAGGCTGCAGAGGCGATTTTGAAGGATCTCCCAAAAATGGTTTCCAGCGTGTCTTTGAAGATTGGCAGAAACGGTGGGACAAGTGCACGCATTCAGGGGAGACCATTTTGAAAAGGACCATCAAAATCATGAGGATGAGTAAACGTACGTAAGTGCTCATTCTTTATTGAACAGCCCTCGTATACCCTTCAGCTTTCACTTTTTAACCATTTACCTAATGTACTACACGTAGAGAAGCCATTGTGTTACAATGAAAATGCGATCCTACATTTCACCTGAATTGCATGTTTTAACGGTCTCTATCTTAATCAAAAATATTTATTTATTTTTCTGGTAATTTATGTCCTCCAACGTTAGATCATATCGGATGGTGAATGAAGTGGCTGAAATGATGCTCAAACGACACCAGGGTCCATGGAGCTTAGAGTTACCCTACATTCGTCTTGAAGGACAAGGGAAAACCCCGGGAAAATCTTATCCATGTAAATGACCCTGACCGAGATTCAAACTCGGGACGTCTAGAACGTGAGGAAGACACACCACCATCTACACTACCGAGATGGGCGAAAAATATTTAGACAATAGCTACAAATATTTGTGAATATAGCATAAAAAAATCGGCTCAAAAGATATTTTTCCCACCTCTGTAGCGTAATGGGGGCATGTCTGATTCTCATTCAAGAGATCTGGAGTTCGAATCTTGGTGAGAGTGAATTATCTGGATAAGGCGTTTTCGGCGTTTTCCAAGTTCTATGTATCCTGCACACATCTGAACATTATTTCATTTAAGTTAAGTACGATGTTCCGATGTTTTGATAGTCAGACTGTACTGTACTATATTGCCGTCTTCTCTGATCTCTCTAAACCAGCGACCTCCCATAACAACTGCACTCATTCGTCAGACAAGTAATACGTCGTGTTACGTACAATGTTCTGATGTTTTGATGGTCAGACTGCACTGTACTATATTCCCGTCTTCTCTGATCTCTCTAAACCAGCGACCTCCCATAACAACTGTACTCATTCGTCAGACAAGTAATACGTCGTGTTACGTACGATGTTCTGATCTTTTGATGATCAGACTGTACTGTACTATATTCCCGTCTTCTCTGATCTCTCTAAACCAGCGACCTTCCATAACAACTGTACTCATTAGACAGATAATACGTCGTGTTATGTACGATGTTCTGATGTTTTGATGGTCAGACTGTACTGTACTATATTCCCGTCTTCTCTGATCTCTCTAAACCAGCGACCTCCCATAACAACTGCACTCATTAGACAGATAATACGTCGTGTTATGTACGATGTTCTGATGTTTTGATGGTCAGACTGTACTGTACTATATTCCCTGTTTAAAGTGAATGATGAAGTTTATTTGTGGTTTAGTTTAGGGAGGGATTTTCCTTCCCCGGTGTAAGATGATGAGAGAAGTGTTGTAAGTGATAATGTGGTGTAGTAATGGATGAGTAAAGGTTTTTTTTTTTTTTTTTTTTTTTTTTTGGATGGTTGTTTTGTAGTGAAGGATATTGGTGAATTGAGTTATGGATTATTATTATGGATAATTTGAGTGAAAGATGAAGGAGGATTTTAATGAATTATTTTAAGAAGTGGATATTTGGAAAAATGGATTTAAGGAGTTGATTTGATAAATTATGGAGATGTTATTTTATTTAAATTTGGTGTAAAATGAGGATTGTTAAATTTTGAGAAAGTGTGTTTTGAGAAATTATAGAATAGGAATTTATATATATATAATTATGTTGAAGATTTAGGAGATTTATAAGTTGAAATGTGTTTTGGTATAATGTTAATTTGATATTTTTGTCTTAATAAGGTAAAAAAAAATTAAATTATAAATAGATGAAATAAATAAATTAAATTCAATTGTTTGGTTTGGTTGTTTGAAGGTTATTGTAATGGTTTAGTTTTGAAAAATATGAAAGTTATTGAATGTATAATTATTGTTTGTTTAATATGTTTGAATTGTATTGTTATTTTTTGAATTTGAAATTTATATTTTATTTGATATAAAGTAGATTTGAAAAAAATATTGATTGTTGTAGAATTAAAAATAATAATTGAATTTGTTTGTTTGTATAAATTGATACAATGTATTTTAATTTGTTTAAAGAATTTGGAGTTAATAATTTGTAAATCCTGTGATTGTTGTAATGTAAATTTTATGAATTATTTTTATATAAGTTTTTGGTTAAATGTTTTGTAAGTTTTTAAGAAGGTTTTTTATCAGTTATAAGTTTTAAATGTACTGGTTACCAGTACATTATGTATCAGTTTCCGGTATTGTAGTCTTATTTTGTAATTGTAGCTGGTTGCCAGTTATTTGTATACTGGATTCCAGTAAACTTTTATTACTTAAATTGTAAATTTTTAAATTGGTAGTTTTTGTATTTGTTTAAAATTTTTTCTTTTTTTCTTTTATTTTTTTTTTATTTTATTATCTGAAAAATGATTGTTTAAATTGTATTTTTGTATTTATGTGGTAGTTAATAAATTAGAATTTGGAAATCATGTCCCGGTATAAGAAATTAGGTACCAGGATTAGATTTTCAGATTTTATTTATTTATTTATTTGTACTATATTCCCGTCTTCTCTGATCTCTCTAAACCAGCGACCTCCCATAACAACTGTACTCATTAGACAGATAATACGTCGTGTTATGTACGATGTTCTGATGTTTTGATGTTCAGACTGTACTGTACTATATTCCCGTCTTCTCTGATCTCTCTAAACCAGTGACCTCCCATAACAACGGTACTCATTCGTCAGACAGGTAATACGTCATGTAACGTACGATGTTCTGATGTTTTGATGGTCAGACTGCACTGTACTATATTCCCGTCTTCTCTGATCTCTCTAAACCAGTGACCTCCCATAACAACGGTACTCCTTCGTCAGACAGGTAATACGTCGTGTAACGTACAATGTTCTAATGTTTTGATGGTGAGACTGTACTGTACTATATTCCCGTCTTCTATGATCTCTCTAAACCAGTGACCTCCCATAACAACGGTACTCCTTCGTCAGACAGGTAATACGTCGTGTTATGTACGATGTTCTGATGTTTTGATGGTCAGACTGTACTGTACTATATTCCCGTCTTCTCTGATCTCCCTAAATCAGCGACCTCCCATAACAACTGTACTCCTTCGTCAGACAGGTAATACGTCGTGTAACGTACAATGTTCTAATGTTTTGATGGTGAGACTGTACTGTACTATATTCCCGTCTTCTCTGATCTCCCTAAATCAGCGACCTCCCATAACAACTGTACTCCTTCGTCAGACAGGTAATACGTCGTGTAACGTACAATGTTCTAATGTTTTGATGGTGAGACTGTACTGTACTATATTGCCGTCTTCTATGATCTCTCTAAACCAGCGACCTCCCATAACAACTGTACTCATTCGTCAGACAGGTAATACGTCGTGTTACGTACAATGTTCTGATGTTTTGATGGTCAGACTGTACAGTACTATATTGCCGTCTTCTCTGATCTCTCTAAACCAGCGACCTCCCACAACAACTGTACTCATTGGTCAGACAGGTATTACGTTGTGTTACGTACGATGTTCTGATGTTTTGATGGTGAGACTGTACAGTACTATATTGCCATCTTCTCTGATCTCTCTAAACCAGCGACCTCCCATAACAACTGTACTCATTCGTCAGACAGGTAATACGTCGTGTTACGTACGATGTTCTGATGTTTTGATGGTCAGACTGTACAGTACTATATTGCCGTCTTCTCTGATCTCTCTGAACCAGCGACCTCCCATAACAACTGTACTCATTCGTCAGACAGGTAATACGTCGTGTTACGTACGATGTTCTGATGTTTTGATGGTCAGACTGTACAGTACTATATTGCCGTCTTCTCTGATCTCTCTAAACCAGCGACCTCCCACAACAACTGTACTCATTGGTCAGACAGGTATTACGTTGTGTTACGTACGATGTTCTGATGTTTTGATGGTGAGACTGTACAGTACTATATTGCCGTCTTCTCTGATCTCTCTAAACCAGCGACCTCCCATAACAACTGTACTCATTCGTCAGACAGGCAATACGTCGTGTTACGTACGATGTTCTGATATTTCGATGGTCAGACTGAACTGTACTGTATTCCCATATTCTCTGACCGCCTTAAAATAGCGAGCTCTCATAACAAGAGCGTTCATTCTTCAGACAGATAATACTGGTGGTTAGTAAAGTTTGACATGTCGGTGATTTGAAGCATTGGGAAGCACGTAGTGTGGAAACTTTCGTTTGTGGTAACCGTAATGCATTACTGGTCTGTCACTTTCCAAACCATTTATATCTGCTTCCGTTAGAGTTTATTGCGCAAACTATCTGTGTAAATATGTTGTTATTATCGCGTAATTGCCTTTTAGTTTAGTTTTAATATAGCAGATCTGCTGAAGGTTAATATGCATTTATTTGATGCAGCAGTTCCTATGTAGATATAATTAACAAACCGGGATTATGTAAACTATAAGGTTTACCTTGAGTTAATTTTGCAAGTTGGTAGGATAATCACTGACGAGCAAGAGTTATTATATTTTAAGGGAGATAAGTAAAAATTGCGACATAGAATTTGTATATTTTCGAATCAATACAGAATAAAATAAGTCTCAGTTGCAGCTATTAGTTCAGTAGCATAATATTTTTTCATTCAAGAACCAGTTTCATGATCAGGTGAAAAAAATAGGCTAGCACAACTAAGGAAACCATTAGCTCGAGGTGTTCCTGGAATTTACACGGAAACAAAAATATGACTGAGCAATTTAGAAGAGTACACTAATGTTTCAATCAGGATAAAATTACATAACATTTTAATGGAAATTTATTGTTCTTTCACAGTGGCCGTGTGAAAGATAGACTGAAGTATGGAAAGATAGACTGAAAAATTCAATGCCATAGCCGGGATTTGGACCACGGATCTTCTGGTTGCCGTCCACTCGCTCTAACCCTTGAGCTACTATGGCCAACGTGCCGACATGATATTAAATTCTCCAACTGACTCATGTTCTTTCCAGTAAAGCACTAGGAGTTCTCATAAACACATGAGACAACTACCTTAATAGCGACTTACTATGCTGTAAGTACTTTAAGGTCCGGGCTTTATACTTAACCACTATTAGATCAATTAATGGAACACGAATCAGTTGGAGAATTTAATGTCATGTCGGCACATTGACCATAGTAGCTCAATTGCTAGAGCGGCTTGGATGGCAACCAGAAGATCCGTAGTTCAAATCCCGGCTATGGCTTTGATTTTTCATTCTGGCTCTATCTTTTCATACTTTAGCCTACACACGGCTAGTGTGAAAGAACAATTAATTTCCATTAATTGACCTAATTGTGGTTAATTATAAAGCCCGGGCTTTAAAGTACTTACACGTTGTAAGTCGCCATTAAGGTAGTTGTCTCATATGTTTATGAGAACTCCTAAGTGGTTTACCGGGAAAATAGGAGTCAGTTGGAGAATTTAATGTCATATCGGCACGTTGGCCATAGTACATCAAGGTTTAGAGTGACTGGGCGGAGACCAGAAGATCCGTGGTTCAAATCGGCTATGAAATTGAATTTTTCAGTCTGACTCTATCTTTCCAGAACGTTTTAAGTTTAATGTCATATCTTGAGGTTCGTATTTGTGGACGTAGGATGTAATAGCTTAGATTATGCCCAGGAAGTGATATTTAACTCCTAATAACCTACATTTTGGTAATGACTCCAACTCCTAGCTTCTAATCCGATGTTGACATATAATTTTCTACTTTTATGATATTTGCTGCTTCACTACTCAGAATCCGTCCATAAATTTCAAAGTAATTCTACCCTAAACTATACTGCCATATTTCATCTGACATTTTTTTTCTTTCACTAGCGTAACTATCCAAAATACTTTTAGGAATTTGCCTGAAAGAACCAGTAGTCGTTAATTACAGTCGTGTCAACTAAAGATGGCGCCACTATGCTACTTTACGGATTGCAACGTATAGTTTAACTCTATCAGCTTGAATCCATAGTTACAGGTCAATAGCTCTTTTAGTATTTGAATGGCAGACAAGTGTAGAGGTGAAACGAAAATGGAGTATTTGAAGAAACCGAGTAGTGATTAAATACTTCCATTTGAAAGACTTAACGCCTAAGGAAATCAAGGAGGAAGTGGACAGTACATTGAAAGACTATGTACCTTCATATACAGTAATTAAAAGGTTGGTTGTAGAGTTTAAAATGGGACGTACGAGCACTAGTAATGAGCCTCGCTCTGGACGTCCTGTGGAAGTCACAACTCCAGAGATCAGTGAACAAATTCATCGTTTAGTACTGGAAGACCACAGATTAAAGTTGTTTGAGATAACAGAGGCTGTAAAAATATCAAAAGGACGCGCAGGTAATATTTTAACTAAATATTTTGGCTTTCACGAGATCTGTACAAGTTGGGTGCCACATTTTGTACCTGATCAAAGATTGCAAATAAAAACTATTTTTATTAAGAATTTGAAGCTCTAATGTAAAAATCCCAGTGAATTTTTGAGACGGCTTATTACTATGGATGAAACTTGGATACATCACTACACTACAGAAAGTAAATCACAGTCAAAATCGTTGTAATGGGAAAAATGTGCGAATTTAAGTTCGAGTTGCTTGTACATCCACCCTATTCGCCAGATCTAGCACTCAGTGAGTATCACCTGTTGCTGAACCTCAAAACATGTCTTGAAGGACGAAGATTTAAGAGCAACGAGGACATTGATGTGGTAAACCATGACAAATCGGACGACAGAGATGGTTTAATTAATTCAGAACACCGATATGACAAATTTACTAGCTTTTCTGGAGATTATGTTTACTGCAGCAAACCAGTAACGTTTCTGAGTTCGTGACAGTGAGTGAAAGTTTTGTATTAAAAAATTTAAAATAAGGAAAAATTTTTGTGCTGAGTGCAATTAAAATTATGGCATTCGAAAATTTGCGAGGAAAACTGGGTGTACATTTCGGCTTTAAACTAAATGAATCTGATAAAGTGTCTGACAGAAAAAAGTATTTTGTAAAATTGTGGGAAATCATTTACTTATAGTGGTAGTGCTAGTAATTTGAATTATCATTTGAAACACACCCATCCATTTTAAAGTGCTAACCAACCATTTCCAACTGTTCCTCGGCTTCGCAGTCCAATCTAAATAATTTCAGGCCACGCCGTGGCTCAGTGGTTAGACCGCTTGGCTCTCACCAAGGCGGGCCGGGTTCGATACCAAAGGACCGCAAAGTGAGATTTGTGGTGGACAACACGGCGGTGGTGCGGGCTTTCTCCGGGATCTCTGGTTTCCCCCGCCATCTCATTCCACCGGTGCTCTATCTTCATCTCATGTATCATCAGTGTCATCGCCTGCGGTGCCGTATGTAGTAAAAGCGGGCGCTAAACACTGCACATTTCATTTCATTTAAATAATTTCATAGCCAAAACGATTTCTTCCATCAAGAAAGCTGAATTAACAAATAAAATCGTAAAATGTATAGTAATGTATATTAATGTATAGTAAAGGATAGCCGACCTATCTATAGCTTTCGGATGAAGGGCTAAAAGAAATTTTAAGAGAAGCCGTTGGAAGCAGTTCGTATAATCTTCCATCAAAAATGTTGTGGAAACGTAGAGTCACAATGAAAAATTCAATGCCATAGCCGGGATTTGAACCACGGATCTTCTGGTTTCTGTCCAGCCGCTCTACCATTGAGCTACTATAGCCAACGTGCCGATATGACATTAAATTCTCCAACTGACTCGTATTTTCCCGGTAAACCACTTAGGAGTTCTCATAAACACATGAGACAACTACCTTAATGGAGACTTACTACATGTAAGTATTTTAAGGCCCGGGCTTTTTAGTTCGGACCACTATTAGGTCAATTATTAGAAAGTAATTGTTCTTTCACACTGGCCATGTGTAGGCTAAATTGTGGAAACGTAGAGTCAGACTGAAAAATTCAATGCCATAGCCGGGATTTGAACTACGGATTTTCTAGCTGCCGTGCAGCCGCTCTAACCATTGAGCCGACATGAGCCAACGTGCCGACATGACATTAAATTCTCCAACTGACTCGAGTTCCATGAAATGACCTAACAGTGGTTGGAGCTATAAAGCCCGGGCCTTAAGGGTATGTATGACTGAAATTTCATGAAAATCGTGAAAATAACGACTTTTTAATTTTAATTCTATAAAATAATTTAGACATTCCCGAATGTGAAAAATGCATAATTTGCCTCCGGACGCCATTTTTAAATGCTTATTTAAATGTCGGTGGCCTTTAAACTCTGTCAGAGTCACGCCCTCTTTTGCCTACATCCACATTCTTTGTCTGTTTTCCGTTCTTAAATTTTCAATTCAAGAAAAGAAAAATAAGGCTTTCAGACAAAATAGTTTTTAAAATGTTGCCAATATATCAGAGGCTGGCTTCTACAACATTACTAGAGAGGTGCAAAACAGGAAAAACACAGAATGCCAATGAATCTTTGCATCATGTCATATGGAATAAGTGCCCAAAGGAAGTTTTCATATTCAAACAAAAATTGGATCTTGCTGTTATTAAAAGCATCAGTGAGTTTAACATGGGTAGTCTTAAGTCATTGGAGCTGCAGCAAAATATCAGAGGTGAAAGTGTTGTAGACTCAGCAAGGAAAACTTCAGTGCAGCGAGATCAGACTCGTATCCTGCAAAGCAAGAAGCGAAGTTGTGCAGAAGAAAAGCAACATCTAAAGAAGAAAAAGGTGGAAAAAGCAGCAACAGAGGAGAGGAAAAAGAAATCTGAGGGTCCAACCTATCAGCCTGGTGGATTTTAATGTGAGTTATGCAATCAAATCTTTAATCGCTGTTTTCTCAATGTTCATATTTTCAGCATTTTTCTTCCTATAAAATGCTCCTTGCGATGCAGTTTTTGTACTACATTCATGAAATTTCCTAAATAGGTTCAGAATATCATGAGGAATGTAAATTGCCCTAGGTTTTATTGTGAAATCTATATAAGCATATATTTTTAATTTTCAAACACAAAACTTACAGTTTTTTAGACAAAAAAAGAATATTTGTAAATTAAAAATTTTTTGTGACCTAAACTAAAGGAGACACAGAAAAACCCAGAGCAATTTCAAAAAGTATGTGTATTATGAACATAGGGTTAAAATATTAAACCAAAATTCAAAATATTTTGTCGCAAGGGACTTTTTTAGTGACGTAACAAAAACATACAAAATTTATCATAATTTCTAAACTGCTGGAGAAAAATGGTTTAAATTTAGGTTGTAGCATGTTTACATTATACTACACCTATGGTGTAAATTTGAAAAAGCTAGCATTATTAGTTCAGAATTTGAAAATTTCAGTCATACATACCCTTAAAGTACTTATGCGTTGTATGTCGCCATTAAGGTAGTTGTCTCGTGTGTTTACGAGAACTCCTAAGTGTTTCCCGGAAAAAACACGAGTCAGTTGCAGAATTTAATTTCATGTCGGCACGTTGGCCATAGTAGCTCAAGGGTTAGAGCGGTTGGACGGTATCCAGAAGATCCGTGGTTCAAATCCCGGCTATGGCATTGAATTTTTCATTCTGACTCTACGTTTCCACAATTTAGCCTACACACGGCCAGTGTGAAAGAACAATTAATTTCCATAAAAAATGTTGTAAGTAGAAGAATTGACAGCTATACGACATTGAAAGATCTGAGCTATTGGGCGCGTTAAATTATGTGGAATATGTTAGCTTAATAGTGGGTTTCTGGACTTCAGTAGCGAATCAAAGTTACTTAGGAGTTTACGAGTCTTTGGATGAACTGCATGACGACTTCGCAAATCCTCTTCAGTGGTGGAAGACACGTTCTATTCAGTTATCAATTCTTTCATTCACAGCGAAAAAATTACTTTGTTTACCAGCTAAATCGCTTGCCTGTGAACATGTGATTATGTTTATTATGGTTAACTTCTTTTTTTCATTGTGAGACCAGGGATTTATCAGCCCACCCTTGTATGTCTTGGGGGTTCGTATTTGTGAACACGCGAAATAGTGATACGCCACTGGGAAGGATTGAAGAATACTTTGGTGTTAATAATTTTTATAATAAGTCTATAGTGCATATTTTTAGACAGCTGCATTTAATTTAGTTCTCTAACTCGGCACCTGTCAACTGTTTTAGCCTCTCTGCACATATTTGCTGTTCCCCTTTCCTCTTATTCAAATCAATGAAATGTGACTGCACATTGACAGTAAAGAGACGTGAAGATAGCTTGGTACTTACATTTGCCTGTCTCCATCTTCTCTCCCCCGACAAAGCAGCGAATTTAAAAGAAATACGATGGGAATTTCGGAAGAACGTAGTTCAGGTTGGGAGGGGCAGGGGCGCCCTTTGAAAAGATGGCCGATCGCACCAACTCCATCAGAAGTAACTGTCTCCGTAAGATGGAAGATGCCATTCTGCTTCATCTGCTCCAAATGGGACATTTTCTCTTTTCTTTTGTTCGCCTCTCATATCACACTGGATGGGTGTCTCTGTAAACACACGATATGAGGAATACCATTCTTTCACTTCTACAGATATAACATGCCTTGCTGAAATAAAATACATACATAAAATAAATATATAAAACTCCACTCAAACCAGCGTTTATAGGCGAAAGATTTATACGATTTGAAAAGGCCCTTAGTTCAAATCTCAACCAGGGTTACACGCGTAATTCTTTTCCAAGTTTTTCATCATCCTGAAAGATGAATGAAGCTCTATGTACCCTGGGCTCATTTGAACCTCATTTCATTCATCGTCAGATATGACTTAACAATGGAGGTTTTCCCTTATCCTGAAAGATGAATGTCAACTCTAAGCTTTATGTACCCTGTACTCATTTGAACATCATTTCATTCATCGTCCAATATGACTTAACAATGGAGGTTTTCTCTTATCCTGAAAGATGAATGTCTGGTAACTCTAAACTCTATGTACCCTGTGCTTATTTGAACATCATTTCATTCATCGTCCGATATGACTTAACGTTGGAGGTTTTCTCTTATCCTGAAAGATGAATGTCTACTAACTCTAAGCTCTATGTACCCTGTGCTCATTTGAACATCATTTCATTCATCGCCCAATATGACTTAACGTTGGAGGTTTCCTCTTATCCTGAAAGATGAATGTCTACTAACTCTAAGCTCTATGTACCCTGTACTCATTTGAACATTATTTCATTCATCGCCCGATATGACTTAACAATGGAGGTTTTCTCTTATCCTGAAAGATGAATGTCTGGTAACTCTAAACTCTATGTACCCTGTGCTTATTTGAACATCATTTCATTCATCGTCCGATATGACTTAACGTTGGAGGTTTTCCCTTATCCTGAAAGATGAATGTCAACTAACTCTAAGCTCTATGTACCATGTACTTATTTGAACATCATTTCTTTCATCGTCCGATATGACTTAACGTTGGAGGTTTTCCCTTATCCTGAAACATGAATGTCTGGTAACTCTAAGCTCTATGTACCCTGTACTCATTTGAACATCATTTCATTCATCGCCCGATATGACTTAACGTTGGAGGTTTTCTCTTATCCTGAAAGATGAATGTCTGGTAATCTAAGCTCTATGTACCCTGTACTCATTTGAACATCATTTTATTCATCGTCCGATATGACTTAACGTTGGAGGTTTTCTCTTATCCTGAAAGATGAATGTCTGGTAACTCTAAGCTCTATGTACCCAGGACTCATTTGAACATCATTTCATTTATCGTCCGATATGACTTAACGTTGGAGATTTTCTCTTATCCTGAATAATGAAAAACTGGTTACTCCAAGCTCTATGCACTCTGTACTCATTTGAACATCATTTCATTCATCGTCCGATATGACTTAACGTTGGAGGTTTTCCCTTATCCTGAAAGACGAATATCAGGTAACCCTAAGCTCTTTGTACCCTGTACTCATTTGAACATCATTTCATTCATTGTCCGATATGAGTTAACGTTGAGGGTTTCCCTTAAATTTAGAAATTTACAAATGAAGTACAATATCTTGTCTATCTAGATAAGTTGTTTATAACGGTCTTTTCAGTTTTCTCCTCCCAAACTTTCTGTTTAACCTTGTTACAAAAGTCCATCAAATATCAAAGCAGTTTGGTATATCTGAAGACATAATAAAAATGCTGAAAATAAAACTGGCTTTAACACACGTCGTAAAAGATTCCCCAACGGAAAGGGGATGGGCCTTTTGTAGACGCCGATAGTGGTAACGTTAGCTGCAGAAAGAACCGGCTTGTAGTTCATAAATTAAAGAATAAATAAGCAGGGCAAGTTTGTGTTAACATGCCTGTTTAACCTGCAATTGTTTTTCTCCAGCTGTCACGTAAGCTACACACGCTTCAAATATCTAGCTGCAAGATGAAACAGTGTATTGCCTACTCATTCTTGAAGAATATTCTTTTAAAGGCTTTTATTTACGTCACGCTAATTGTTGACTGGTTAATTTATAAGAACATATCGCTTTGAAAGGAGGCGAGAAAAAGTGCAATCTTGCCCAAATTATTTTTAAAAATTAATGACAAGCAATAATTTAAGAAAGCTCAAGAGCACTATTTCTAGTTCTTTAGGAGATTTACATTTTTGTGCAGTAATATTTTGTCAGTTTCTTTTATGTGTTATCTAGAATATAGAATGATTCTGAGGCTATTCCCAAAAAGTCTGGAGAACCATTTTTCGTCAACCAAATATCTAAGGCGTGTCTTACTTTAATCAAACTCTTTACAGCTATTTTGAGAATTTTTTTTCTCGAGAAAGCTGCTTATAAATAATTTGAAAAGTAAATCTTGTTTTCCTTTCTTACTTTTTTCCCTCCCACAATTCCCTCCTATTTGCTCTCCCTACCAAACTTTCCCCCTTCAATCCCTCTCCCTACTCCCTCTTTCCCTTCGACCTTCCCTCTCTCCATTCGACACTCCCTCTCTCCCTTCCTACCCTCCTCCATATTTTCCTTCCTGCCTCCCATCATCCCTCCATCACCTCCCCTGTCTCATCCTTCTTCGCTCTCTCTTCCCTCCACTCCTCCCTCTCTCTCTTAGCTCTATTCCTCCCTCTCCTCCTTCATCTCTTCCTCCTCCTATCTTTCCTCCTACATCTCTCCCACTCTTTCTTACTCTTTTTCTCCTCCCTACCGTCTTTCTCTCTTTCTTTCTTAAATTTTCGTGTTGCATTGTTGAAGAATGCTAACATTAATCTACGGATGTAACCGACATTGTGTGTTGTTTCGGATAGCTACAGTCAGACTGAAAAATTCAATGCCTTAGCCAAGATTTGATCAACGGGTCTCCCGGTCTCCGTCCGGTTGCTCTTAACCATTGAGCTACCATGGCCAACATGCCAGCAGAACATTAAATTCTCCAACTGACTCGTATGTTTCCCCATAAACAACTAGGGGTTCTAAAATATACAATGAGCTAAACGCAGTTTGTAGTGACTTACTATGCTGTAAGTACTTAAGTCGCAGGTTACATACTTAAACCATTATGTTTACTATGGAAGCTTTCTTCCACAGTTAATTTCCATTCTGTTTTGAGTTATGCTGTTCACAGACAAAACGTGTACACGCGCGCACATATTGATTTTATGGAATCTACCTAATCTGACCAAGAAGTAAAAAAAAAAAAAAAAAAAAAAAAAAAAAAAAAAAAAAAAAAAAAAAAAGTTTTATTTCTTATTTCATCAAAAATGAGTCTTAACAGTAGTGATTCTACTGCCTTACTTTTATATATTGTCACCGTATGGCACTGTTGAGCTGCCGTCACAAGCCGGAACCGGGCGCGTGGGCAGGAGAGAAAGAAACAGAGAGAGGCATAAGAGCGTTCGGTCCATTGTTGTTGCCGAGAATTCTCTCCGGCTTATGACAGCAGCTCAACAATGCCACACGGTCACAATACCTGTGATGTATTCAACTCACTTCTCACATCTTCTCTGATCGGTGAGTGAAGTTGGTGGTTACTAATCACAAAACTTTCCTTTGCATCACTTCCCTTTCACTCCGACTACATAAAAGAATGCAAAATAGCCCTAAGCTCTTATCATCGAAACCTGGTCGAACCCAAATCTATTTCTTGTAAGAGTATCACGGTATTCTTGTTTGCAACTAAAGTTATCCATGTGCAGGAATTGATTTAGAAAATAGCCCTAAAGGCGGGATGACATGCGATATTTTTTATTTATCAGATCGCCAGAGCCAATTCTGCCATCCTTGGTAACATGAGAGGGAACCTTTCAAGTCGGCATATGCTTCGTCAGTCACAAGCCCCGTACGCTCCAATGTTCAAAGGAAAGAAAATACATCATATAAAACGGAACTTTCCACTTCGCTGCTTGTCTGTTTCCTGCCGCAGATAAACCCTTAAATGCTCTTCATTAATAAAACAATATCGATCAAGACGGCTAAAACTAGAAATGTTATAGCAGTATGTTAAAATCATACGAAATTCTGTAATCACTTCATTTTTCAGGATAAGGGAACACCTCCAACATTAAGTCGTCATTTGTTTCTTATGACCTCACGTTGGAACCAGCGCTTAAAACATAACACTATCGCTTAAAACATAACACTATCGCTTAAAACTCAACACTATCGCTTAACCCTACTGTGTTCCTGCATTCCCATTGCACCTCTAACGAAATAGCTATCTAATAAAACCATTTTATAAATGTTTGTCAATAAACACAAAGTGGAATGAGTATAGAAATTCATGTGAACGCAGACGTCATATATTTCTAGCAGGTACTTGAGATACAAAACGCCTTTATTTAGGGTCTGAGGAAACAAGATGTTTAAGGCAGTGAGTATTCCGCCTTCTTGAACCACAAAGAGGTCTTCCGTCCCTAGGGCTGTATCGCCATCTGGCCCTTGAGTGTATACCACTTCTCGATACCCAGATGGTTAATATCAGACGATGTCAGCACAACACGCTACAAAGTCTTCGATCAACATGAAATACTGTATCCGGCTTTCGGGCGGCTAAACTCTGAATATCTGAAACTATGGCAACGCACCAAGTAACTTGCTACAACTGTTACTTCTCATATACTTTAAACTTTCAATTTATACCAAAATATTTTTCATTTGTTTCCAACGAATATGGATACGTTTTTGCATAACTTTAAGAAAACAAGAGCGTATTAGATTTACAATAATTATTTATACTCCCAAAGTAGTAACGGAACATTGTATGACCCATCTTTGTAACATAGTGGTAGCCTGTCTGCTTCACGTTCAAGAGGTCTCGAGTTCGAAACTCCGTCAGGGTTAGTTATCTGAATAACGCGTTTTCTGGGGGTTTCCTTTATCCTGAATGAATAATGACGAGTAACTATTAGCTCTATGTATACTGGACATATTTGAACATCTTTTCATTCAACGAATGATATGGCAAAGTTGGAGCCTTTCCCATATCCTGAAAGATGAATGGTAACTGCTATTCTGTAAGCTCTATGCACCCCGTACTCATTTGAACATCATTTCATTCATCGTCCGATATGAAATCATAGGAGGTTTTCCCTTCACCTGAAAGATGCATATCATGGACGTCTAAGCTGTACCCTGTGCTCATTTGTACATAATTTCATTCTTAGTCCGATATGACTTAACGTTGGAGGTTTTCTCTTATCCTGAAAGGTGAATGTCAGGTAACTCTAAGCTCTATGGACCCTGTACTCATTTGTACATCATTTCATTCATCGTCCGATAGGACTTAACGTTGGAGGTATTCGCTTATCCTGAAAGTTGAATGTCAGGTAACTCTAAGCTCTATGGACCCTGTACTCATTTGTACATCTTTCATTCATCGTCCGATAGGACTTAACGTTGGAGGTTTTCTCTTATCCTGAAAGTTGAATGTCAGGTAACTCTAAGCTCTATGGACCCTGTACTCATTTGTACATCTTTCATTCATCGTCCGATAGGACTTAACGTTGGAGGTATTCGCTTATCCTGAAAGTTGAATGTCAGGTAACTCTAAGCTCTATGGACCCTCTACTCATTTGTACATCTTTCATTCATCGTCCGTAAGGACTTAACGTTGGAGGTATTCGCTTATCCTGAAAGGTGAATGTCAGGTAACTCTAAGTTCTATGGACCCTGTACTCATTTGTACATCAATTCTTTCATCGTCCGATAGGACTTATCGTTGGAGGTGTTCTCTTATCCTGAAAGGTGAATGTCAGGTAACTCTAAGCTCTATGGACGCTGTACTCATTTGTACATCAATTCATTCATCGTCCGATATGACTTAACGTTGGAGGTTTTCTCTTATCCTGAAAGATGAATGTCTGGTATCTCTAAGCTCTATGGACGCTGTACTCATTTGTACATCATTTCATCCATCGTCCGATATGACATAACGTTGGAGCTTTTCCCTTATCTTGAAAGATGAATGTCTGGTATCTCTAAGCTCTATGGACCCTGTACTCATTTGTACATCATTTCATTCATCGGCCGATATGACTTAACGTTGGAGGTTTTCTCTTATCCTGAAAGATGAATGTCTGGTAACTCTAAGCTCTATGGACTCTTCTACTCATGTGTACATCATTTCATTCATCGGCCGTTATGACTTAACGTTGGAGGTTTTCTCTTATCCTGAAAGATGAAAGTCTGATAATTCTAAGCTCTATGTATCTGTACTCATTTGAACATCATTTCATTTATTGTCCGATGTGACTTAACGTTGGAGCTTTTCCCTTATCTTGAAAGATGAATGTCTGGTAACTCTAATCTCTATGGACTCTGTACTCTTTTGAACATAATTTCATATATTATTATTATTATTATTATTATTATTATTATTATTATTATTATTATTATTATTATTATTATTATTATTATTATTATTATTATTATTATTATTATTATTATTATTATTATTATTATTATTATTATTATTATTATTATTATTATTATTATTATTATTATTATTATTATTATTATTACTATTATTATTATTATTAGTTGTAGTAGTAAATATGTAGATTTGGAGAGAGTTCCAAAGGTCTAGTTAACTCGCGTCTCTTTTGCTTAAGTCATATTTGCTATCTTACGTTAATTGGAGTAGGTAGTTTAGAGAGTACAGCTCCAGTTCTTGTTATCCTCAGATTGGATCTTTATGTCTGTTTGTTTACGAGTAAAGAAATTCATATGAACCTAGAACCACATAAGATTTGTTTTTTGCTGTTTGCTTTCTTATTTCTATAGGTGAGTGGTACAGACTTAAGAGAGATAATAATTTCGAAAGAGTATAAGATTGGAACACAGACTGCCACCTGGCTGGACCAGACAGCTGAACGTCACCACAACAGCTGCTCTCAAGGTTAAAGCGAAGGGTGCGGCGACTTCTTTCTTCTTGCATCTGCCCTGAGCACACAAATCTTGACAGCACGTGGCTGCAGCGTATTGACCAAATCTCAACACAACACTGATTTATATTTTATATGTAGACCTTCTACCACTTTAATATCAATTAGAGAAAACATTTCGTAGCATCCAAAAATTGATATAAATAGATATTTAAGCTTGGTGAAGGTGTTTGCGCTGTATCCACTGTAACTCGCCACCAGATGACGCTGCAGTATATCAAATTTATAGCAAGGTTGGGTGCTCGATACTTGCGATACATCGATAGGTATCGACATCGAGATTGATACAAGTATCGAGATTAAACGACACTTCAGAAAGCTCGCTCGATATTTTTTCGATATTTCAGTGGTGATTCTGCAATTTTTATTTTATTTTAAATCACAAAATATTGCAACAAGTAGAACATTGCAAAGCACGATAAATTACGTGTACAGTAACACTATACAAGAAAATAATGGTGTGTCAACTGTCAGTTAACAGTTCCCAAGAAGATATCACTACGTATCTCACCTCCTCTTTCTAGTAAACTGGATTACTAAAAACAAATTCAACATTTCTAAAATTAGCCGCTAAATATTTGTGTATTCTACCTGCAACTGTTTTTTTTTATGAAAGACTTAGCACAGCAAGACTCATATGTGACGGAAAAAGTAGACTTGACCCCGAAAGAGTGACAATGCCGGAATTTTCGAACAAAAACTTATAAAACTGGACTGTTTTGCTTTTAAATGTCTAATGTAGAGTTTGAAAATAAGAACACTGATGGTTTTAAGTTTTGTCTTATTAAATATGTGTATCTATTTAATTTAATTAGCATTACACAATTCTGCCAACATTCTATTTTGTATTGAAGCTTACGGTATCGAAGTAGTGTGTTTCTTGGAAAATATCGATATCGAGAGTCGAGTATCGATAAAACTGGTATCGATACATAAACTGTTTTATGCCTTTAAGCCATAAAACGTGGCACTCGTATATATTTCAGGTTGTAAAATATATTTGTACTATTGAAAGCTACAAAAATATTTTTTTACTATATTTTCTTCAATATACTATTTTTTTATAAAATATGTCTTAAAATTGATGCTTTGTAGTTAACGTTTGTCTAGTCATCACGAGTGCAGTTCCGATTCAAAGGAAACTCACCCTACCGCCCACTAATGACCGTCATAAATCTCCACACTTCAGAAATTGAACACTGCCATTGAGGACCAATAGCAACCCAGATTTTCTGGAAATGACAGTCGCATGTCTACTCCACGTGGAGTCTCAGTTGCTAAAGTTCCTCTTCCAGTTGATCTGTTGCATTATGTGCAGAAGTTCGTTGGGTGTTACGATGTGGAGACCGTGGGAGGGAAATGCAGTGATAAATGCAAATGAAGTAGTAGACAGCTTTCAGTCAAGTGAAAATAATCAAAGTGATGACAATAGTGTGAATAACTGGGCCGAGTTATATTACTGGAAAAACCTCAGAAAACAAAGTTATAACGGGAACTGTTTCTAAGCAAATTCAAGCGCTTGTTTTGAACACATATAAATATGTGCTGACAAATAATCTTGGTAAGGGGTCATGCAATGAACCTGATGATACATTCTGGGTATTCACAGAAATACAGTAAGAAATATTGTGACGAAAGGAATACCAAAGACGCCGATCAAGTGTGAAAACAAAAGGAAACGTTTCTCTAAAGTAGATAATTTCACATGCGATTTAATTCGTCGTGAAATTTATAGATTCTATGCAAAAGGGAGAGCGCCCACATTAGACGAATTGGTTGCACATTTGCAAGAAATTTGTGATTTTCCTTATGGGCATTGCACTTTGCGCGGTCTCCTAAAGTAGCTGGGTTTCAAATACCGCACTTTGAATAAATATAACGGTTATTATGGAATCCAATAGAATTGTAGGTTGGCGGAGTAACGGACATAAGGTAATTTATTTAGACGAAACCTCGTAGGATACACATGACGTATCAAGAAAGGTAGAAACTTTTTTTTAATAATTTTTTATTGATCGATCAGCAGTACAATGCTTTACAGATCAGAGTGAAAAGAGGGTAACAGTACGATAAGAATAATAACACTCAGGGGTAGGCTAACACGCCGCCCCCTAACTACATTAAGTTAGAACTCATATAACACTCTCTGAGAAATTATGTCAATATTGAAGATGTAAGACAGACATCAAGTACTAGAATCACTCGAGTCAGAGGTATCACTTAGAAGCAGGTCCTGTAGTAGTCTCCTCTTCGAGCGTGAGGGCTGGCGCGTGCGGACGCCGATGTTATAATGCACAGCTCCTGGAACTTCTTGCAGTTTGGAAAAGAAACGACGAGCGATCCTGCGAATGTAGTCGTGAAGAGGTAACAGTCCCAGTTCGTGATGGAGCTGCTGATTACGGATGAATCATGGAGCGTTGGTAGCAATGCGCATGAAGCGATTCTGTATGACCTGAAGACGACGCAGATGACAAGTGTGTACGGCCCCCCACACTTGGCAGGCATATGTAATGAGCGGACGAACGAGTGATTTGTAGAGTAACAATGAAGACTGTAGGCCTAGGCTGGAACGGCGATGCAACAGAGGTGAGAGTTTTGACAGTCGCCCGGAGGCCAGTGATATAAGACGATCGATATGAGCACGCCAGGTCAGTCGAGAGTCCAAAAGCACTCCAAGGTATTTAACGGGAGTTGTAGTGGGGAGCCAAGGGACATTGTTCCTGTAGAGATGCAACGGAGTAAGCGGAGTATATCGGCGAAGAGTGAAGATTTTAGCTTCGGTTTTCTGAGGGTTCAATGAGATCCGCCAAGTGCTGAACCAATGAGTTAGGCGATCTAAAGAGAGCTGTACTACTTGTTGTGCGTGCTGGAGATTAACATGAGAATAATATAGTACTGTGTCATCAGCGTAAAGAGCTAAAGAAATCGGAGCTAAGTCAGGAATATCAGAAATGTATATATTAAAAAGAGTCGGGGCCAAGATAGAACCCTGTGGGACACCTGCGGTAATATTACGTGGGGATGAAAGCTTTCCACCAATGCGTACTGAAAAGCTGCGGTCGTAGAGGAAACTGTGGATTAGATGTGATAAGTAATTAGGAAGACCGATGCGGTAGATCTTAAGGAGCAAACCATCATGCCAAACCTTGAAAGGTAGCAACTGTGCAGAAAGTAGTGGGAGAAGGAGGGCCGGGGTTGTAAAACGATTATAAGAGTTCATCAAAGGAAGCGACCGACATGCACAGGAGTTAACTAAACAGACTTTATAACTGCTGAGTTTAGGTAATTAAACATATCACTAAAATTTTCTAGGAAGGTGCTCTGATATCCTCTTTATTCGGAATGACATTTGTATAACTGGTAAACTTTAAGAGATGAAAAATCGCCGTATGTCTGTTAAAGCGTTAATTCAAGTCATTCTCTTTTGCGTAGGAATATACTTCCGAAGTATTCTTTATAACTCTTCTAAATTTGCAAATATTTAAATTACTCTCAAATGAAAAGTCATTATTCTTTTTTTTTTATATCTTGGTGATGTAAATAGAATAGAATTTCAAATCTAATGCACAGAGGCCAAACTCTAAACGATTTTACTGTCGCCTAAGGCCTACATAAAATAAAATGAAGCACAAAGAGAGATAAAGATTTGCAAGAATGTTTAAAAAAGAATAGGTAAGAAAAGGTTCTCCAAATCAGCGCCCTCTGGTTTGGATTCTTCTGACTCTTTGCCAAATGGCAAGGTTACTGACATTTTATTTTTACTCCAGGACCCCCCACGTGGCAAAATTCTGCACTTCCAGATAGACAAAGCTACAGTTTCCTAGAGCTCAACACATCAGACTTTAGTTTCAGACGAAGTATGTCATGATTAACGTAAAATATTCTAGGAGGACCATTTTCTTTTAAGAACAGAGTACTCCTATATGTTTTTAAAAGAGAGATGTGTATCTGGAGTGGGTGGATCAAGAGGCAGGTGATGCAGCGCGGTCCAGTCCAGGTGTTTGAAGTTGCCTAACCCCAAAAATACCTGTGGCAGACGGCAGGTGAGGCGTCGTGATTGCTTTCCACAACCTCTCCAAAACTACCTTTAATGAGGCAATTGTTAGAAAACCCCTACCTTGAACCTCAGTAGCAGAAACGTACAGTATTTCACAGAACAATGTAAACACTTCAAGGTCGCTGGCATTTGCGGTTTTGTTTGTATAGGGTTTATGAATGACCTGTCCACATTTAAGTATAACACAAGATTCTAAAAATACTTTTTAATTTCTACGTAGAGAACGTACTCCATTGCAACTAAATTAAGATTTCACTGTAAGTAGCTACTTTAAAAATACATAAAAATATTAGTAATAATAACAACAGACTTTTTCTAAACTTACGTCATCCAACCTTAAGTCATAAAAAGCGATGAATGAAATGATACTAAAATCAGTACAGGGTACATAGAGCTTAGAGTTACCAGACTTTCA